>VDFB02271358.1:792878049-793064889 GCA_007258455.2 Sequoia sempervirens
CTCCCTATCATTCTCTTTTTTTTCCCACATATCTCCCTCTCTCCCTATTTCAAACATATCATTAGCCTATTGGTAATGGAGCATTATTATCTTCTCGATTCAAAGGTTTTGTTTTAGTTGTGTTTGAATCCCTGTAAGTAGATGCATATTTGATTTGAAGCTATCACTTCTACATTGTGACCTTTGTTGCACAAACAAAATCATTTTTTAAATAGCCTGCCAGTTGACCTCATTTATACTACACAAATGTATGTAAACAATAAACCAAAAAATTCCCTAATTGACCATCGATACTTCTTCAGTGTACCCATTGCACACCAAGGTGTGATTGCTAGTTCTAATCTATTGATAAAACAACAAATATAATTAAAACAAAATATAAAAATCAATTTATATATAAAAATGCTCATTATGAAATATACAAAAGTAAATGTACCAAAGAATTGAATGACCAAGATATGATTTTTGTAGGAGAGGGTGTGTACACTTCATTTGTAGCATAGTTAGATGCTTCTTGCATGAAGTAGGAAAGAATCCTCTTATATAGTATAAACTATTTTCAAACCAAAAAAAAAATCATTTTTTTGATATTGTAAACTATAAAAGAATCCTTTAGCATTTTATTTTTATTTGTGAATAAGTAATTCTATTTTTTATATTACTAGGACGGTACAGGTCTTGACTTTTAAGCAGGGCTTTCACTCGGTGAACATGCTTATGAGCACATCTATCATTCAACACGACCCTACTTTTCGTTATTTTAACACAATTGACAAACCTGCCCTTTCTCGCGCGGTTTAGATTAGCCTTTTGTTTTTCAAGCATTTCTGCAATAAGCCGGACATATCTATTTTCCTGATTTCTGTTCGCCTCAATGTACTGCAAAGCCTCGTCTTAGCCTATCAAGCATCTTAGATCCCTAATTAAACACCATATCAAAAAACATCAGGGACTGCCCTGTTTGAAAGGTACAACAATTAATCTTCTGGACTGTCCTGTTTGAAAGGTAAGCACAAAATCTTTCCTGAATTAGTTTTTAAATTTCACTGCACCAGTTTGATTATCGAAACATAGAAATGAAGAATTTAGAGTCTTCTCTAGAAGATTTGTTGCCCCATTGGCTTGAAATTACACAGTTGCAGTGGGTTCAGTGTGTTTATGCTCTCTGGCAGATTGTACGCGGCAATCCATTAACTCTGCTTGTCTTATCTTTTTTGCCTTTTTACCTCATGCAATTATACAAGAAGAAAAAAGTGGTTGTTCTCGGTGACAGTCCGGAATATACTATGCCAGTTAATCAAATGGAAAAGTGTATAAGTGTATATCTCGTGTCAAAAATATGGAGTTAATGTTGGGATCGGTGAAGTCCAAATTGGCAAGTTTCTCAATAAGGATGCCTTTTGTCTAAATTGGCAAGTTTCTCTCATAGATAGATTTTTCTAATTATTGGAGTGGAGACCGTTTTATATATATGCTGCTGGTTGAATATGTAAATGTAACTTAAGAATTAATAAAGAGATTCTCTTGCTGTTGAAAGTGGATGTAGGCAAATTTGCCAAACCACTATAAATTTCGTGTCTCTTATCTTGTTCTTAATTTTTTCTTTTTTTTCTTCTATTTCATTGCTCGTTTTAATATTAACAATTGGTATCAGAGCCTGAAGCTTAGTGCTGGAAATCGGTGAAGAATTTCCTGAGCTATGGAAAAGTATTGAGCAGAAATGGAAGACGATTGGGTGTTAGATCCTGATGAAGTGGGAATTTTAGGTGATGAAGCTAAAGAGAGTCCCAACTGGGATGATTGGATTCAAGCTCTCATGTCTTGGTCGTGTGGCTCTAGATTGAGTGATGATGAAGTGGGAGCTATTCATCATATGTTTCTGGATGAAATAAATGATGAAGCTGATTTTATTATTGAGGAGTTTCTTGGCATGATGGAATTAGACAGTGATACTGAGTTAGATGAAACTATGCCAATGGAAGTAGATGAATCTCCTGTTGTTGATCCTGATTCCTTGAGCACTGCCCAGGCGAGGTATGTGTGGAAAAGGCCTCTACAAGATTTGGGAGGTGAGGATTTTGATTTGGAGAGCCTTCAGAGGCTGAAAGAAATGGAGGATACATCAGCAACAAATGTTTATGTGAAAGCTACAACAAAGTGTGTACATTGGTGGGATGGCTGGACAAATGAAAAGGATTTAGCTATAGAGGAGAAGGATTCTGGATTTGGAGTTGAATATGAACCAGAAGAGTTTTTAGAAGATCTTAAGATTGAGCTTCAAGCACTTCTTGAACACACCGGTGATGCACAACATAGGAAATCTATCATGGAGGAATTGCAGAAGAGGGCAAAGGTTGATAAGAGTGGTAAGTCTATAAAAGACCTGGTATTACTCCTCTATGAAATGGTTTCTCTCACTTCTAACTTTCGCCTAGATGATCCAAATACCTTTGCTTCAAGAATTCTTAAGATGTTGAAGCTGGGTCTCAGCATTTATGAGGAGAAAGAGGAATGCAAGGTTGAAGAATCTGTTGTTGCTGACAAAGGCAACAGACCTACTTGTAGGTGACAATATAGTAGGAGACTGTTTTGTGAAAAGAGCCGAAGAGGTTGCTAATGTTTCCCAACTTGAAGATTTTAGTTTGCCGGGTGCTGCTATTAGACAGGGGTCTAGGAATAATCCACAGCGAGGGTTTGAGGAAAAGGTGTCTTATCTTCTAGACTCTGCAAACATTGGTCATAATTTTGATGAGGATGAATCCAAGCCTCTGGATTGCTTTCCTCGCAGGGGTACTGATGATGATGATATCATACAACAAAATGGTCTTCTAAAGGGGAGAAGTAATGGTGGGTTGCAGAAGCGTTATGTTGGTGACTTGATAGAGCCTTATGATGGTGTTAGTGCTGGACTCACTGCATGGAATAAGAGGCCAAGCAAGGTCATCGCTGCCTCTTCTATGGTGTCATCGTTGCCTTTAACCACTATGCGTACGAAGACTCCTAATCATTATTCCATGCCTTTGGCACATATTCCCACACCCTCCCACCTTGGTGTGCTTGCTTTGTTTTGTCCATAGCCACTTGCAAGGAATGGATCGCAGGTTTTCTCTTATGGAACGCAGATGGTTGGAGGCGTGATTTCCCCTATCAATTCGTAGCCACCATTGGATCACAAGCAGTCTCAAGTTCATGATCGACCTCTTAATGTGCAAGGTATATTCAAAGAATTTGGTCCTGTGCGAGATGGACGGCTTGATTCAACCCTAGTGAATTTGAACGCCTTCGACATGATCTTTGAAGAAAAGAAAAAGGTGGAGGAAGAAGGGGTGATTGAGGAGAAGAATGTGGCATGCATGCAGGACGTTTATATGGAAAAATCTAACAACATTAGCTTTTTGCCAAGATCTCTCAGTGGTAGATTGACTGAAGCGGTTCCTAAAATTAAGGAGGAAATGATGAGTTTTCCCACCAAGCCAAGGGTGCGAACTGCGGAAGAGGAGTCCTTATATGGAAAGGGCAGCATACAAGGCACATTCCGGGATTATGGTAGGGGCAGTCATTTTGAGAATAGAGATTCAGGTAATCTAAGATATTTTGTTAACAACGAAGACAAAGAGATGGAGTCGTTGAAAAAATATAAGGGAGATTGATACTGTAAATTTTGTTATGGTTCCAGAATCGGTGTGTGTTCGTAGAGAGAAATGGTTTGCGCCGGGCTCCATTATGTTCAACAGCTTGAGTGGGAGTCCTATTGTTGGGGAAACAATATGTATGTGCAAATGGATCACCTTGAGTTTGTGGATAATGAAAATAAGGTTGTGTTTCCTCATGAAATCGTTGACCAAGAGTTTGACTCAAGGCTATGTGAAGTGGAGTTTGTTTTCAGTTTTGAGGTTGATGATGGTATAAGTGTTATCAACTACGATGTGTCTTGGTGGAGACTGATCCGCAGCATTTGTGAACAAAATTTGGTGAAGCTCAAATCTTCGTTGTGGCTAATGTAAATGCCTGCAGTGGGGGAGATCTCTGAGCAGCCATTTGGTCTTCAAGTGGGAGATTGTTGGGATCGGTGAAGCCCAAATTGGCAAGTTTCTCAATAAGGATGCCTTTTGCCTAAATTGGCAAGTTTCTCTCATAGATAGATTTTTCTAATTATTGGAGTGGAGACCGTTTTATATATATGCTGTTGGTTGAATATGTAAATGTAACTTAAGAATTAATAAAGAGATTCTCCTACTGTTGAAAGTGGATGTAGACAAATTTGCTGAACCACTATAAATTTCGTGTCTCTTGTTCTTGATTTTTTCTTATTTTTCGTCTATTTCATTGCTCATTTTAATATTAGCAGTTAATAGGAAGAGTACAAAATTGGTTCAAAGTAAAACTCCATAATTATTATTACATGACACACCAGAATACTCTCTGTGAGCTGGCAAAATGCTCCCAACTCTTTCGTGATGATATAATCTTTGTTGGAAATGTTCTGACAGTAACAGGGTCAGTCGCAGTTGGCAAGATGGTGTCACAGAGGCATATGAAAAGGTATTGTCAAAGCGTTTCCATTGCAGAAAAGAAAGTGATTATGTCATCCCAACATGGTTTGATTATGTTGAATTGAGCAGCAAGTTTTGGTTAGCTTTCAGTACCATTCCTCTATTGCTTCAGGCCGGAAAATATCCAAGGTTATCAAGTTTAATGAGTCTCTTCATTATCCTATTAGATTTAAATAGGAAGTGGTTGTACAATCTTTATGACCGCATCTTTGACAGATTTGTCAAATTTGTTAAGCTTCACATCTTCAAGGAAAGACCTGCCTGGTAGAGCTTTTGTTCCATATTCAGTGCTCGCTGGAAATGCTGTGACACAGTTAAGAAATATGCTTATGTAGCAGAACCAGGTCAGATAGTGAGATTAAGGAACTACTGTAAACTGGTCTCACTAGATCACCTAGAAATTATTGCATCAAGCTTTAGGAAGTACGATGAAGATCTTAATGATCAAAATATATGCATGGATATAGTCGAAGATAGGGCACATTCTAGGCTTCAGCAATATGCTGAGTACATTGCAGATGCAATTTTGCACACGTCCATTTATGTATCTTGATCACAATCTTAGATGAGACACGAGGAATACAATTACAGTTGATGAATTTTTTGCAAATGGCCTGATTGAGGAGGTCAATCTCTAAATCAAAAAGCTTCTTTTATAGCTATCTGTGTTTAGACTGTGTTAGTGTAGAATATTTTGTCTAAAATATTTTTTTAGATTAGTCTACTAGTTGTTAGAATTTTAGGATAATGGTTGCTTAGTTGTGCAATCTTGCATGAAGTTGCATGCATATTTTCTACTTGACAGTTACCATTTTAGAAGTTACCATTTTAGAAGGTTCATGTCTTACTATATATATTGTACTCATTCTTAAACAATTATCAAATTAATGAAAAATGCAATTATTTACAATTTATTTTTCACCTTAATTTACACCTCGACTAATATTCCTGAAATTCTCACAGACTGTGGATAGAGTGTGGATAGCCTATAGAATATGAGAAGCCTCCACGCACTTGTCTATGCGTGGTCTACGGGGCACACATCCTACTCCGCCATTTCTTCGCTTTCTGTTTTATAAAATAAGTTAGCTTGAAATTATAAAAGTTTGTAAGGTAAGTTTTAAATCAAAAGAAGAGAGAGCTGAAGTGCTTATCATGATAGCTTTGCAAATGTCCCTTTGTAATGGCAGTGAAGTAAATTTTGTTGGCATGCCTCTGACAGTTTAGTTGTGGTTGGAGCAGCTCTTGTTTTGTCTAAATTGTTAGCGGAGAATTGTTATAGATAAAGATTCGGTTTTATATAAGGGCTATTGTTGAGAAACAAAGAAAATTTTACAATTTTCTGTTTCATTTTTTTTGGAATTTATATATTATAACTAAGAGGTCCAGACGTAATAGCTATTGGATCTGCTACAGTTCTTTTAGCAGTTTAGGATTCTTTAATGCCTAATCTTATATAGTTTTGTATTCAAGATAAACACAAATATGTGATAAATTACAGTATCATTTCATAGAGATGTTGAGTGTTATAAAAAGAGTTAATTCCAATAAATCTACCACAACACCATTAGGGAGTTGAGGATAACAATTAATCTTCTACACTGCCGTGTTTGAAAGGTGAGCATAAAATCTTCCCTGCACCACTTTTAAATTTCATTGCACCAGTTTGATATATCAGAAGACACAAATGATGAATTTAAGGTCTTGTTTAGATAATTTGTTGCCCCATTGGCTTGAAGAAAACACAGATGCAATGTGTTTAGCGGGTTTACGCTCTCTAGCAGATTGTACGCTGCAATCCATTAACTCTGCTTGTCTTATCATTTTTGCTCTTTTACCTGAAGTAATTATAAAAGAAGAAAGAAGTGGTTGTTCTGGTTGACAGTATGAAATTCTGCAGTATATATCTCATGTTAAATGCAGAGAACAACTTGGTTCAAAGTAAAACACCATAATTATTGTTACATGACACACCAGAATACTCTATGTGAGCTGGCAAACTGTTCCCAACAGGATCCATCACAACAAGCATGCCAACTGTAAGCATGTAAATCAAAATAAAACAATAAGGATTAAAGAAACATTTTGACACGGGTCATTATTCTAATTTACACTAACCTCCCATAAAGTTTTGAATGGATGTGCTTTTAGTAATAATCTTATGTCTTTTACTCATTTTGAGACAATATTTATTTGTTTGAATTAGGATGTCTCATGAATGAAGGATTAAGCTCCAGTTTATAAAAAATTGAGAAAAAATTGAATGGTGGAAATCAAATCTTAAATCACGAGTTTGATTCATGATTGGTAGATATGATGAATAGAGTGGTAGTCACTTTGTCAATTAAGTGGAGAAGACTATGTAATCAACTCATTTGATTAGAGGGTTGATAATAATTATTATTATTTAATTTCTGATTCTGAGTTAGTCAAATCAATTGACTTGTTAATACAATTGATGAGTGAATTAATTAAATTGATTAGTTAACTAACTATTTTGATTGGATATATACTTGGTAGTGTAATTTAGGATTTAAATTAATTTATTAGTTGGTAATGCAGGAAATAATATTTATTGTTTAATTTAAATTATTTAAACATAATATTGTTTGACTAACTTAATTATGATAAAGTAATGGAGTTGACATAATATGATTTAAATAGATTAAGAGATTGTAATTGTAAAAATTAATGTACATATGATATCAATGTCTACAAATTATTTTTGAAGTGTAGTTTTATAAATAATTTTAATAATATATTATTAATTTGTAAGATTAAAACATAATTATCATTAATCTTATCGACTAGTCTTCACCCCAATCAAAAAATCATTAAATGGTCAATATAAAAATTTAAAATTTGCCATTACTACCTGTCTATTCTACTTAATAAGATGTGCCATTGTGACCGTCAATTCCGTGATAATCAAGCATCTATTTTACGTATCCAGAAGTTCGCTGATCATTATGCGATTAGTTAACGCGTAAACGTGAGAAATTTTGTTCTTTTAATTTAAATACAACCTGGCAGTGGATTAAGAGAGCAGTGTACAAAATTATTGAAGGAATCATGTGGCCAAACCTTTTTCCCGAGGCAATCAACACTAGAGTGTGGGGCTTGCCTGTTATATAATTGTCTGTCAAGCGAAATATATATTTTCATGAATAGCGAGTTTAGGTGGTACGTTTTCCCAGCTATTCGCTGATAATTTAGCATTTTGTATTTTAAATTTAAATACACCTGTCAATCGTGCCAGTGGATTATTTTTTTATTTTAGCTTTGAGTGGCTCAAAACAATTGATTTTTCCTTTTGTTACAAATGAGATGTCTTTTACTTTCAATTCATCTCCCTCGATTACATCTCATTGACTTTTCTCTCCACTCTCACTCTCCTTTCCACTCCCACTCTCATGTTTATCTTAGCAAATAAATAGTATTTACATAGCAATTATTTTTACATTAATAAAATATTTAATTATGTTTTTTGTTCTTTTATAATAATATTTTTCATTCAATTATAAGGTAGGTTAAATGTATGTGAATGGAGTGATTTTATTAATCAATTGGATCTCCATCAATTTCAGAATTTCAAAATAAAATAATCATGTCAAGTTGTGAACTTAAATAACTTCAACCTAGAATCATAACATATACTTTTGATTAGCTATAACAATTTAAGACTAACCTCACATACTTTACCTACCATTCAAATTTAAATAAGCAAAGTGAATTTAAACAAAAAAGTTTCATCAAAATTCTACTTACCTACCATACAAATGTTTAATTTAGCAAAACGAATTTAAAAAAAATGGTTTCAACAATTTAAGGATTTCAATATTTACCTAATATAATTGATGTCATAAATAAAATATTATTAATTTTGCTTTTCACCAACCATGCTTCCATCTTTACTCTCATTCCCACCGAAAAAGCTCAAACACATAACACCACAAATTATATATACACACTAGGGAATTATTTTAATAGCAATTAAATATCTAATTATATCTTACCTTTCATACCATCTTCGAGAGTATGGTTTTTATGGTTGATTATTTTCTTATTTAGTGGAGATAAATACAATGGATTATAGTAATTATCTTTTTCAAGCATAACAATAGTTTTGTTAGAGTATATTCATATGTGAACTTAAAAAAAATCAAAATTAAAGTCATGGCAACATGAGTTTTGAATCAGGAATGTGCTTGACCACATTGTATTTTGTTCATACCAATGACTTGATGATTGAAATTGTTGTTGGAATGAAGGTGAGTGGCTATTGGATTTCATAAATAGTACACTATTATAATAATTTCAAGTCATTAAGCATAGATGACTTAAATTCTTTGTAATTATTTTTTGCATCAAAGTAATAAAATGATTAATGACATTTTTTTTCCACGGTCCATGATAATAGTCCTGAATATTTTTGGATAAACTATGTGCAATTTCTTAACATCAACATTTCAAATCATACAATAATTTATTCAAATTTTAATGTTAAATAATTGCACATAGTTTATCTAAAAAACTTCAGCATAATACAACACTATTTCAATAAATTTTAATCAATTTTTGAAAATATAATTATTTTTTGGTAGAATTTGACTATTGCATTTCTTCTCCTTCCCTCATCAAATGAATTTTTGAATAAAAACAATCTATTCTATATTACATATCCCTCTTCCTCTATTATCTCTTAGATACAACTTCTTGAAAACACTTTATTATTGAAGCTTCATGCTACTATTTTTTCATGAGACTACTCTAATACTCTAATCTCATTCTCCATCACTTGGCTAGTAATGTTGGAGAGAAAGTTTAGTATTGTGTTTTAATAGTATTGGAAGATTTATTTCCATATCATTCTTAAATATTTTCTTTTAAAATTATAATTATGTTTCTATTTCTCTATTTTCCTTACACACAGCAGGGAAGGGATTTATGATTATTGATTTCATTTCAATATTGAGTTTTAATTTCCTAGACATCCATAGGTTAAACAAACACACACACATCTCCTTATGTTTTTTATTTTTGTTGCATTTGGAAATTGAAAAGTTAAAATATGAACTTGATCATTCTTAGCAAGATCTCAAGTAGTCAACTATTTTCTTGTCCCTAGCTAACATGTTGTGTCTCCTACTGTGTAGATAAGTCAAAATCAAAATATTTTTGTAACTTTTTTTGATAAGTGAGTAAACACGTGAACATGATAATATCATTTCTCATAGAAATAAACACAATGTGGCAACATACTTGGTACTAAGGTCCATCTTTTATCTTGAGGCTCCTTAATCTCTATTATTTCTACTTTTAAATCTAGTTTGTCATTTTAGTTTTTATATTTTTGTAATTAAAAATTTCTAACCCTATTCTTAGTTTATCTTAGGAAATACATAATTTAATTAGTTAAAATTATTTTAAAAAATTGTATTTCTCTTTATTATAATAAATCATATTCTAGGATAAAATGAAATACTCATTCAAAAATAAAATAAATGTCTTAGTTTGGTATTTTTCATGTCATAAAGACATGTGACAATCATTTTTGAGTAGACATCAAGAAAATTGTTAAAAAGGTCTATAAATATCTAACCTATAGATTCACATTTTTTTTCAAATATTAGATTCATATTTTTCTCTAGATCATTCTATGTATACAAATATTTAAGAAAAATAAATTAAAGAAAAATATATAGTATAGGGGATTATTGTACTTTTGCTTAGCTTTATCACCTAGTGACACAAGCCCACTATAGTAAGGAGAAAATGTAAGAATATAAACTACATACCTTGTAATTTTCATACTTTATTTTAAACTCACTTTTGCATTTTATCCCTTAGTATGTTTTAGGGTGTATTGATCTTGACCTTTTCCCTTAAAAAAGAATAACCAAACATTTCATCACATTTTTATTCTTCTAGTTGAAATGGGGCCGCTTGCTAAATTTTGCATAATTTATTCAATATAATAGTGCAATGCATATAGACATCCATGTCATTCACTAGTGTCTCGAGATATTTAAAAATTTAAACTTTGACCAGTCCTACCTAACTACCTAGTATTTATTGCTATAATACATTTCCACCTAGAAATTCTTCTTGGATCAAACTTAACTCTTGAGCTTCTTCTCCATCCTTCCCCAAATGAATTTTTGAACAACAATCTTTTTTTGAACTCACTGAAAATACTTCATTGTTGAAGCTTAATACTACTACATATTCATGAGACTACTCTAGAATACTCTCATCTCCTTTTCTATAAATTGGCTAGTAATATTGTAAATCAAGTCCATAACCTTTTTATACAAGTATTGTAAGATTTATTTCAATGCCATTATTTATTCTCTTTGAAAAATATCTTGGTATTTCTATTTTCCTATTTTCCTTACACACAATAGGGTATAATAGTTTTTTGTACTAGGGATTTATGATTAATATAGAATTCATTTTAATGCCGTGCTCTGATTTCTAGATGTATATAGGTTGACCACAAACACACATTCATACTTTTCTAATTTTGGTTGCATGTGAAAACTTAAAGGTTAAGGTAGGGACATGATCACCACCAGAGATCTAGAGACAACATGACCTCTATCAAACTCTCAAAATACTTCACCATATACAATAGTAATACAATTCCCTCATAAAATAGGGTTAACATCTAGGGTAAGAAAATCCAACAAAATACTTACCATCAAATCAAAGACCTAATAATGAATTGTCCAAATTTACAATATATCATTAATTTTATGTATGCCATGCATTTAAGAGTTTTTTGAACAAAAAAATGTTAACACACATCACACTCCACCCCATGCTCCCATTGTATATTACACCTATCATTGTAACTAGGAAACATATATATACATACTATCAATAATAAACCTTATATATTTGTAAGGTTGATACAAATTTTCCCAACAAATTTCCCACTTGTTGAGCACCTTGCAAGAGAAATGAGAGGGAGTAAACATCATCTCTTAATTGTTAGGGGACAAAAGGCCCATAGTCTCTGAACACCATTGAAAACTCTATGCTAATAAGCTTAGTTAAAGAATCAACAACATTCATCAAAGTCTCTACCTTAACCAAATTCACCTTACCATCTTTGACCATATCTCTAGAAAAATGATACTATACATCAATGTTCTTGGTCCTAGCATAAAATGTCAGGTTCTTAGTGTTGGGAATAGGTTCAATTTAATTGCAATCCTAATCATTATTTATTTCATGTATCTCCTAAGTCCTTGGAATGTGTTCAACAACACTAGGATTATGATGAGATTAATATTTGATGAAATAATCATATTAATTGAAATTTGTAATTAATTCTAAATGTTAGGAGCATGTGAAGGGGTCACTTTTGAGTTCCTAAATAATAGAGGCACATGGGGCGCCCACATGGTAGGTGACACTCACCTTGAGTTTAGTTAACTATTCAGTGTAATAGATAACACTTCTAAATGCATGAAAAGACCCTAGGAGTTAGGGTTGATGTTTGCATGCATGAAGTTCAATTCAGTTCAATTTAGATTAGTTCAGTTTAGTTTAGTTTACTTCAGAATCAGTTTAGTTTTGTTAGTTTAGTTTAGTTTAGTTTAGTTCAATTCAGCTCAGTTCAACTCAGTTATGGTTCAGTTATCTTCAATTAGTTTTAGTTGAATGCTATATGACTTTAGTTAACTTGGAATGCATGGATAATGACTTGAGTTGCATGACAGATAATAGGGACTACCTCTAGTTAACAATGGATGACCATTCTTGCATGAATGGTATTGAGAAATGTTTCAATTAACAAGAAATGACCTGGACCCAACTTGGGCACCCAAGTTGGATTTTTGGAATCAACTCCTTTCCATGTTGAGATATTTCTAAAGGCTTAGTTAAGTAGGATTACTTTTGGGTGCCTACTTTGAGGATGAAGCCTTGAAGATATTTAAAAAATGAAGGTTGAGTTGCTACTTCAGTTTGGGACACCCAAATACATGAAGATGATGATTTGACATTTTTCTTCATGGCATAAATCTATTTGCATGAGATAGGCATAATTTTTAGGGATAGGGCTTGAGCATTGTAATTGTAACTCAGTTGGAGTTTACAAAGTTAATCAAAGCCTATTTATCTTAATCAAGTTGAAGAGAGTTGGTATTAGTTTTATTATAGGTTGTGAAGAAGTTTTGGTGAAGGAAAAAGAGGCATTCTCAAGCAAGAATTAGAGCTATTGTAATTTACTTCAGAGATTGAATAATAGATTAATTCTTGGTGGAGTTTTTTCCCAAAAGGGTTTCTCCACAGTATATGCTTGTGTAATATTTCTAATATCCTATCTACTTCTATCAACTTCTATCTACATTCTACAAACAATAAAATGGATTAATCAAGATAATCACCCACAAAGAATCCATAACAAAGGAAAATCATATTTAGATCAGCACAAAGTATTAAGCTAAGAAAACACCTCAATTTTCAACATTTGGTATAAGAGCTGAGGTTGGGTAGAGTATTGGGATACCTTTCTCTTAAAATATTGGAGGTTTTTTGGCTGTAGTGGGAGCTTTTACTATTTTTTTTATTGCTGATTTTTGGAAAATAAGTTCGTTATAATGTGTCATTGAGAGCTTGGATTCACAGGTTTGGTCTAAGCTTATGACTGAAATGTGGTTTTGATTTTGTGCATCATGATGCCATGGGATTGCTCAGTATCACAATTCAGTGGGAGAATTTGTCAATGAAGTGGACTCTTGGTTGTTGGATGGTTTTGTTATTATGTTAGGGTATACTCTTGATTAGCGGTTTATAGTTGTGGCATAGTACATGTTATGATAATTTTGATCATGAGGAAATGTCTAAAATTCCATATGCTTTTGACAGTGATGGTTTGATGTTTATCTTGCTGCCATGTATAGCTAGGTATCACAGTTCAGTGGGAGCTTCGGTAGGATATAGTTATTTTCATAGAGAGGATGGTGGTCATGATGCCATGTGTAACTCGATACCATGGTTCAGTGGAAGTTGTTGGAAGTGACATGGATGCATCATTGGTAAGGTTATCTTCATGTGATTGGGGATATGCCTTTTTATTAGTTTAGAGTGGTTTCTATTATGTCATGGTTTACACTTGATATGCATTTCGAGTTTGGCATATTTGTTCTCTTGAGACTAGGATGTATGTTATGGTGCATGCAATCTCCTAGGAGGAGATGGTTAGATCATGTTGTCATGGTTATGTTCCATATTCATGATTGGATATATGACATTGATCTTTTGTAGTTCTCTTTATATTGGGTACATTAATCATTTTCTTGATTACTCCATGAAAGTGTTATGTTGCATTTGGAGTTTGGCATGGATTGGTTGGTTATAGGTCCTCATGGATACTTGGAGTTCTCTTAAGGTAAGAGATATTTTTTGGAATGGTTACTTGTAAGAAAAAAATTTCAACAGAAAAGACTGAGGAGCCTACACCTTGGTTGAATGTGAGTTCAACACACTTGGTGGTTTAACATGCCTCCAAAGAGGCAATTTGGATACATAGGCTTGGGAAAGGTATTGGTTTGGTTGATAATGGAAAGGTATTAATTGAGAAAGTTGACACTTTAATTAAGGTTACATATTATCTTATGAAACCAAATAAGTTCTCTTGGTTTTAATCATTTGCTTGGAAGCTTCATGATTATGAAGGTTGCATTTGAAGTTAGCATGGATTGATTAGTTAGGTGTAGGAAGGTCGTTCGCCTTGATTCTCGTACTTGTTTTAAATTATTATTCCTTATTTAGAATAATTATAATGTATAATGTCAAGTGGGAGAATGTTGGGAATAGGATGTCATTTAATTGCAATCCTAAACATTATTTATTTCATGTATCTCCTAAGTCCTTGGAATGTGTTCAAAAACATGAGGATTAGGATGAGATTAATATTTGATGAAATAATCCTGTTAATTGACATTTGTAATTAATTCTAAATGTTAGAAGCATGTGAGGGCATCCATTTTGAGTTCCTAAATAATAGAGGCACATGGGGTGCCCACATGGTAGGTGACACCCACCTTGAGTTTAGTTAACAATTTAGAGTAAGAGATAACACTTTTGAATGCATTTAAAGATCCTAGGAGTTAGGGTTGATGTTTACATGCATGAAGTTCAATCCAATTCAATTTAGATTAGTTTAGTTAAGTTCAATTCAATTAAGTTCAGAATCAGTTTAGTTTAGTTTAGTTTAGTTCAGTTCATTTCATTTCAGTTTAGTTCAGTTTAGTTCAGTTTAGTTATGGTTTAGTTATCTTCAGTTAGTTTTAGTTGAATGTAGTTGACTTTAGTTAACTTGGAATGCATGGCTAATGACTTGAGTTGCATGACAGATAATAGGGACTACCTCTAGCTAACAATGAATGACCATTCTTGGATGAATGGTGTTGAGAAATGTTTCAGTTAACAAGAAATGACTTGGACCCAACTTGGGCACCCAAGTTGGCTTCTTGGAATCAACTCCTTTGCATTTTGAGATATTTCTAAAGGCTCAATTAAGTAGGATTACTTTTGGGCGCCTACTTTGAGGATGAAGCCTTGAAGATATTTATAGAATGAAGGTTGACTAGTTGCTACTTCAGTTTGGGACACCCAAATGCATGAAGATGAGGATTTGACATTGTTCTTCATGGAATAACTCTATTTTCATAAGATAGGTATACCTCTTAAGGATAGGGCTTGAGCATTTTAATTGTAACTCAGTTGGATTTTACACAGTTAATCAAAGCGTATTTATCTCAAGCAAGTTGAAGAGAGTTGGTATCAACTTTATTGCAGGTTGTGAAGAAGTTTTGGTGAAGGAAAAAGAGGAATTCTCAAGAAAGAATTAGAGCTATTGTAATCTACTTCAGAGATTGAATAATAGATTAATTCTTGGTGGAGTTTCTTCCTGAAAGGGTTTCTCCATGGTATATGCTTGTGTAATCTTTCTAATATCCTGTCTACTTCTTCTATCAACTTCTATCTACATTCTAAAAATATTAAAATGGATTAATCAGATAATCACCCACAAAGAACCTATAACAAAGGAAAATCATATTTAGATCAGCAATATTAAAGTTTGACGAAGTATTAAGCTAAAAAACACCTCAATTTTCAACATTTAGCTAGGCATATTGCACTCTCACTGTTGCAATAAATTGTCACTACACCTTGTTTTATTCTAATATCATAGCACAGTCTCTTAAGAAAAAATGATTCTTTACAAACATGATTAGCTACCATATACTCATCTTTAGTAGTGGAAAAAGTAACCACAATGTATTGATTACTCATCCAACTAATTGCATCACCAAATAAAGTAAACACATAAGCATTGGTGGATTGTTTACTATCAATATCACATACCCAGTCTAAATCCACATAACCATTAATATCAGGGGAAATATTATCTTCATTTAAATTACTATGATAGCACAAGGAATACTCTAAGGTACCACTCAAATATCTAAAGACTCTTTTAAATGCATCCCAGTGAACTCTACCAGGATTAGACATATACTTGGAATGAAATCCTACTACTTGGGAAATGTATGGTCTAGTACAAACCATAGCATACATCAAACTTTCAATTGCACTCTAGTAAGGAAATTTTCTTATCTCTTCCATCTCTCATGGAGATGTTTCACAATTTGAAATAGATAACTTTGTTCCAACTGAAAAAGGAACACATAATGGTTTGTACAATCATGCATGTTAAACCTCTATAGAATTAAATTGACATACTTACTTTGGAAAAGGCTTAGCTTTTTGTTCACTCTATCTCTTCTAATTTCCATCCTAATAATGTTTCTAGCTTCACCAATATCTTTAATTTTAAATTTAGCAGCAAGTTGAGATTTCAATTCTAAAATCATACCTTTCCCTTTATTAATAAATACCATAAAATCAACATATAATACAACTAGGAAACAATCACCATCATTATTATAATAAATACAATGATCTAATTTAAAGAACACTCAAATCTCAAACTCAACACATATGTATCAAGTTTCTGATACCACATCCCAGGACTCTATTTTAAGCCATACAAATATTTCTTCAATATACAAACCAATTTACGTTTACCTTTTAGCATGTAGTGCTCTATTTGTGTCATATAAATATCCTTCTCCAAGTCACCATGAAGGAAAGAAATTTTCACATCCATTTGCTCAACCTCTTGTAGTAACAAAAAAAGTACATCCCATTTTCCTTAGTGTGGGAATAATTAAAATGAACCTAATGTTGCCTTTATTTAGTGTTGTAATGTGTTTTACACATTCACATTAAGTCTAGGGCCCCTTTCTAAACTAAATGGACTTAATTGTGCTATATTTAGGGTGTTGTAAAGTGTATCATTTTGGGTTCAATCTCCCCCTCTTTATCCTTCATTTCATTTTGGTGAACCCATATTTTTGAGCATTGTAGTTTTCTGATTTTGAAGTCTCATTTCATCTTAGATTGGATCTTGCATTCATTTGAATTCATTTGCATTGAATTAGATCTCATTTAGGCTGTTTAGTTTACATTCAAATTTGCAACTCATATAAAGTTTTAGAATTGCATTATTTTTGCATTCTCTAAATCTGAAAAGTACAAAAAAATTAGTCGTTTTTCATAGAATCTTGCTTCACATAAACTGGCATTTGAAAAGTGAAAAAAAAAATTGCATATCAAACTAGGTGTGTTGGGTCATCATTTTGTCATAATTTTCACTCAAATTTCACATTGCATTTACAAAAATGTAAACCTGAAACTTATTGTAGAAATGTCAATCTAAAAACCACTAAGAAAGACCTCAAAATCAATAAAAAATTGTTTCAAAACCTAATCTAGGACCAATTCTCCATAGGGAGAATGAGTCCCTGATTAGGCTATAATTTGCATTTCTAGAATTTAAAATCTTCAATTTTGTGCTTCTGTTTATTTTCATCAAATCTTTGTTACAATTTGTTGACTTTTTATTCCATTCATTTCATTATATCTAGCTTAATTTGGAACATTTAGTGCATTTTCTAAACTCAAAATTGCATTTACAACATTTCATTTTTACATTGTTGCATAGTATAATTAGTAAATTACCTTGTTTAGAATCTAAAAATTGCATTTAAACATTGCATTCTAGTTCATTGCATTCCATTCTCAGTCTCCTTCCATTTTGGGTTTACACACTAAGTTTGTGAAACTTGTATGAGATTTATAACTTGGTGTCCTATTAGGAATACTATTGTGAGATGTAGTTTGAGACTTATGTCATCCTGTGATACACCATTCACCATGGATCTTTGGTTTTCTAACTTCCTTTCTAATAGTGTTGATAATCAACCCCCTATGGATCATAGCATGCATACCTCATTTCCCATTAATCCCCTCCCTACAACCAATGTGCATATCCCACAAGAGAACATAAGATTGTTGGATGAAGAATTAAAGAGTTTACAAAACTTTGTGAGAAATGAACCTATTGCTATTAATGTTGTTCACCTTATAGAAAACCTAAGAAAGTTACTTAAATATGAACAAGGAATAGAATATGCATATAGCTTGGCTTATCTCATCAACAATAATTTTCCTCCTCCTCCACCCATTCCCAATAAATCACTTATGCATAAGCGAAAAGAACCTACACCTTCCAAACACTTTACTACCCCTAACACATCCTTTTTTTTTTAAAAGGAAAGGGTTTGTAGTTAGAAGAAGAAAGTGATGAAAACATAGTAATCAAACCAAAGAAGAAGAAACAACGAATGCATGAACATAAAAAGATTAAGTTACAACAGTTGTATGAACCTCTTGAATCTCTTTATAATTCATTACAACTATCCAAAATTGAGACAATCTTCTGTACTTTTTTATGTTGGAAATTGATTGAATTACCACCTAAACATGCACACTTTACCAAAAGAAAAATTAATAAGAATGAACCATATTGTGCTAATCATATGTTCTTTGGCCATCATATTGAAAATTATTTTCCTTTAAAGAAAGTATTGAAGAAGTTCACACCCTCTAAGAATCAAACTTGACTAAAAGAGCATGAATTCTCCTCCTTGTCATGTAATAGTTGTAGGATCTGAGCATCCTCACTATTACATGTTATACATTCATTGCAAATAATTCTCTTTATCACAAGGAGCTCATTCTAATCACCATCTTGACTCATCCTTGTCATGTACTTAGTGGGGGAAAGGGGGTTAGTTAGCCTTGTCCTAGTTTTCGAATGTGATGTTTCCCCTTTGGCTAGTTGTCTAGGCCTTCAATTTATACTGATCAAGATTGGGATGTGGATGACTTTCTATAGGTTGACTTGCATGTTCCTTACTAGTCTTTTGTATTTTTTTTCTTTTCATGTTCTTTATGTTATTGCATGTAAATAATGTGATCCACTATGATATTTCATTTGATGTGTATCTCTCTTTTTATACATTCATTTGTATGTACCTACATTCTTCTATATGTCATAAAAAATTTATCTTTTTTGTTTTTCTTATGTTCTCCTTTTGGAGATGATGCAAGGAGTCAAGACATTTAGGTCTCTTCTATGTTTTTGATAAAGGAAAGAATAGGTTTTATAGGGACCCGAAACAATAAAGTTTACCAGTATAAGAAAGATAAAGCATTACAGAACCACAAAAAATATGAAGGCTATAAAATAGAAAAATCCAAAAGAAGACCACAACCACCAGCCTAGAGCTAGCATAGGCCAACAAAAAACCTTCACAAAAAACACCCAAAACTAATGTAAAGACTTTAAATTATCAAAAACCTCTACTTCAAGGTTGTACATATCTTGGGTGCCCTTTTTCAGAGCCTGAATCTGCTGGGGTGTAGAATCAACCTTTCTCTTCAGGTGAGCTCTCGTCCTCTTCAAGATTCTAGCATCCTCAATCTTGCTTTTCTCCTTACCCATGTCCATATCCACAACCAGAGATCCCTATTGGAAATTTTTCATTTTCTCAACCATAGTCCTCATAATAGTGGCATTATGTTTTGCAATTCTATGGTTATGCTCCATTATAGTTTTCATAGTGTCCCTAATTTTTCTCATTTCTCCTTCCAGTAATTTAACCTTAACCTCATTATCCTTCTTCATCTTGTCTGTGTGTCTTCCATGTTGACCAAAAATGATTTTTCTTTGTTTTCACTATCTTTGTGTTACTCTTCGAGTTCAATGAGTATTTAGGGAATGATGATATTTCTGAGCACTCAAAATAACATTGTAGCAAAGACATACTAACCCTAAATCCATAGATCCCTTATGTATTCTTGGGGAAAACCCCTCCCTCCTTTTTCATGTTGTAGCTTTATATTGGAAACATATGACTTGGCATAGGGTTTTCTAAGGAGAGCTCTCATGTATTAGGAGAAAACATTGACTACTTTAAAGTAGTTTCTCACAGCAATGGTGTTAGCAATTTCTTTAAAGTGGGGGCATGTATCGATGATATATTTTGATATTTTTGCATATTTCATGGTGTGATTTTATTTCTTGTGATGCATCCTTTTCTTGGTGGTTTCATTGGGTTTGATGTCCTCCAAGAGCATTATATTTCTAAGCATATGTCTTTCTTTTAGTGGCTTGATGCGAAGCGAGCCATCCCATAAGTTGTAATCTGTTACTCTTGACTTGTCCTCTCTTGGAGACACTAGGCATGATGATCCCTAAGAAGAAGACTTTACTTGAACAAAGAAAAATTCACTTGAACAAAAACCTATTTACATAATGTTTGGTATAACACACCTTCTTAAGCATGAGACACTAATGTGAGTTGCGCCCTATCAAAGTTATCAGAGGGATAGGTTTGGTATGGTAAGTACAGTGAGAGCTGACACACTGGCATGACTTTCTCAATAAGCCACCTTCTAGGAGGGATACTCACCTAGTGGATGGCCTGAGGTTCCACTACCCCAAAGTGAGCGTAAAAATAGATAGTCTAGATGTGTTCCACATCATGTTGGATCATTTATGCTTGACTTTCTTGGTCTTTAATAGTGTATGATTGTGTATTTTTTTCATTGTTGCATACATAAGTGGACCTTGAATGTCTACATTAGTGGGATTTCGATGTGGGGTCATACTCTCACGAAAGTGGGGGAAAAATATAGTAACATAAAAAATATCTCTTTTTCCTTAGTTTGGGGATAATTAAAATGAACCTAATTTTTCCTTGATTTAGTGTTGTAATGTGTTTTACACATTCACCTTAAGTCTAGGGCCCCTTTCTTTTCTAAATGGACTTACTTTTGCCTTATTTAGGGTATTGTAAAGTGTATCTTTACACTTTCACACTAATCTAGGGCTTTATTAATTAATTGAGCTTAATCATCCCCTTTAATTCAAACCCAAGCCTAATTAATTATAGACTCTAAGGGATAAATCTTGACATTCATAAATAATATTACACAACACTTAATTTTACTTGAGGTATGTGTCCTAGGCTAGTGACGTAAGATCCATTCACCACTTTGTGAATGGGTCTTCACTAGGTCCTAGGACCCCCTTTTTACATAACATTTAAATCCCCTGAAGTGTTTCCTAGTTAAGTGTGTTAGGACCCATTTTCCACATGGCGAATGGGTCCTCACTTAACCCTAGGACCACCCAAATTGGAATATGTTTTTGGTGGTATTTTAATGATTTGAAATCCTAGATCTAATGTCAGCTTGTGCTATTTCAATTTCGGGAGTTTATGATAAATTATGTATAAATATAAGGTTATTTCACATAGTTTGATCTATGAATTTTTATGCAAGCATACTAATAGAAAGTTTATGATTTAAGGAGAATTCAAGAGCATTTCTAAGGAATTCATAGATAGGATTATAGAAGCTCGTTGCAGCAATCAAGAATCACACCATCATGTCAAAGGCTTAAGGCATCATGCATGTTGTTGAGATAATGTTTTGATGTAGCATTGAAGATCCAATTCAAACATTGTTGATACCAAATTTCATGATCAAGATCTACACTCATTGAGGCCACTTCATGCAAGATTTCTAATTTGTACTCCAAGGTTCAATTATTGATTGGTGAGTAGTGACATTTCTTTGTTCATTCATTTCTCATTTTATGCATTTTTTCATTCCAAGGTTTAATTACCAAAATGAGGTTTGACAAAGGGAAACCCCTATTCCCTAAAAAAAAAAAAATTATCTTCTCTCTTGATATGTGATTGCAAGTTTTAGGTTGAAGATCAATTGGAAAGCAAAAGTTTTCAAAGTTGCAAAGTTATCAAAGTTGTCATCTTTCTTGCAATTTCATAGAAACTGAGCTACAACATTTATTTCCAAGCTTCCAACAGTGTCCCACCAGGGTTTGGGAGTGTAGACATTGAAGAAAAAAACCCATAAAGTATTTTTCTAGAACCCTAGCTAGGACCCATTTGCCACTAGGAAAATGAGTCCCTAGTGAGGCTTGAAAAAATGCTTTTTACAAAAGGTACACAACATTTTACCATCTTAAAACTACCTTTTTACTATTATATTAGTTAGGTTTGTTTTATGATATTCATCTATGAATAATTGAATGAAATAAATAGTGAAAAGAGAGGGTAACCATCTTGATATCATTTTGGGTTCATCTCTCTTTTCCTTCATTTCACCTCTAAATCTTAAGCAGTAGCAATATAAATAAAAAATCTAATGGATTCCATGTTAGCAATAGGAGAAAATATCTTACCATAATAAGAACCCCAAACTTGAGAGTAACCTTTCACAACCAACCTTGCTTTGTACTTCTCAATACCTCCATGATATGAACTAATCAGTGTCCTATTCATTCTTTTTGCAACTTCATTATGTTGTGGAGAATATAGATTTATCTTTTGTCTATGAATACCATAATCTTTACAAAATCTCTCAAAATAATTAGAAAAAAATTCACTACCATTATTAGTCCTCAAACATTTTATTTTCTTTTTACTCTACAACTCATTCATTTCTTTAAATTATTTAACTCAACTTAAAAGTTTAGATTTACTCTTTCGAAAGTATACCCATTTCCTTCTACTGTAATAATGAATAAATGAAACATAATAAGTGGATTTACCAATTGAAGGAACATCTATAGGGCCAAACACATAATAATGAATAAGATCCAATACACCACAAGGTTTATGAGAAATTGAGTAAAACTAAAGACAATTTTTTTTCTCATAAATGTAAAGCTCACAAAAATAAAATTCAAGATTTTTTCAAAGTCCTTAAACCCTTTTCTCCAATGTGGCCAAGTGTTTGATTTCATTTGGGTACCTAGAAACCATGACCATTTGTTGAAGAAGAAACCCTCACCTCTTCCACCAACTTGCTTTTTACTCTAGAATTACTATTACACTCAACAATACATACATAAAGCTTATATAATATGCCATATTTGACACCTCTATTAATCACCATAGCACCTCTAACCATCTTGCATCCTACATCAAAAAATATTACATGCACACTCACATCTATTACTTTGCTCACAAATAACAAATTTTATGCTAATCCAAGGGTATGCATCATACCATTAATCCTTTTATTCTACCATCATAAAACCTAATTCTAACTTTACCATTCAACCAACAATATTTAAATAAGAATCATCACCCAAGTACACCTTACCTCCATCAAATTCTTCATATTCAAAAAATCAATCTCTATTAAAGGTCATATGGAAAGATACACCTGAGTCAATTAAACATTCATCATTACTTGCACGAGTTTGCAAAGATGCAATAAATGTGTCACCATATTCCTTCTCTGGACTCAAAATAATAATCAAATCTATTCTTTTCTTTTTTATTTTCTTCTTTGCAGTCCTTATGAATATGTCCAGGCTTATCGTAGTTCCAACAAATAACTTTGGACTTTCCAGGAGATTTAGATCTCCCCTTCGACTTGGATTTTTCATGCTTCTCATTCTTCTTTCCTTTTTCCTTAGGTCTTCCATGAAGATTTAGGACCTCCTTGGAATTGTTGGATACCTTCCTCCTCATCTCTTTAGAAAGAAAAGAACCCACAACATCTTTAGTCTTCAAAATATTAAAAGTACTCCCAATAGCCGTAACAAGAGAATCCCACAAATAGGAATTTAAAAAAAAATCAAGATCTGACATTTCTCCTCATCCATTTAGACACAAATTGATTCCAATTGAACCTCTAATGCCCTATTCAATATTCCATTACAACACAACTAAAATAAAACAAATTGACAATAAATAATCAAGGAAATGAGTTAATCCAAAGTAATTTACTTACTTTTATCTATTAATTTGTCTAAAGTAACTAAGGAAAATAATATATTATCATTGGAGGTAGATTTGCAATAACTGAACATGTATTTAATTTTGAAGTTTGACACATTACATAACTACCAATTACTAGCATACTTTAACATTTATTATTTAAAGTAATTTAATTTATATAATATGAAATTATTATTTGTAACACCCTCCCAATAATAGACTAATAAATTTTAACTAAAAACTTAGAATTAAGAGATAATTAATAAATCAAAGGTACTCACAAGGGCTTAAATTTGATGATCCACCTTGCCCATCATAAAAAAAATTCTACAGTTTAGTCTTCATTATTTCCTTTCGCATGGAAATTATTATTTTTTACTACAAGTCAAATTTTATATAATAAGGCATTGATAGGTGAGGGACATGAACATTTTCAGCATAAGAACATGCCTCCTCTTTCCCATAGAAGCACTATCAATACTTAGGCGACCATCTCTTGAAATAGGTCAAAAAAGATAATTTTTTCACCTGCTATCCATTCATCTCAAATTTAAAAAACCTCAAAGTCTATTAAAAACTTGATTTATTATAGTATTAGCATAGAACTTATAACATACTGACATTAAAATAAAAATAACGAATCATAATGCATTGTTGTGTTCTACCTCATATGGGATATATCACCATTACAAATGTGAAAAAAAATATGACTTTTAAAATATTCTAAATTCTTTTTGTTTGGCATATTTCCAAATTTCATACACTCTACTCCATTCTGCTATTGATACATCAAGCATTGTTATAGACACTCATCAAAGCATCCAATATATCTAATGTTAGAGTTGTTCATCAGATATCTTTTATTATGTTTTGGCTTGAAAATCCTCTTTCACATGCCACTGTACTTGTTGGAATAGTAAGGATTGTTTGCCATAGCTTTGTCATGTTTGGAAATATTGTATGTGAGTTTGTGACAAAATAAACCCTCCAAGCTTCCTTTATTGATAGTCCCTTACAACTAAGACAAAGAGTATAAACAAATATATGAAATTCTTGTTTACAAGATTTCTTTTTTATTCAAGAGGTAAACTCTTTTGACTGGAGCTATGAACCAGATACAACCATTCAACAATACCACCCAAATGGGGTTTGAACCTTGGTGGCAAGAACAACAATGCCACCTATAAACCATCACACCATGCTAATATTGACAACTCTTGTTTACAAGCTTCAACATTAAATAATGTTTCATTTTCTTCTCCCTCAGATAATGTATGTTGCATGTGTTGAAAAAAATTATCAAGCCAACACTTTGAATTATCTTCTCTAGCATGAGCATCCTTTAGATAATGACAAGGACTAAACAACTTTATAGAGTTAATAAACACAAGATCAGGTTCATTCAAACAATCTATAAGTGCTTGAACATATTATTTTGCAAGTTGTTTATAACTCTCTAACGAACCATCAATGCAAGGTTTTAGTGATTGTTTCTGTGAATCAACATAATCACCATATGCATGTGAAATTTCCACAAACCACAATTCATTCCTATGAGCAATGCCGTCTTTATTAGTAATCTCTAAATAACCATATTTAGAGGCATCCAAGAATTTACATAAGTAACGGGTACCATCAACAAATGTATCAGCTCTCATAAACCACCTGCTTAAAGTGTTTATAGTAACAGATCAAT
The DNA here is from genome assembly GCA_007258455.2 of Sequoia sempervirens. Taxonomy (NCBI): domain Eukaryota; kingdom Viridiplantae; phylum Streptophyta; class Pinopsida; order Cupressales; family Cupressaceae; genus Sequoia; species Sequoia sempervirens. Next base: position 792,903,549 of record VDFB02271358.1, read on the forward strand.
AGATGCCCCTAAAGATTTAACATCAACATACTCTTCTTGAAATTTTGTATTTAGCTTGTTCAACATAAGCATTATATTTGCAAGCATCTGTAAACAAAATTGAACTAAAAATATTCTTGCCTTATCATACCATGATTGGGTAAACCCACAAAAGTTGTTTACAATTCCAATGAGGAAAGAAAACTCACAAAAAATGACCCCAAGGAAAAAAATGTGATTTTGGGGGTTCATACGAACCTATTGGCGAGCTAACCCTTAAGGGGTTCGCTCAAAACAGGGTTCGAGTGAACCCATAAGGGGTTCACTCAAACCGAGGTTCAAGTGAACACATTTGAATCTTTCCCACAAAAAAACCAAAAAAAATGTATTAGGAAGGGTGGTTCCCTCGAACCAGGGTTCAATATGAACCCCCCTTATCCCTCATCCTCCCCGTGAAACATTAAAAAAACCTAATTTTTTTCAATTCGGAGTTCATTTTGAACATAAAAATGGTGAAGACTTCACAAACCCAACTGGAATTAGGTAGTCCTTGGAACGAGCTATCCAATGAATATAATTTTAATATGTTTTGGTTTTATTATGTATTTGTTTTTTTAGTTTAATTAAACATAGGTTTTTCACTGAAAATGAAGGTCTATGTTCTGCACATGTGGAAAAATAGCAGATAATAATTTTTTTTTGAAAAATATGACTACACTAGATAGTAAAGTCATTGATCCAACAATTTTTTTTTTGAATTTTGATATATACAAAAAAAGTTACGCATTATATAGTCGCACTATGTCTAAATTGTAATTGGTTTGACTTTGAAACTTGATTAAAAAAATATATTAAATAAAAAACTATCTAATGAAGTGGAAGCACTAGATATTAGAGTTACAAATCTAAATTAGAAAGAATTAGAGTTTTATCCTTCATGGGAAAAATTTTATGCATTATACAATGTGCGTCACTTTTTAAAAATGTTGTTTTATGAAAAAAAATAGTTTTCGAAGGAGATGGAAAAAAAGTGCAATCTGATTCTAAAAATTTTGTAAATTTTTTTTAGAATCTACAGACAAAACGTGACGAAACTCTAGTTTGCATTATGTTCAAATTCCTCATGGTTTAGTTGCTATAGGTGCCCGAAAGTGAAGATCTAGTTAAAAAAAATATTTCAGTGACCAGTTTGGCCAAAAATTGTAAACCACTATTGTGGGATCACACGAATCTCTCTTTTAATTTTTCCATAAAGTCAATATAGGAGGCATCAATACAACAAACCTTTCAATAAGTTGTCCTCCTGAAAGCCGTCTAAATCCATGAATTTGAAGAGCTTGAAGAGTTTCAAGTTGCATGACTTCCTGTAAAGAAATGAGTTCCTTGTTTCTTTTAGTAGAATTTTGTACCCAAGAATACACCTTATTTACTAATTTCTCAACAAATAACAATTCAAGAATTTTTTTGGAAGCATCTGATCAATGCAACTAAAGCTTCACAATGAGCAATGCAATGAACACTTATAAGATTAAGAACATCTTTTTTCATAAGAGAAACAAACCCATTTTCAGTACCAACCATGGATGAAGCACCATCTGTGAAAATAACTATTAAGCGTGTATTTGAAAGCCCCCTTTCTTAATTTAAAACATTCATTGCATAATAAATTATTTTTTCCTTTTCCATCACAAATATTTATGAGCTTTAAAAATTGCGAAGTTGGTTGCCCCAACCCTTTTGAGTCTAAAAAATTTGCATAGACCATAAGATGCTTCTCTAAACTACAATTTGTACTTTCATCCAACATCAAAGAGAAAAAAGGACTGTCCAACATTCTAACAGTTTGTACCTCTTCAAGATACTTAGATATAGCAAAAAGAAATTGATTTGTAGCCATTTGATTTGTGTATGAATTGTAGTCATTCTTTGGCATGTTTGGTAACTATAATGTCATTTCAACAAAGTGATTCGTATTTTGAACTTAGGGGTAAATCCTCTTGAACCATCAAAAAAACTAATTTCATAGTTGTGATGACTCTTTCCTTGTTAATGTCATCAACATTTGCTATATGTTTTGTAATAGGTTTTTCTTTATTTTCATTCCCACATGTCCATTTAGCTAGTGAAATCTTATGAATGTTTGAATTGTAATGAGTAACTAATAAATCATGTTGTAAATTAGTGCAACCATTACCTGTTCCCATGGTCTAGCTGCATTATGTGTTTCACAATATATGCATTTCATAACATTTTTTCCTTCATATATTGTACATTTCAGCCACTTAAACTTTACTTTCCATTCCTCATGAAATTCCCATTTTACTTCAAGTTTTTTCTTTTTTTCTTTTTTTTTCTGTGTATTGTTTTCTCTTATTTGATTTTCATCAGAATACTCTTTAGTGTACCCCAAAATATCTAAGTCTTCATTTATATCAAAATTATAATCTTCATTGGGTGCTACAACTTTAGATGTACTTGACCATAGAAAAAAATGCTTGATAGAAGACATTTTCAAATTGTAATCCTTACATATTTTAAAAATAAGGAAGACTTAGATATTTTGTTCAAATTCATGTAAATTAATAAAAAATGAACCATGAAAAAAATAATTTAATATAAACTAATAACCATATAGAGAACAAGGGGTTGTAAAGGGGGTTATACATCAAAACAAAAAAAATAGGAAAAAAAACTCACAAAATATTATTAAATGCGATCCAAAATGTTTGATAAAAAAAATATACAATGTTTAATTTTACTATGGTAAACTGTTACAAATTTTTAATATAATATTTGCAAATCATTATTTTTTAAAAGAACCAAAAAAAATGAAAATCATTTACTCTTCTTACTTACTGTGCAGCAAAATTATTTTCTTTTTTGTTGTAAGTTGTACTCTGTAGCAAAATATCTTTACTTTTTTTCTTCTTTCTTTTTTGTTGTAAGTTGTACCTATCCAAAAGTCTTTTTACATTTTACAAATCTTTTTTTCATTTTTGTTGTAAGTTGTAAGTGTTCAAGAAAATCTTTGAGTGATTAAACTCTAAAACTAGATTAACAAAAGAAAAGTAAAAATTAAAAAATAAAGTATATATACGGTCAAATTTTTGTTTTTTTTATAGTTTCTAAAATAAAAATTGCATGTATTAACATACGGTTGAATATTTATTTTTATTATATTTTACAGTTAAAATCTTCACATACACATATACGGCTATCAAATTTAAGCCCACAACAATAGCATAAATACTATTTAATTTTTAAGATAAACGTGAGAGTGGAGAGAAAAGTCAATGAAATGAAAGCGAAGGGGAAGTCCCCAATAACTATCTAGCCATCATGATGCACCATACCCATCTGATGGCATTATGACTAACCCATGAAATAATGTGGCTATTGTAGCTGTTCTCTTGTCACCGTTGTCAGATATGTTATATAAAAATATTCTCGTTGGATTATGTCAAAGATTCGTTCCAGCCTATGAAATCTTGGTGCCAAATCTTCAATGGTTAATTGCATTTGCGTATGTGTTAATGCCTACTTGTATTCATCGGCTATGCATTAACAGATAATACACAAAATACCCCCTAAACACTGCATAAAAGCTCCTCCTCCTGCTATGCAGCTCAGATGTATTTGGGAAGATAATACGGTGCTCTATTGTTTGCAGATATGGTGCTCAACGTATTAGGTATTATTTGTTTGCTTCGTATAGACATGCAGCGCTCAGGAGATTTACAGACTCTTGTAAACGAAGGCTTCTGGCAAGCACGATAGGGACCAGCTTCCCTCAAAAAGGTACTTTGCTTCATCTTTACTCTGAAACTTTTTGTTAATTTATGTAGCTTGGACAGGTGTCTCCATTCCCAATAAGTATTTATTTAATTATTTAATTATTTTCTAGAGACCTCTAGAAAGGGCTGAGTTGTCTAGATAATTATGTAATTAAATAATTGTTTCCTTTAGAGACTTCTAGAATCTAGCTAGTTAGGGTTGCTAGAGTCTATTTAATCTTAGCCATTGATTGAGATTAAATTATGGCCATTGATTTTCCAATGAGAAAAGTATAAAAGGGGATCAATGGGCATTTGGAGAACACACAAGTATAGAGTTGAGAAAGACTTGCAGTGATAGCAAGTAAATTTGCAGTGAGAGCAAATAGTCTTGCAGTGTTAGCAAGGCTGTAGTGATAGCATTGGGGATAGCAGCGGTGGAGTTTCAGCAAGAGAAATTGAGGGAAGAATTTCTAGAGAAGAATATTGCTGGAGCTCTGCTAGTAAGAGGCAAGCAATTTTTGTATTCCTTAATTTGTTGAAGTTTAATATAATTCCTCATCTGCAGTAGTGGTTTTCCCTTCATGGTTTTTCCACGGATAATTTGTCCAAAAATATTGTGTTCATTATTGTGAATGTTTTCTTCTCTATTCCTGTGAGTTTTTTATTGGTGAAGTTGCAGTTGTGTTATTTTTTGATATTTTCTAAGAATTAATTTTTCAGAGTCAAATAATCTATGTATTAGATAGGAGATTAATAATCAGTAACTGCTATAGAATTTTCACATGGCATCAGAGCTGATCTGAGGGCAGACAAAGCTCAGCGTAGGAAAGAGGGTTTATAAAACCTAGTTCTACCTCTTTAAAATTATTATTGTTATTTGTTTTCTTTTATCTTTTGAGATGGCCTTAGTAGGTTTAAGAGATCAGGATAGATTGGATGGTGCCTCAAATTTTGGTGTCTGGAAAGCCAAAATCTCTTTGTTGCTGGAAGAGAATGGGATCAAGGAATATGTGACCAGTGTTGTACCTGTACCTACAGATCCAGCACAGCTCTCAGCATATAAGAAGGAAGATGCCAAGGTGAGGAAGCTGATTCTTGATGGTGTGAAGGATCATATTGTTCCACATGTTGCAGAGTTAGATACTGCAAAGAAGATGTGGGATGCCATTCTGAATTTGTACCAGAATGCTACCACTAACTAGAAGCTGATTCTCAAAGAAAAGTTGAGGAATACTCAGATGAACAAGGGAGAGGACATGACAAGTTACCTCACCAGACTTAGACTTGTCAAGGATGAGTTGGTGGCTATTGGAGATAAACCAAATGATGACGAGCTAGTGCGGATAGCCCTAAATGGGTTTACTAAGCAGTGGGATGTCTTTGTTCAAGTTATCAATGGACAAGACACCTTACCGAGTTGGGATCGACTTTGGAGTGACTTCACTCAAGAGGAGCTTAGACTTAGTCTTGTCAGTGGTACCAACAATAAGAGTCAGAAAAGTGAGGCAGAACAGGAGAACGTTGCCCTTGCAAGAAAAGGGAAAGCAAAGAAGGGGTCTAGTAAAGGATCAAATCCACAAGGTGAGAAGAAGAAGGACTTATCTAAAGTCAAGTGCTATGGCTGTCACGAGTTTGGCCACTATGTCAGCGATTGCCCGCAAAGGAAGAAAGGCAAGAAGCAGACATCAGCTTCAGCAAGTGCAGATGAGCTCTCTAGTAGAATGAAGGATGAGTTCACTCTCATAGCTTGTATGGCTAGCTCAACCTCACAAGGTGTTTGGTATATAGACAGTGTGGCATCATTTCATATGACAGGAGTTAGAGAGGACTTCTCCAGGTATAAGGAGGAGGACATCAAAATACAAATTTCTATGGGGAACATGTCTAAGCTCAATCCAGTTGGGAAAAGGACTGTTCTATTTTAGAGGGAGAATGGTAAGCAGATTCCCATTCATGATGTGTTGCATGTGCCAGGCTTGGGTATGAATTTGATTTCCATATCTGTCCTTTAGGATAAAGGTTACAATGTACTCTTTAGAGGGGAAAGTGTGTTAATCAAGCACAAGGATTGGAAATCACCCACAGCTATTAGAGTTAGGAGCGGCCGACTTTATAGGTTGCAGTTTGATACTCATAAGGCACTGATGAGCAACAGTAATTTTAGAGATCAAGGAGATCTATGGCATAGGAGGATGGGCCATATACATCATGGAGCACTTAAAATGCTTCATGAGACAGTGACAGGTGTTCCAGAGGTGAGCACAGAGCATGATGATGTATGTAAGGGATGTGTGTTGGGGAAGTTTATGAAAGCAACTTTTCCAAGGAGTGACACTAGATCCAAGGGTGTTCTTGATCTAGTACATTTAGACATATGTGGACCAATGTCGATGAAGTCTCTCAGAGGATATGAGTACTTTGTTACTTTTATTGATGATTTCTCTAGGAAGACCTAGATATACTTCTTGAAGACCAAGAATGAGGTTTTCAGTCACTTTGAAGAGTTCAAAACTCTTGTGGAGAATTCGACAGGGACGAAGATAAAGGTTCTTCGGTCAGACAATGGAGGTGAGTACAAAGGGAAAGAGTTCCCAAAGTTTTGTACTAGGGAAGGAATCAAGAGAGAGTGGATTGTTCCTTACAACCCACAATAGAATAGGGTTGCTGAGAGGAAGAATCAGTCTATATCAGAGGCGGTAAGGGCTATGCTGTATGACTAGGATATGCCATGTTACTTATGGGTAGAGGCATGCAGTACAGCAGTGTACATACAAAACAGGGTTCCACATAAGGTATTGGGCAAGATGACACCAGAGGAGGCGTTCTTAGGGAAGAAGCCAGATGTCAGCCACTTCAGAATATTTGGGAGTTTGGCATATTGTCACATTCTAGGTGTGACACGTTCCAAGTTAGATCAGACTGCAGAGAGAGGGTACTTTGTGGGGTACAGTGAAACCTCAAAGGCATATCGGATATTTATTCCAAGGACCAGGAGGACTATAGTTAGGTGTGATGTCAAGTTCATGGAGGACAAGGCATTCAGGAGGTCCAGAGATTTTCTAGCAAATGATCAGAGTGAGCAGTTAGTGGAAGCTCCAAGGATCGTCCAACCAGATCAAGGACAACAAAGCTCGAGTACAGTTACTAGTACAAGCACAAGCTTAGGTGCTGAGAGTTCGCAGAGTATGGAGCAGCAGATGCAGTAGATCCAAGAGATGCATCAAGGTGATATGGAGGTTGATACTTCATCCTCTATAGTTGGTAGCAGGAACCAACAGTCACAAGGGAATACTCAGGAGTTTGTGGGAGCTCCTAGGATGAGTAGTAGATAGCGGAGACAACCAGCCAGGTATGATGACTATATGGCATTAGTTAGTCAGTTGGTAGATAGTGAGCCTTCTAACTATCAGGAGGCCGCACAGCAATAAGTGTGGCAAGATGTAATGGTTGAGGAGTATACCTCAATAGTGCAGAATGATGTGTGGGAGGTTGTGCCTAGACCAATAGATAGGGCAGTGGTTGGATCACGCTGGATCTATAAGATCAAGCACGGTGCAGATGGTAGCATTGAGAAATACAAGGCAAGGTTTGTGGCCAAGGGATTCTCTCAGAAGGAGGGAATTGACTATGAGGAGACATTTGCTCTAGTGGCTAGGTATACTTCTATATGAGTTGTGATCTCTCTTGCAGCACAGATGGGATGGCAGATCCATCAGATGGATGTCAAAATGATGTTTCTTAATGGTGAATTGAAAGAGGAGGTATACATAGAACAACCGGAGGGCTTTGTGGCACACAGCAGTACAACCCACGTGTGCAGATTGAAGAGAGCTTTGTATGAACTCAAGCAGGCTCCCAGGGCGTGGTATGAGCGCATTGATAAATACTTGCAGGGAATGGGCTTTGTGAAGAGTGAAGCAGATGCTAACCTCTACTACTTGGTGGTTGGGGGTGAGGTTCTCATTCTTGTTCTTTATGTGGATGACTTGTTTTTAATAGGTTCATTGGGGCTCATAGAGGAGTGTAAGAGGGACCTTGCAACAAAGTTCGAGATGAAGGATTTGGGGCTTATGCACTACTTTCTAGGCATGGAGGTATGGCAGATAGATGGAGATATTTTCCTTGGACAAGGGAAATACTACATCAAATTCTTGAGGAGGTTTGAGATGGAGGATTGCAGAGCCATGTCTACTCCTATGATCACAAATTGGAAGAAGGTAGACTCATCCAGAGAGAAGGATGTAGACCCCACCTTATACAGACAGTTGATTGGGTCTCAAATGTATTTGGTCAACACCAGGCCAGATATATCCTTTGCAGTAAACTCTCTTAGTCAGTTCATGGTGGAGCTGAAGAGAGTGCATTGGACAGCAGCAAAGCATGTGTTGTGGTATTTGCGTGGTACAATCGAGTATGGGATCAGATATGCTCGAGTTGATGGTATCAGGTTGATAGGCTATACTGACACAGATTGGGCAGGCAGTACAGCAGACAGGAAAAGCACTTCAGGGTGTTGCTTTAGCTTGGGATTAGGAGTTGTCTCTTGGTACAACAGGAAGTAGAAGTCTGTGGCTTTGAGTTCTGCAGAGGCAGAATACATAGCAGCTAGCATGGTGACGTGTGAGGCAATATGGATTTGGAAGTTTTTGGTGGCCTTGTCTGGTTAGAGGGTTGAGACTACGGTGATACACTACGACAACCAGAGTTGCATCAAATTGTCTGAGAATCCAGTGTTTCATGATAGGTCTAAGCATATAGACATCAGATATCATTTCATCAGAGATTGTGTACAGCACAAGATTGTTCAGCTACAGTGTATACCTACAGATCAACAGATAGCAGACATTTTGACTAAGGCAATGGGGAAGGCAAAATTCATCTTCTTCAGAGATAGGTTGGGTGTCATGCAGAACACCTTCCTCGCTAAGAGGGAGTGTTAATTTATGTAGCTTGGATAGGTGTCTCCATTCCCAATAAGTATTTATTTAATTATTTAATTATTTTCTAGAGACCTATAGAAAGGGCTGAGTTGTCTAGATAATTATGTAATTAAATAATGGTTTCCTCTAGAGACTTCTAGAATCTAGTTAGTTAGGGTTGCTAGAGTCTATTTAATCTTAGCCATTGATTGAGATTAAATCATGGCCATTGGTTTTCCAATGAGAAAAGTATAAAAGGGGATCAATGGGCATTTGGAGAACACACAAGTATAGAGTTGAGAAAGACTTGTAGTGATAGCAAGTAAATTTGCAGTGAGAGCAAATAGTCTTGCAGTGTTAGCAAGGGCACGTTGGGGATAGCAGCTGTGGAGTTTCAGCAGGAGAAATTGAGGGAAGAATTTTTGGACAAGAATAGGGAAGAATTTTTGGAGAAGAATATTGTTGGAGCTCTGCCAGTAAGAGGCAAGCAGTTTTTGTATTCTTTAATTTGCTGAAGTTTAATATAATATTTCCCTTCGGGGTTTTTCCACGGACAATTTGTCAAAAAATATTGTGTTCATTATTGTGAATGTTTTCTTCTCTATTCCTGTGAGTTTTTTATTGGTGAAGTTGCAGTTGTGTTATTTTTCGATATTTGCTAAGAATTAATTTTTCAGAGTCAAATAATCTATGTATTAGATAGGAGATTAATAATCAGTAACTGCTATAGAATTTTCACACTTTTTTTCCCTGTTCTTTCACAAAGTATATGATTAAAACCTAAAATAATAATATAATGTATTTTAAACTCTTTAATATTTTAAAAACATTTACATTAATATTTTCACAATTTGTTCTGGTTTTTCTACAACCGATTTTATCCACAATATTTTCACAATTTGCTATATTTTTCTCTACAGCCAATTGATTACCAATATTTACATACTCCACTTATTTTTCTCCACTGATTTATTATGATTTTTTCCACAGCCGATTGTACAATTAAAAATTTCACATTGTGCTTTGTTTATTCTGCAACCGATTTATCATCAACATATTCAAAGTTTTATTTTTATTTTTAATTTGGTTTTTTTGCAGGAAATCGATTCTCATAAAAAATATAAACCACAAACCATAGATCTTTGCTTGGAAACATAATTTTTTTAATGCATTTGCAACCTCATTTTTCGCATAATATTATTATTGTACATTAATTATATTGTCTGATTTAATTAACTATAATGTGCTTTTATTTTATTGGTTTCTTAATTGAAATAAAATATATAATTTAAATTTAACTTATATTAGAATAAACTAATATATAATTATATCTATATCACCTTATTTAAATTATTATGTATATATTATATTATTATCATATACTATTATTATTTTTTAATTATGTATATAATGAACTAAATGATTAAATTCATATTATACTATATATTAAACTCATATACTATATAGAATTAGAATTTAAATTTTATAAAGTATATATCATATTAAAATTAATTTTTATTATTATTAGAACTAGCTCTAGGAAAATTCACATGGAAATTCACTCCACAATTGACCTTCGAAAATTAACCATAAAAATTCATGCAATTAATTTTTCATGCTGTGAATTGCCATGTTGGTGAATTTTCTTGTGGTTTATTTATAGATTTGTTAAATTATATATTAATATTATTATAATTAATAACATTTTAATTGCAATGGTAGACATGTTATTTTCAATTACATTATTTTTTAAGTGGTTGTTTTCATTGCTTTAGTTTTCTTACTAAAGTTTTGCTAATTTTTAAGCTACATGTTTGGATAAGTTGTACAAGTAAATATGGAAAAAACATTCAATCAAGCATTCTATCATATTCAACATAAAATGATATTTCTATTACTTTGATAAGTTTTAAGAAGTGAATATAGAAAAAAAATTTAATATGACATTCAATCAAGAAATATGATATTCTATCATATTGAAGATAAAAATTATATTTCTACTATTTTGATATTAGTATATTGTGTTGTGCAACTTGATCCTAATTTTTGATATACTATTTTGCAATAGGCCATTTAAATCATTCTTATAATATTTTGAAGGAAAGTGTGAATAATAAGGCAAAGTTGGTTAAAATTCAATTAATTTTATAAATTACTGCTTAAATGTTAAAAAGGTGTAATGATTATGTTAATAATCAATATAGCTTTTCCTATATTTTTTAAACAAGATTGAAGAGTTGATGATATTATAATGGAGGATTATAGTTTTTTATGTTTTAAATTAATGTTATATTAGTTGATTTTTTGAATGTGCATGTTATTGCATCTTTAGATGATCAACAAAGCACTCGACAACATATGTTACCCCTTTCTATTGATCTTAAGGAGACAAATGGTAAGTAAATTAAAAAAAAAGAGCTTCAATCAATTTTAAGTCTTTAATTTATAAATTAACTTTATAACTAACTCATGTACTTTGCAAGTGTTTTCGATTGATCTTAAGCAGACAAAAACAACAGTGGATACAATGCAAAATAGAGATGGTAAGGAAATAAAAAAAGAGCTTCAATCAATTTTGAGTCTTTAATTTATAAAGTAACTTTATAACTAACTCATGTACTTTGCAGGCGTTGGAGGTGTTGATGACATTATAATGGAGGCATGCCAAGATTCAGAATGCTCACGAATTTTATAAACCTTCGCTTCCTTTTCAGAATGCTCACGAATTTAAACAAATACCCGAGACATCTAGCGCTGTATCTGCAAAAAATAGAGCGCCGTATTATTTTCCCGAATACATTTGAGCTCAGAAATATTGCATAAGAGGAGGAAGTTTTATGCAGCGTATTTTGTGTATTGCAGAAATCTGTTAATGCATAGCCGATGAATACAAGCAGGCATTAACACATACGCAAATGCAATTAACCATTGAAGATTTGGCACCAAGATTTCGCAGGCTGGAACGAATCTCCGGCAGAATGCAGCGAGAGTATTTTTATGTAACGCATCTGACAACGGTGACAGGCGAACAGCTACAGCAGCCGCATTAATTCATGGGTTAGACATAATGCCATCGGATGGGTATGGTGCATCTTGATGGCTGGATAGCCGTTTGCCATCCATTACTATTTCCTCCTCTGTTTTGGCAGTGTGCGCGTGGTGGATTGTTTCAATCATGGTATGATCACCTAACAAGTTCTCGAGTCTTCTTTTAAGACAAAAAGGTTATTATTATTATTACTAGCGCTTGCACCTTAGCAAGGCGCAATGATTACGCCGATAGGAGGGTATACTATGGTAGTGTATTCGGAGGGGAGGGAGGGGGAGAATGCATGGGGAAAGTGCAATCTGGTTTTTTGCAAGAGTAATTATTCGTAGCGAATGTGAATGGGTGGCGGGATGCAAGTAGAGATGAATATGCCAAGTGGATGAACAACACAATATATTATCTTAAATGGTCGAAGTGGTGGAACATTATAGCTCAGCTGTAGCAAGTACATTTGTTGGTAGTTCATGATATACAAAAATGTGCGGTATGAAAAGTCAAAAAATTGGTGAGCAATTTTGCATTAGAACTTTTTTTTGAACAAAATACAGTACAATTGTTGGTGTTTGATGGTGAGGGGCTATGATATATGCCATTTGGCTTCAAGGCCTGGAAAGCAAAAGAAATGCTAACCCTAACCCTAATTTTGATGCAAAACCTACCCCTCATCCTAATGTTAACCATATTTCCAACCCTAACTGTATCTCTTAACCCTAACCATAAGCTTAACTATATCTCTATCCCTAATCCTAACCTAAACCCTTAACCTAACTATATATTTTTACCTTTGAGAACATTTAACCATATCACTTAATGCTAAGTCATTGTCTATCCCTAAACCTAACCACATAATGGCATTAAACCTAACTATATCTCTATCCCAATTCCTAACCATAAGCATAACCATAACCATGATGTAAATCGTAACCCTAAGCCTAAAATTGATCTTAAATCTAATTGTAACTCTAACCCTGATCTTAACTTCTAACCCTAATCCTAATTTTGATGCTAGCCGTAACCTCGATCTTGATGTTAACCCTAACCCTAACCCTATTCTTAACTAAATTTCTAATCCCCTAAACCTAATGATATTTCTAACTCAAAACCTAACCCTAAGTATGACCATAACAATTATGCAACCCCTAACCCTCACCTTATTCGTAAACCTAACCTTGACCTTAAACCTAATTCTAACCCTAATCTTGAGCAAATCTTGATGCTATCCCTAACCCTAATTTTGATGCTATCTCTAAGCCTCATCCTAAAGCCAATAGTAACCCTACTCTTAACTAAATCTCAACCCTAACCCTAATTGTAACTATATATCTAGCATTAACCTTAACCTTACCTATAACCCTAACCATATCTCTTAACCCTAACCCTAACCCTAACCCTGATAAGCTTAACCCCAACTATTACCCTAACCCTAACTATATCTCTTAACCCTAAACGCGACCCTAAACCCTTTTGTAACCCTAACCTTAACGCTAAACCTAACCCTAATCCTAAACTATTCTTCATGCGAACCCTAATCCTAATTTTGATGAAAACCCTAATCCTCATCCTAATGTTAACCATATTTCTAACCCTAACTATATCTCTTAACCCTAACCATAAGCTTAAATATATCTCTAGCCCTAATCCTAACATAAACCCTAAACCTAACTATATCTCTTAACCCCAACCTAACCATAATCCTAATCCTAAACTTTGACCGAGAATATAACTATAACCCTAATCCTATTAACCTTAACCCCAATTATTACCTCAACCCTAACTATATCTATTAACCCTAAACTTGACAACAAACCTAAATGTAAACCTAATCCTAATGCTAACCCTAACCCTAAGTTTGATGCTAGTAACCCCAATTATTACCCCAACCCTAACTATATCTATTAACCCTAAACTTGACAGCAAACCTAAATGTAACCCTAATCCTAATGCTAACCCTAACCCTAAGGTTGATGCTATATCTCTCTATGCATTATATATATATATATATATATACATGCTAGAGATATAGTTAGGGTTAGGGTAAAGAGATATATCTTTGAATTATTTATTTGATTTTTGATTTTTTTCTTTGATCATTCAATTTATCATGGTAAACATTTTTATTTGATCTTTTTGATTTATTTTTATCTTTGGATTATTTATTTGATCTTTTAGTTTATCTATGATACATATTTTTAATTCTTAGTAATTTATATTTTATTGTTTTTTGATCATATCTCTTTGATTTATTTATTTGATCTTTCAATTTATTTATTTTTATTTATTTTATTTTTTAATTTATCTATGATAAATATTTTTAAATACTATGATTTATCATTTTGATTTTTTAATTTATCTATGATAAATATTTTAAAATATTGTGATTTATCATTTTGATTTTTAAATCAAATCCCTTTGATTTTGATTTTGATTTTTCTTTGTGATTTTTTTGATTTTTGATCAAATTTCTTTGATTCTGATTTTTCTGTCAAATTTCTTAGATTTTGATTTCTCTTTGTGATTTATCTTTGATTTTGAATCTCCAACAATTCATAAAATGATTTAATTCTTTAAAATAAACTTCAATTAATTAAAAGAATACTTATACAACTACCACCTATCATTAGGAATACTTGCTCAATAATTAAGTTTGATTGTGGAAAGGTTGTATTAATCATTTCATTCTGTCTACATTAACTAATAATATAAGAACCTACCAAAATTAAAATGTATATACATCACTCTCAACTTTGAAATTGTTCAAAACATGCACAATTTGTTAGGACAAAATTATTAGGAAATAACCTCACAGATGTATAGAAATTTTAGAAAGAAAAAGTATGTACCTTATCTCTGTAGAAGTCATCATGATTAAGTCCCCTTCTACAACTCCAAGTGAACTCAAACGCTCAGTATTTCTAGCTTCTCTCCCATGGTAAAGCAATTGTTGCTGCTGAAGTGAGATTTGTGTCTGAAGAATTCGGAGATTTAATTAGTCCTTATGAATCCAGTATACCAAAGGGAATACATGCTAATCAAAATTTGCAGATTTTCATAAATAAAAATTAAAATATCTGAACATGCAATGTTGACTTACTTAATCCTCAACGCAAAGTTCCAGAACCGTCGATGTCCTCACATTCTCTATCAACTTAAAGGTGTTTCTTTCTCTTGCTTGGTAACATTAGCACTATTTCTGCATTTGTTACTTGGACTGTTCATGAAGATTTAATCATTTTTTCACCCCAAGCAAGAAACGGCGTCTCTGAGCTATTCTCCCTATGTATCTTGTGTTTCAGGAATAGTCAGGGACCTTTTCAAATTGAGCTTCAACCAGCTAAACTCGAATGGGGGCATTCAAATTGCACCCGAAGGCATACAATATTAATTCAAAGAAAGATGGAATACACAGGAACAGAGGTTGTTGAAAAATGAATTAGGGCTGGAGCATGCGCAGGGGAAGGTGCGCTAAGAAGAGGTCAGCCAAGGGTTGTGAGCACCTCCTCCTCCTTGTAATCACCTAGGCAAATGGAGCAGGACAACTCCTCCCCACGTGACCGCTTCTCATTAAATGTCACCAGCGGATACGAGTCCAAGGTCACCTGGTCGAGTCCCGCCGTGATGGCCGCCCCTGTGTCTCTCTGCACCTCCTCTCTCTGCTCAACGCCTCCCGCCAGTTGAGTCCGGCCGTGCACCCGCACGCACATATACGAAGCCAACATCACCGTCGAGAGCAGAACCAGTAATTCCACTGCTATGGCGATGTCGTACGCAAGCCCCACCCTGCTCATATCTCCCATTGTCGAATTGCTGCTCATCTTTCGTTGGGATTCGAAACTATAAGCCCTACAAGACTCGTCACTTTCGCTGACACTGTGGTTGCTAAGGATGAAGGGCCTGAAAATACAACTGGGGTTACCTCCAAAGTATATGCTGGTGTTGCATAACCATTTAACGATGATGATGAAGACAAGGCAGTGAAACAACAACTCAAAGCTGAGGTAAAAGCAACAAAGGCCATGAAGCATAAAAATAGAAATTACCCTCTCCCTTCTGATGTTTCCTTGCTCTCCTCCTGTCATAACCGCCATTGCCATTTTATTCTAAAGGCGGCCACTTGAAAAAGCAATAGAAGTAGGCAAATAGGGAATATACGCAGACATTACTTCAACTCGCACGCAAAACCCCGAAAGTCAAGGTAAAATTTATATAGTATGCAGGGAGTAGCTGGTAAAGTGTTCAATATGAAGGATTCTTTTATTTTTCACCCATACTTCTGGTAGGATGCCCATACCGGGTGCAGAGGGACAGCGTACGGAGTCGAGGAACTGAAAATCTAACCGGAAAAAATGCCTTCGCAGGGAGGAAAATGTGGATGCCATGTCTCAGGTGAGAATCCAGCCGGAATAGTCTCAGCCGGCATTAGACATGAGACTTTTCCGGTTGAATTCTCACCTATAATAGCCTATCGGCTAATTACTATTATAATGTTGCATCAGACCCCTTCATGTGTGGGGTATGTTAGATGATCAAAACTACCATGTTTTGTATATTGTTCTTGTTTTCATTTGTTTGTTTTTGTTACTGTGTTTTTTTTTTTTAACACCTATAATATAATGTTTTGATTAGCAATAAAGATATTTACCAAAGGTTTATTATTATGATATTATAAATGGCACTGTCTTTATAGATAAAGGAGAGTAGTTTTTTATTCAACTTTATAATAATAAAAATGAATGGTGGTAGTTATCTATAATGTTGCATATTAAATTATCTACTTTAAAAATTGTTTTACTACTTTTGATGTGAGTTGTTTTGATTTTTATTTTTAGGTTAGATTTTATTTTAGAAGGTGGTCTTATCTATAAGTTTGTATATTATACATCTTTAAAATTATTATTTTTATTAGTAGTAAAGACTTTTATCAAAGATTTATTATGATATTATAAATGGCATTGTTAATGTTGTCTTTATAAATAAAGGAGAGTAGTTTTGTATTCAATTTTATAATAATAAAAATCAATGGTGGTAGTCATGTATAATGTTGTATATTAAATTATCTATTTTAAAAATTATTTTACTACTTTTGATGTGAGTTGTTTTGATTTTTGATTTTTAGTTTTTTAGTTTGAATATGACTTGTTTTAATTAATTTCCATGCAAAATAATTATATCGTATAATTTATTTGTGTGTTGACAATAACTTCGTAATATGAATTAGATTTATATAAATAATAGTTTAATAAATTAAATTATGAAGAAGAGGATTAAATAGTGTTATTCATTTTATTGATTCTATTTGTTCAATGATGGATGTTTTGTTCTAATTGCACTCAAAATATATTTTTAAATATTGAATCAGCACAATTATAACTATCACGTATTTTCATAAAAATTCTTATTTAAACCTTAACAAGGATAAGCCCATTGATCAATTTTAGGATTCTTTGTCTTGGTGTAGATTCGACATCTACTCCTTTTTTCATTATAATGCATATGCACCTAAAATTTTGTATAGGCTAATAATAAAAGCACATAGCAATAATTATTGGTGTATAAAAGAGAGACAAAAAACATTGTTGATAACAATCTATCTCCTTTTGTTAATGTACATAACTGAATCTTGGATTATGATTTGTATGGCATCTAATGTTAGGATCTTGATGCAAGCTTCACATGGCATTGGCTTGAGATTCTAAAAATTAATAACAAGATTATGAGTTTTTCTTCATGGGAGGAGGGTAATTTTAGAAGTCAATGGTGATTTTATCAATTAGGAATGAGGTATCATGGATCTAGAAGTTTAGTTGTGTGTACTGCATGAAGAACGGGCATGATGAACACAATTGTTATACAAAGAAGACTGGTGAGCTTTGACATTTTCTTTAGAAGAACATATTCCATTTCCCTTTTCTAGGACTCCTTCTATAGCCTCTGCATCTTCATCTGCATCATCATCCCTACATAGTCAAGGAATGTAATATTTTCCAGTGGTAAAGAACATAAACACTACATGGGTAAAGGACATACATTGGTAACTTTTGCAGTTCATTTTGGTCATGATAGATGGTTTTTGGATTCAGGAGCATCTCACCACATGGGTTTTACTCCCTATCCTTCTTTCGATCTTCATCCTACTAATACTTCCAAGATTTTGTTGGGAGATAGTAAACTTTTGGATGTTGCAAGGTTAGGAAATGTTGAGATTGGTGATGATTTTTTTTAGAGATGTACACTATGTATTCCAAATTTGTACATAAATATACTTTCCATCTATCAAATTACTCATGGTGAGGTACCAAAGACTGTAGAGTTCACTGCAAATTTTGTTTTCATTAGATAGGTTGATACTGGAAAAGTCATTGTTGTTGGTGAAGCTGATCATGATTCTCATCTCTAGTACTTTTCTCATTTTTTTGATGATGATGATTATAAGCCTTGTACCCCTCTTGCTAGTGTTGATAGCAATTCATCAGGAGAGATTGTTCATTTGAACTTTCAAGTTCTTAAGACCTATATTGATTCATCTCTTGTTGCTTCAAAGGTTAGTTCTTTAGCATAGCAAGATGTTTTTGATCCTTTAGATATTTCTTTGTGGGATAGTCACTTGACAAATCTTCCAGAGTTTTTTTGTGAATCTCACATTTCTATTTTGGATGATGCTTTAAGGGTATATCCCTTCTTTTTTATGATAGTATATGAACTATTGTCACACCATATGTGTCTTTAGAGATTGTTGCTTTAGAGTTTCCACATGGTCTTGTTGAGCCACCTTCTTCAATTAAGGTTGCACCTGAACATGATAAAACATTTGGTTACATGGAGGCATCAAGACAAGTTTTAGAGGAATCTTTGTTGTTGATTCTTCCTCTCCTTTCTCTTGTTTCATAGTTTTTTTATCTCTTGCATCAGTGGTTATTTCACCCTAAAGGGAGGCATGTTGTTTGTAGACGTGGGATATTCTTCAAACTCCTAGGATCAGCGTAGGAGTCTCTTCATGATTTTCTATGGGGGGGCTACATAGCCTCTCTCCTTTTATATTTTTTTGAGATCAGTGATAGGATTTTTCCTTGGGGTGTCTTTTGAAGTCCTCTTGCTTTCAATTTTCTAGCTTTCACCTTTTTTAGTTTTTTTCTCTTTCGTAGAGGATTTTTCTCCCATAGGGTTTTTCTCTCCTCTCTAGTTGTGATATATTGCATTGTAAATGGGTACCTAACATGGTTCTGTAGTCAGGACCCATCTTGCATCTTGATATTGCATAATAATCTCCCTAAGTTTCACTTAAGGGGGGGTGTTAGAGTAAATAGGATTACATCGATTTCCTTCTCATATCTAGGTGGTTTCCTTCTCATATCAAGTAGTTTTACATCGGTTGTGTTTTTATGCATTTAAAAGGATTGTACAATATGTATCTTGCATCTCAATTTATTCAATCATTCATGAAATAACATGGTGCTTCTTTCGTATTTGTGAAGGTTTTTTGTTACAGATGGTGATCCTGGGCTTGACAGTCTCCGCCAACACCAATAGATCACTAGAACCTATCAACCACTCTTAAAAGGTGAGCTAGATATTTATCCTCATATCAGGGATTTTTTTATGGCTATTTTTGACTTTGTAGAGTATCAAAACTTGGTCCTTCATAATCTGTTGGCTTGGGACCAACATCTTTTGTTTTTCCTAATTGTGGTAGGCAAATTTCAACACCTCCACAAAGTTGTTCAATGTCAAGCTTGTATGGGTGTGTCTCCCAAATTTTCCACTCTACTTTTAGAGTGACTCATGCTTTAAGGAAATGAATGATGCATTGGGCTCCCATTCGACTATTGACACTGAATCTTCATACTTTATGAGCACCACTTTTTCTCTGTTCTTGGTTGATCTGAATACTTCAAAAGGTCTCCTAGCAAAATTAAACCTTAAAGTGGATGGAAAGTGTTGGACACACCACTGGACTCTGAAGGTATGCATTTTTGTTATCAAATTTGTTTCAGTATAGGTCACCTTGACATACTCTACCCCATTTCCAAATTCAAAGAATCACATCCCACTACATGGTGGAACGATACTATCCCTGAACATTATTCTATGATGCCAATTATATCATCTCTTTAGTGGAAAGAGAGGGATAACTCAAATGAATCTCAAAATTTTCCTAATATTCGAGCAAAATACCCCAAGATGGGTGGGACTCCAACTCTTGGGACAAGCTTGAAGGAAGAAAATGGTGCTTCACAAGGTTCTCTACCTATATTGGATGGGGGGCAAGTGGTGGGGGATGCTTCTCAAACTAATGAAGCATACAAAGCTCTATAAAATAGTGCACTAGTAAGTGACAACCGATCACCCACTAGCTTGGGAGAGAAACCCATTAAAACTCTTGCAACTTCAAATTTCTCATATGAAGAACAACACAACATGGTCAGCTCAGAGATGGTGAAAAGAAAGAAGAAAATTTCTAGCAAAGGCAAGATTGCTTGCCTTAACATGAATTTTCATTCTCACTCTAACAGCAGTGTTAACTCCCCCAAAGAGAGTGGGGGTTGTATACAAACTTAAAATTTTTGTAAGCATGTGAAAAACTTAAAAATTTGGATGTTTGGCCCCAATTTTGTAGCAATGGGTGCCTCCACGAGCTAAGAATTTCCTAGGTGTAGTCTGCAAATGGGCTGAAGGAAGTATAATATCAATCTATATGTAGTTTAGGTGGAGGGATAAGCAAGCTAGTAATAGTCATGAGATATTAAATATAATTCTCTCAATGTAATTTTGATGATCAATATTATGGGTGATGCCCCTTAGTAGCTATTTAACTATCAAAAAAATAAAATGAGTACCCAAAAAAGTCACAGTATTTATAAGACAAGAGACAACACGAAATATAATTTTAAAAAAAGAAAGGGTTGGACAACTTGTAGCTAATGACATGGAAGCACAAGGGACAAATATATGGCTAAAAATAAAAAATTACAACATAATTATAAATTAGAGCCTAGAAGAATATTCATGGCACAAGGACATGGAAAATCTACTACAATTACTTATTTTTATCAAAGATAAGTTTACTAAAGGAGTTGATCTTCCTCAAACCAACACCACATCCATCTTGAAATTTTAATAGATTTTGTTTCTTGAATGCATGCATATGAAATCTACCATTTCTTTAGTCATGATTGTTAGAAAATGCTAGCATAGATTATATATTTGTTAGTTAACAAGGTTTGGTAGATGATTTAGTTATTGCAGTTATTAAAACTACATAAATTGCATTGAATAAACTACATCCTCATTTCCCTTTATATATTTATTATTGTGTTCCTTGAAGTAAATATCAATAACATCGATCATTTTGCTAACATATGGTTTTAGAGCCACTACATCATTGAATTTGACTAATGTAATCTTGGGCTTGTAATGGCATTTTATGTGTTGTCATTACTTGTGTTTCTCGACACTAAAGATCAACATCTAAATTGGGAGACTAAAGAGTTCTCATTGAGATGACCTTGCACAGTCTTTGTACCATATTTACATTAGGACCTAGTTCCACATGTGATATGTAGGCAACCACTTCCACACTGATTTGGTTCAAATCATTAGACTTAGGTTTAGGGATTTCTTAGATGGTTTTTAGGTCTATATATGAAGCTCAAAACATTTCTAATGATATTCACACCCTTGAAGATGGATTTCTCAATATTTTGATCAAGTGACAGTTGAAGTTCTGTCTTTTTGATGTTCGTTATTCATATGTTTTGGAACCTATTTTTGCATTCAATTGTGACGTATTGTCTTATGATTTGTGTCAATCAATCAATCATTGAAGAGACTATGAAAGAGTTCCATCATAGAGAAGGATGTTCTAAAGAAGAAATTATGACTAGAATTGTGACATGTTTCCTTTGAATTGATTACAATTTGTTTCATTAAAAAGGTAATTTTACAACTTATTAATGTTTTCTTTTTAAATTTATAGGAAGGTTGTATGATTAAATACATGATCAAGGGTTAAAAATAAAAGGTAGTCATGTATAAAAAAATTGCAAGTATAATGTTGTGTAGAGGAGTGAACAAAATAGGGATTTGTGGTATTGAGACAATTTTGATGAATGTAAACTGTAGACACCCAAAATTGGGCCATTTCATTATTTAGGCTTTTATCACATTTTTCATTGCATACCTTCATTTTGTCTAACACACTTATATTTCATTTTCTTCTTCTTATCTTTAATTAATTAAATAAACTTGAATTATTTAATTAATGCTCATTATGCTTCTACCTTTCATCAAATGATTAAATAATTTTAAATAATTTAATTATTGTATCTTTCTTCTAATAAATAAATAAAATCAATTATTTTATTTATTTATTCACCATCCACCTAAATTAAATAAATTTTATTTATTTAATTTAATTTTCTTCCATTTTTATCTTATCTTCTAAAATGTGCAAGTGGGCCCCATTGTCTTTGAAAAGTGGAAATAATCAAAATGTGGGACAATTTAATAAAATTGAAAAAAATCTATTATTTCCTTATCATTCCAACTCCAAAATAGAAAAATAATTCTATGTGGAGAAAGGAATATTGCCACTATCAAAGCCCACCCAAGGTTTCTAAATAGAGTGCATTTTCATAGACACTTGGCGCGTGTACTTTTATTCTTGTCTCTCCTTCACTCTCATCCATTGATTCATCCTTTCTCTCCCCGCCATTGATCATCCATCTTGCAAGTCTATAAATTAACCCACAACCAAGCCATTTGTGTGGATGAGCTTTCAATTACCCTTACTCTATCAAATTATCTCTACTATCTTTCATCCATCATCTTTCATCTATCTATTTTCACCTATCATCTTCATCTTAATGTTATGCTGCTACAATAGTGAGCAACCAACATTCCTCTATCAATAATCCTTCAAAATCTTGCATTCTCAAGCAAATTTGAGAAGAGAAATAGAGATAAATCAAGTTTATCATGGAGATTAGTTTGCATTTGAATTTATTATTTTGATTTTCATGTTATTTTGTGTGCTTGTTAGGGTTTCATTATAATTTTTTTATACATTTTCCCTAAATTTTTACCCTAACTACATTTGGCATCATCATAAACTACTACATGTTTGGCCACCTCACCTCTATTATATTCAAGGAGCTCTTCAATAGAGAACAAGATTTGAAGCCATCTTGTGGGTCCATTCATTTCAAGGAATCTTTTATAATTCTTTGGAGGATATTTAAAGGAATGATTCTAGACAATAATAAAAGAAGGGAATTGATGCTTACTAGGATAAAGTCTTGCAAAAGAGTTCATCATCCAAATGACAAGACAAAGAGAATGGTTATTGTAGATGCATTAAAGAATGGATTAGTACTTTGAACAATTACATTAGAGGTTGGTAGCACTAGAGGAGTGAGGAATTTCGATCATCTCAAGTTAGCTTCTTGCTTTGAGATGATGCATTGCATAAGAAGCATTTGTCTTTAACTTTTTTCTTTTCCTTATTGCGGGTAACAAATTTGAAGAATACATATATTGTGAAGTTTGATTTTTTGAGATAGGTAAGGGGTTTGGTGTAGAGCTCAATATGGATGGTTTTCCAATGAGGATTTGAGGCTTAGCATGGATTGTTATTGAATAATTTGAGGAATCTATGATTTGAGAGTTCATGATAGGAAGAACTTAGTAATTCAACTAGGGGCTACACCTTTATGATGGTTAAGAGGAAGATTGATTGAGTTCCACCTGATTTAGGATTTATTTCTTCAAGGAAGATCTTCACAAAGATGTATATACATTTTTTAATTAACAAGTTTTGTAATGTAAGCCTTAAGGAGGTCCTTTGGAAAAGTGAATAAGAGATTTTATGGGATACATTGTGTAGAACAATATAATAAGGGGGGAATGTTAGAAAATGTTAGCATATATTATATATTATGTTGTTAACTAACAAGGGTTGATGGATAATTTAGTTATTGTAGTTATTAAAGCTGCATAAATTGCATTGAATAAACTGCATCCTCATTCCCCTTTATATATGTATTATTTTGTTCCTTGAAGTACATATCACTAGCATTCAACATTTTGCTAAAAATGATACTAGAGTGGAGCTAAAAATCACCTAATCATGAAAATGAAAAATAGTAGCATCTTTCTTATGCTTACATATATGACAAAATATACCTAGAATGTCCCTTGGAATGTGAAAAAAATAATACCATATATATTAACCAACAAAAATAAAAATACCCTCATGCTCACCAAACTAAATAGTGTCATATATAAGGATAACCTCAAGTTAGGTCATATTTGCAACCTAATTACACAACAAATATTGATGTATTCTTTAATGATTTATAATAAGCCCGATTCAAATGTAATATTACATCTACAATATATAAATAAAAAATTTGAGGCACATTATATGAATAATTATAATTTTCTAACCACTCTATTTTATATTATAAAACATAATCTCTTTGTTTAAGAATTATTGATGAGGAACTTATTAATTATTTTTCTTCATCTTCGCTATATGAGTTTGTAACTTAGTCTATTTCAGGATACACTGCTTTAGTATCTACACAACCAACTAATGAGATAAAAAATATGCATTCAATGCAACCTTTATCAACAAAATAAATATTCTCAAAGCCATTTTCAAAATTATTTCATCAAAATATTCATTGCTAAAATCAGAAAAACACACATAACATGTCACATTCATCTATTTCATTTGTAGTAGGGAATGTGTTTACCTTGTGAGGCTCTTGAATAATAGGTGGTCATTACATACCACCTCTATTCATGGTAAATAATTCTTCTATATCTAAATGATAAGGATGATGGAAGCTATGGATCCCTTCATCTACATAAAGATCAATATTTTTAGAGACTTCAAATGAAGAACAAGGTTCTTCAAGTTGTATATTTGTTTCATGTCTAGTTTAAGAATATGATGAGTCATATTTATTACTAAATAAAATGTATAACACATTTCATGCTCTTCTCTTATTTTTGTAACATCTTCCTATTTCTCTATTAAAGAATAATTTGCATGAGGAAGACATCAATTCTTGCACCTAACAAGAAAAATATATTCATAAAGAGAATCATTGACTATTCTAATATTTATCTCAACTTCTTCATCACTTAGCATAGTCACATCTAGGTTGTCCTTGTGCAAACAAATATTAGTAGTTTGAAAATAAGAATTAGGTACACATGATGGAAATGCATTAAAAAAATGGTTTCTCGTTCATCCTTTATATCATAAGCAAGTGTACACCCTATACAAGTAATTTCAAGAGTTGATTCATTAAATTGCTTAGTACTATACACATCTACCTTTTCATCAATACAACAATTTTGAACAATAGGGTCATTTACCTAATTCTTAGACTAAATATCGAGCAATCCCACAATAGTGGTTTACAAGTTTTGGCCAAATTGGACACTAAAATAATTTTTTCTAATTAAATCTTCACTTTTAGGCACCTATAGCAGCTAAACTATGAGGAATTTGAAGATGATGCAAACTATAGTTTCATAAAAAATATTATGTAGATTCTAAATATATTATTTTCAAAAAAATTGGAATCAGATTTCACCTATTTTTTCATCTCCCTCAAAAACTATTTTTTTCTTGTTCAGAAAATAGCATTTTTAAGGAGTGACACTCACCGTATAATGCATAACTTTTTTCCATGAAGGAAAAAATTCTAATTCTTTCAAATTTAGATTTATAACCTTGATGTCTAGTGTTTCCACTTGATTAGATAGTTTTTTATTGAATATTTTTTCCTTAATCAAGTTTCAAAGTCAAACCAATTATAATTTAGACATAGGCGGACCATATAATATGTAACTTTTTTTGCATGTATCGAAATTCAATTTTTTTTGTTGAATCAAGGACTTCAATATTTGGTGTACTCATATTTTTCAAAAAATAAATTGATAATCTTCTATTTTTCCACATGTGCAAAATAAAGAACTTCATTTTCGATGAAAAACCTATGTTTAATAAAACTAAAAAAGAAAATACATAATAAAGCCAAAACATATTGAAATTATAATTATTGGATAGCTTGTTCTGAGGACTACCTGATTCTAGTTGGGTTCGTGAAGTCTCCTCCATTTTCATCCTTAACCCAAGCTTCAAGAGAGCAGCGAGGTGGGGAAAGGGGGGTTCCCTCAAACTAGGGGGGTTCGAGCGAACCCCCTTTTAAAAAAGGGTTTTCATTTTTTTTTGGTGGGATGGGGTCTGCCATGCATTTCAATGGTTCGGACGAACCAGGGTTCATTCAAACCCTTTTTTGGTTCACTTGAACCAAAGGGTTCATTCGAACCCCAAAAACCAAAATTTTTGTATGGGGTCATTTTTTGCCACTTTTTCTTCCTCACTCAAATTGTAAACCACTTTTGTGGGTTTACCCTATCATTAAACATTTTATCATAGAAATTCCTTATAGATTATGTTTCTATCTATATGGTGTAAATTCAATTTTTTTCACACTATATGCATACTAATCAATATAAATAAATTGAAGTATTTTTTATTAAAATTTTGTTTTGGCCAAACATGTTGTCTAGTTTGATTCATTATAGTTAAATTAGATATGAGACACAACTATTTAAACTAAAAGTATCAACTATATACATATGTAGCGACTTTGGAGCTAGTTTACAAAAATCATTATTCATAATAAATGATATTTTCACAATTCCTACTCATAGAAATATATTTTTTTTTAAATTAAAAAATAACCTTTATGTAGATCAATAAATATAGGTTTCAAAAATATTTTTATTTGAATAGTTGAATTATTATTTATAAATATATTTACATAAAATAGGTCATTAGTATCAAAATAAAAGGTTGATTAATTTGTTAGGAAAAAACTAAAGTTTATTACAAAATTAAAAGGAAAATAATGCACTAGAGAAGAGATTATATGTTCAGATTTAATATAATTTGTTTTATTTTAGATAAATATTTAAGAAAAAATGTGATGTCCAATTGAAACAATTATCTTTTTAAGACATATATATGTTTTTGCTTAGATAAATATGGAAGGGACCTAATCCCATACAAAGAGAAAAATAGAGCAAAACTACCAAAAAAGACAAATTGGTCGAACACAACAACTAGTCAAAACAACGAAACAAGAACTAAAAAGAGAATAGTAGCAAAGTTGGAGGTACCAACAAAGAAAAGAGTGGAGCCAACAATTAAAGAGAGCATGTTCAAGATACAGAGCTATAACCCACAAAGCCTCAAAGGGAAAATTAAAGAAAACCACCACAACCTTCTTAGCCTTGTGTATCTTCCTCCAAACAATAGTCCACAAAGAATTAGAAATAGGAAATGAGAAATTTTGATTGGAAGGGGGAGACTCATCAGAATAACTAACAAGATGAATAGAAAAAACTTCAAATGAAGCATCCCAAGACAAATCCTTTGCAGTTGAAACTCCTACCAGGAAGGCAGTAAAAGGAGCTTCAGGGGTGACAACATATTTACCACATCATCTTTGACTAGAGAAGACGCCTGAGAATCCATCGAAGGAGCAACAATAGCCTCAACACTCTTATTTTTCCTCAGAAAAGGAGGCCTTGAATCATCATTAGAAGAACTAGTGTCTATAGTAGGATGCATTGTTAAGTGTTCATATAGTGAGTTCTTCCATATAAATGTTAAAATTCATTTAAAAATATATTTAACAAAATAGAGAAAAAATTAACCATGCACTAAAGTTTCAAGTTATAATATATGGGGTGGGGGACCTAGCTTGATTGGCTAAATCTTTCCTATTACGGGAGGTTGGTCATGAGGTCTAGTCTCCCCCACCCCCTTGGTACCAAAGGGTGTGTCACCCCAGCATCACCGATCACATTAAAAATTTTACTAGACACACTACAATTTATAGGGGGTCGTGCTACCCAATTCCTATAGTCTTAAGAAAAAAAGAGATAATATATTGAAAAATTGAAGAAAAATAATCAAATTTATTATATAAAGAGAGATCATATTAAAAAATTTACCAGACGCATTGTAGTTTATAGGGGGTCGTGCTACCCTATTTCTATAGTCTTAAAACAAAAGAATAATATATTGAAAAATTTAAGAAAAAATAATAAAATTTATTATATAAAGAGAGATTTTGTAGTTTATAGGGGGTCGTGCTACCCTATTTCTATAGTCTTTAAACAAAAGAAGAATATATTGAAAAATTTAAGAAAAAATAATAAAATTTATTATATAAAGAGAGATTTCTCACTGAGCCCCATCTTTTAGTATGTTTTGATTAGATTAAGATTGGAAGAGCTAGTACCCATTATAAAGCCTCTTTTCTTAGTATGTTATTAGCAACTAAATTATAGTGTTAATTTTATAAAAATATATTGAAATACTTTTTATTTTTTTTAGATACAAACATAAAATACACTAAAAAATCTATATTTCATATCATTTCAAAATTCAAAACCTATTTGTCACTCTCTAGAGATGTAAGTTAAATGTTAGGTTACTGTTGATCATTTCCTTTATAAAAATGTGATACAATTTTGATTTTTATCTTTTAGGTGTTAGAGTAATCATTCATTAGCTAATAATTAATTAATCTTTAATTTATTATTAGGATAATTTCATTATATGCGCTTAAGCTAAACTTAGGAGTTTTTTTTTATTTTCTTAGTTTGAGCTATTATTAGATAATTTTGTCTTATCACATGTGATGTTGAGACTTTTCATGATCTATAAGTTCTTTCTTGTTGAGGAAATAGTAAATCATTATTGGGAACTCTCATGTGTGGAATATGTTATTTTTTCATTGTTTTATCCTTGTGTGTTTTTAAGCCTCTACAACCAACCAATTCACTTGGGAGACCATAACCCAACACCTAGGGTGGATTTTTTGCCTATGATACCCTAATTGGGAAACTTTTTTTTGGGGGCATAACCTTTTGCTTGGGTATCAAAATAAGGAAAATGAGATATTGTTAGAAATATGGTTCTAAGCACTATCTGTAGACACACGAAATTAGCATTATGCATATTCATCCACTCATTCATAAATCAAATTCACATTAATCCACTCATTAAAT
This sequence comes from Sequoia sempervirens, assembly GCA_007258455.2. NCBI lineage: Eukaryota > Viridiplantae > Streptophyta > Pinopsida > Cupressales > Cupressaceae > Sequoia > Sequoia sempervirens. The sequence goes on from VDFB02271358.1 coordinate 792,932,372, forward strand.
TAATCAAATTCACCTTCATCCATTCATCAGGAAAATTAAACTCATTAAGTTCATTCCTAAGGTTGTTCATTTAAATTAAATAAATCAAACATCATCCCTTTAATTAAATAAACCAAACTTTATTTAATTAAATCTCCAAATTTATATTCCATCCTTTTCTGATTTGAATAAATCAAAATATTTAAGTCAAATGGGTCAAATCATCCTAATCATCATTAAGCTAATCTAATCCTAATTAGCCTAACCTAACTACCCATCACATTCTCTAGATTTTTCCACTTTCACAAATAAATCAATTTATTGATTTATTAAAATCAACATTTTCACTCAACATGGCATCTTTGAGGAATATTCCCTCAAGTTTGAATTCAAAATCAAGTGGACATGTACATCCAACAAAGCAATTAATGTCTCTTACATGTCCCCTTGCACAAGTCAAACTCAGCATTTACTCACAAATCCAAATTTGAATTTCCTCCTCTTGGGCACATTTCTCAAATCTTGCACATCCCTCAATCTATGGCAAGTTGACAAGTGGCCTCTTTTCATTGGTCTATTTTTAGTCCCACATTCATCCATTTGGCCATTCTCTCATCAAGAAAATCTATAAATGAAGGGCCTTAATCTTCATCAATCCATCTACATCTACATACAAAGTTACTCTCTTGGTTTGAGAACTAATTTTGCTCTTCATCTCCATTGCATTTCATCATCTAGCTTATCTATCAAGGATTGGGAAAGGGCTATTTTCAACAATAGCACCAATCCACTATGAAATAAAGTTTTGATTATGTTTTTATATGCTTACATTTCATTATCTTTGTTTTATTTAGTTTGCATATTTTATCATAGTCAAGTATTTCATAGGGATGTCAAATTTAAATGTATTTCAAATGACTAGCATATGGATATTATGTTAGGATTTTTAACCAAAATGCATATTTTGACATCCACACTATCAAATAGTGGGTGTTTCTCTCATATTTTTTATTGGAACATTCTATTTTGTGTTGAAATTAAAAGTAATGTTTTCACTCCCAAGCTCATAAATTTTGACTAGTTTCTCCATTTTTCATGATTCTTACAACATTGGAAAGGTTTTTGAGAGCTCTTTATAGCCATCCATGTAGTTTTCCAAAATTTTCTCCAAGAAAATTTTATTTAGTTTTTTGTGTTTTCACATTCTGATAATTGTCTTGGATTTTTTAGCTCCTTGAAACTTTTTGTTTGTTTTAGATGAATTGTTTCAATCTATTCTACATATATTTCTAGCATTTCATCCTATTTAATCTATTGTAATCCTCCATCAATCTAGTATTGACAACTATGGTCTTGCAACTCTACTAATGTAGGTTCATTTCCTCCTTGTTGTTCAATTCTAGGAGGGAAAATAGGTATCATGGGCCTAGAACTAGTTGTAGTATTATGATTTGGAGTTCTATTGTTTCTTGAATTGACTTTGTTTCCTCTATTTTTGTAAAATTGGTTGTTATTAACATGTTTGTATTTATCATGATTTGAGACAATGTGTCCAATATTTTTTCCATTAGTTGTTGCATCTAAGTTCTTTTTTCTACAATGAATTGATCCATATGATCAATGAAGTCTCTATCTCCCATATTTCTACCTCTTTTCTCACTACTCAAAGATTTAGGATTGTTAGGGCTATTATTTGCATTTCCTTATTATAGGATCTTTTATCCCTTTCACTCATCCACCTTCACAGGCTACCAATTTTTAGTAGCTATGATACCATTTGTAATGTCCCTTATAGATTTAATTTGAATTTTGACTTCACTTTTATAGATAAAGATATCAAAAATATGCAAATAACCAATAGCCTTAAGAGATAGAAAAATAATACAGTTTTGGTCTATTTAAGGAGTAGTTGATTAACACTAATATAATAATATGTTTATGATATGAATATTGAATTAATTTTTCTAATTCAAATATTAGATTGATTCACATATTAGATCAATAATGTATATTTGACAAGAGAGTATAATGGTTGTTTCTAATTTCTTAATTTGATATCATGCCTTTGAACATGCAAGTGGCTCATACCGCTAATGTTTTACTATTTCTAAAGATTATCTATATATGCATGCCATATGATTAGGCATTGTGTTTGATTACAATATAATTGTTTATGCATCCCTCCACTAAGTTGGTCATGGATCTTAAAGAACACTTGATATTGTGTGTTAACTATATAATTTACCAATGATCCATGATGTCCTTCTCTTTATTTTTTGGTTATATTTTTATATCTTTCAGTCTTAACAAGAAGGAAAACATCTCTTTGAATAGGGATGTCCTTCTAAATGGACATGACTTCTAGTTAGACTTCTTCATTAATTAATATTAATTGCTCTCCACTTTAAAATGTTCAATCACTTCTTAATCCTCATTACGTCTACCTTATATCTAATAAATGTTACATATATAATTGATGAATTCCTTAACAAATCAATGTCTTTTATTAGATTATGCATATTGCTACTTTTAGTCATTGCCAAGTAATAAATTTTATATTTTATTTATTGTTGATGTTTATTGTATATTTATTTAATATCAATTGTTACCAAGGCATAATGATATTTGATTTCTTAAGAAAATCAGGTGGGTTATTATAGAAGGAAATATATGCCTACATGAAAAATTCCAAAACACTGAAAGATTGATAGCCTACAAGCACTTAGAGAAATGACTACAAAATACCTTGCAATTAGAACATAGTTAGATTTTAGTAATTGCTAGCAAATGATAGGTCCAAAGGGACAAAAAGGTGGAACCTAAAAGAAAATTTGACTAAGGAAACCCACTTGGAAATTTGTAGATCTATTATTAGTGGTGTGTTCAGGAAAGGTCAAGATACACAAGGGAGTAGGATTCAAGCACAACTACACAAAGTCAAATGAGGAACCAACATATCCAATTCCATACTTCATTGAAAAATATAATAATTGATTTGATTATGTGCATAAATATGACTATTTTGAAAACTTATGAAAGATTAAGAAAACTCATGTACAATAAAACTTAATTTTTGTTCAATAATTAGATAATTTTAATAAGATTAAAAATATTAGAAACTTATTCACATATATTTCTTTTAGTAGAAAAATAAACATTTTTTTTTAACATTTACCTTAACATAGTCATGTGCATTTTTACACCATAGTATTTTAAAGGAGGGCCAACACAACATTTTTTATTTAAATCATTTATAGTATATCCTTTTTGCACATAAATCAATTAATTTACTTATTAGACATAATCAAATCTTCAAAATGAGAGTTATTTTCCATGTTATTACATTATTTAAATCCTCATATTAGGAATGAGCCTTTCATAGTACAATTGGTAAATAAAACATAAAATTTATTCAATCATTTAATTAAGTGAAGCTTAGGTCCTTTTAGATTGAGCTAATTAATGTTATCATGTGTTTTGGCTTTTATTTTAAATATAAGAAAAAGATAAAGCACAAAAATAGAATATATATTTTAAAGTATGTTATGATTATTTTAGTAATATTATAATTATATTAATAATTTAAATTTTTAATAAAATTATTTTAGGAATGATTATAAAAAAAAAAAAATGTTCATATCAAGATTTAAAATATATATACAATAATATAAATATAATTATTTTCTATTGAATACAATTGATAAGAATGATGATATGATTTTTCACTAAATCACTAATAAAGATTAAAATATTTTGTTAAAATAGACTCCTTTGGATGTTTTATTTCGAAGATAGCAACAAAACATGTATTCCCAAATAAAATAGCTAGAAAACAAATCATAAATAATATAAAACCCTAATAATAAAATTTCACAGAATGAAAAAACCACATAATTCACACCAGCCAAATTCCTCAAAGATGCAAATATAATCTTTAACTGTTCAACAATAAATTCACGAATGCCATTGAAAACCTTCCGGGAAGCTTTATACCTTAACGCTCATACACAAGCAGATTATTTAAACAATGTAAAAGTGCAGTCTATTCCGCATAGATTACTTGCAACTTAATCTACCAGAAACCTCTTCCTTAGCCTACACAAATCAAGCAAAGGATATTCAATCTGAAAACGGTATCTTAAAATTCCCAATAGTTTCATGAGTATGAAACCAAGATATTAGGGGAATGAAGGCGATATCAACGAACCCGATATCCTTTCCACCGACGAAAGGCAGGGATCCTCCTCCTCACATTTCATTCAGCGCACCTTCCAAATACTGGAAATTCTCCAGCATGTCACGCTTAGCCTGCTCTGGAGCCTCATCTTTTGATGTCACTGTACGAAACCCCGAGTCAAAAAACTGCAAAAACAGAGAACGCATGCATTATAACTTTTCAAACACCAGTTAGTTGAAGATATGTTGATTTAATTAAATGCTACTGGGAAATTATTCATTACCTTCTTATCGACAAAGCAGCCTAGAAACGGGCTACGGCACGGTCATATGGCAGCCACTTCTCGGAGCCCCACGTCTCATCGATGTATTGAAGAATGATGAGAGATTCGCATATGGGGTGGCCATTGTGGATGAGGACAGGTATTTTCTTGTACACATGATTCATTTGCAGGAGGAGGTCGCTCTTACTGGAGGGATGATCCTCTTCTTGGTGGTCATATTTGACGCCTCTCTCTTCCAGAGCAATCAAGACCCGTATGCAGAACGGACTCATCCATGCGCTCAGCACCTTCACTTGTTCCATCTCAAATCACAAACGCAACGCAAAGTAATGTTTTCTTGGTCTTATTCTTTTGGCCTAAGAGTGTAAATATATAGGAAAAACATAGTCGGCAACTTTGAGGGTTCTGAGTGGCGTAGGGTCCAGCATAGATGCTCCCAGTGCTCGCTGCTTAGCACAGTACTGACGTCAAAGCCTTACGTAAGAAGGTGCATTTCATAGTCACGCGAATAATTGCGTGTTTATTAATTGTGAATGGTGCGAAAATAGACTATATTCAATTTAGTTAGTGACAAATATCATTGAAAATTTATCCACTGAATTTGATATGATGTCAACTTATACAACATGCATGCGTGGTTCAGCTGTCATACGATGCAACCCGAGCAACTGGTTATTAGCATATCTATATTTTGAAGAAAATATCAGAAAAATATTATTTTTTATTATTTATTTGTTTGAAAAAATATTAGAAAAATAAATATCTAGACAGTGATATTTTTTTGTTATAATATATTAATTTAAAAGCTTATTTATGAGTAATAATAAATTTTTGATATTTTCTTGTATTTAATTTTGTAATTTCAATTTGATTTTAGATTTTTTTTTATTATGAAAAGTCTTTTGATTTTGTAAGAATTGGCTATGAAGGTAGCCACCCAAGATCTAGAGGCCTAATAGAAAGCACAAGAATAAGAGAGATAGAGACAAGATGACAAGAATAAACTGTATTCTGTCAATATGATAGAATGTAATGAGCAAATAGTACATAGGAGACCCCTTGGATATATAGCCAAGGTGAGAACATAGAAGGGCATAAGATTATGACAAGTGTCGTAATCTTATGACTTGTGACAACAATGAAAGGTTATCACTCCACCTAAAGTGGAAAGGTGATAATGTGATAATCACCACAAAAGGTGGATCTCCCACAAAAGGTGGAGAGATAATCACATGATGTGTCCACAAAAGGTGAAAGTGATGAGGTAATGAGATGTCAACTCCACCAAAGGTGGAAAATCTCCAACAACCTCCTATGTGGTCCCTAAGTAAACTTAACTAAGGTGTAATCAAGACCTAGGACAAGGTATAAAATATTTAATTACACCAACACCCCCCCTTAAGTGCAACTTAGGGAGAATGTACAAAAAGAAAACAATGCAAGATGGGTCCCGGCTACTAGGCCATGTTAGGTACCCATGTACAAATGCAATGCAATCTCTCAGAAAGCGGAGAAAGGGAGAAAACCACGTGGGAAAAAACTCCCCCCCAAAAGAGAGATGAAACAAAAACTGAAAAAAATGAGAAGGCAAAACCTCGAGTGAGGAAAAAGCCCCCCCATAAGAGAGAATGAAGAAGTCAAGTGACCTCCTCAGAAGAAACATCCCGCACCCCCAAGAGAGCTCGCAAATGATGGTAGATACTCTCAGTGAAGGGTTTGGTGAAGATATCTACAACCTACTTTACTGTAGGACAATACTGCAAATCGATTGCCTGCTCCTATATCAGCTCCCGAATGTAGTGCATATGAATCTCTATGTGTTTGGTTCTCTGATGGTGAACCGGATTCTTCGAGATCTGGATGGCACTCTGATTGTCACAATGAATGACTGTAGGACGAGGAAGAGTGAACCCAAACTCAGTGAGAATATTCTGAAGCCAAATAGCCTTAGTAGCGGCATTAACAGCCCCTCGATACTCAGCCTCAGTCGAAGAAAGAGCAATAGCATGTTGCTTTTTACTCTACCAACAAATGGGGCCAGAACCAAGATGAAAACTGTAGCCAGAAGTGGACTTACGATCATCAATATCGCCAGCCCAATCAGAATCTGTATATCCCACCAAGGTAAGTCCTGTACCTGCTGTATAATGAATCCCATGATGATGTGTACCCTGGATGTAATGCAAGATGCATTTGGCAGCTTTCCAATGAAGCTCATGTGGTTCCTGCATAAAGCGTGAAACCATGCCAACTGCAAAGGAAATATCAGGGCGTGTGTGAGTCAAGTAGATGAGACTCCCAACAAGTTGACGATACAAAGTGGCATCAACAAGTGGAGTAGAACACTTAGCCTCAAGCTTGACTCCTGAAAGAAAGGGAGTCGGTGCAGGCTTACAATCAGCCATGTGAAATCGAGCTAGAAGATCAAGAGCATACTTGGGCTGAGAAAGAGAAATCCCAGAAGCTGACTGTGTGATCTCAATCCCAAGAAAATAGTGCAAAAGGCCCAAGTTGGTCATAGCAAATCTGTCTTGCAAAGCAGATTTGACACTGCCAATGATGGATGAGGTACTTCCTGTAATGATCAAATCATCAACATAGAGCACAAGTAGTAAGTGAGAATCATCCTGTTTCAGAATGTAGACATTCGGATCAGAATGACACCTTGTGAATTCTGCTGAGAGAAGAAAGGAATCCATCTTGGCATACCAAGCCCTAGGGGCCTGTTTGAGGCCATAGATAGACTTCCTCAATCTGCAAACCAATGAAGAATCCTGTATGAATCCCTGTGGCTACTCCATGTAAATCTCCTCATGAAGATCCCCATGAAGAAATGCACTCTTCACATCCATCTGATGTACAACCCAACCATGAGCTGCAGCAATAGCGAGTGTCAAGCGAATGGAGTTCATCTTAGCAACGGGTGCAAAGGTCTCAGTATAGTCAACACCTGGAACCTGTGAGAAACCTTTTGCCACAAGCCGAGCTTTGTATTTATCCACACTTCCATCCGCTGCGTACTTAGTCCGATAGATCCACTTACATTGAACCATCTTTCTTCCCTTAGGAAGAGGAACTAAATCCCATGTGTTGTTCCTCATCAAGGAACTATACTCTTCCTCCATTGCTGAATCCCATTCAGGTATGCCCGAAGCTTCCTTAAAGGATTGTGGATCTGAAGCAGTAGCAATATAAGCATGTGGAAAATTTTGATGTTGTGACCGAGTCCTTCGAGTATCTGAAGGATCCCCAACAAGAGAACCTGCTGACTCAAGAGTCTGTCGAGCCCAATGAGGTCTAGTAGGAGAAGAAGGATGAGATGCCTCAACTACAAGTGGACCCTACGAAGGTGTGATCTTGCGAGTCAAAGTTGAGGAAGAATCATCATCGGAGTCACTGTCATCACTTTCCAGTAGGGAGGAAGGAAGAGGAGGATTAGAGGTCAAGCTAGGAGAGCTTTCCTCAAAGTGAACACTCCTCTCAATGAATAACTCATGTGTCTCTGGATCCAAAAGTTTATATGCCTTAACACCTTCAGGATATCCAACAAAGATGCAAGGTCTACACTGAGGTTCCAATTCCTTGCGCTTCTCTAGAGGTATTCGTGCCCAAGCTGGACAACCAAAAACTCTGAAGTGTCTCACAACTGGTTCCAAGCCTCAAAAGGAGTCATACCCTTCAAAGCTTTATGGGGAACCCGATTTTGGATGTGAGTGGCACAACTGAAAGCTTCTGCCCAAAATTGAGGACTAAGAGATCAAGCATGAATCATGCAGCTAGCCATCTCCTTAAGGGTTCTATTCTTTCTTTCAGCTACACCATTCTGTTGTGGAGTGTATGCAACTGAATGTTGAAGAGTAATCCCCTCAAGAGTACAAAATTCCTCAAGTCTATTGTTCACATATTCCCTTCCATTGTCTGTGCGAAGAATCTTGACTTGCTTCCTTGATTGCTTCTCAACATGAGCCTTGAAGGCAAGAAATATGTCAAACACTTCACTCTTGTGAACAAGAAAGTAGACCCATGTGAAGCGAGAGTAGTCATCAATGAAAGTGAGGACATAGCGAGCCTTGCTAAATGATGGCACTGGAAATGGTCCTGCTACATCACTGTGAACCAACTAAAGAACTTGTAAAGCTCTCCAAGACTTCCCTTTCTCAAACTTCTCTTCTGGATGCTTACCCATGGAACAACCTGAACAAACACCTTCTGAAAAGATGATTTGAGGTAGTCCTATAACCATAGCCTTGGAGCTAAGCTGCTGAAGATAGCGGTAATTGATATGTCCAAACCGCTCATGCCATAGCTTGCTTTCTGAATTTGAATGAGTGAGCAAAGCTGTAGAAGGAGACTTAGGTACAAAGTGGAAGAATGAGTAAAGCCGTGTGTGGTGATTGGCTTGTCCCACTGCAACTAAGGCATCATCCTTAAGTTCTTTGACCACAACTGAATCTGGTAGATCTCAACTTTCTTGCCATCTCCAAAGTGAGTGATTTGGTAGATTGAGAGAAGATTGGCACTCAAGTTAGGAACATAGAGAACATTCTCAAATGCTCCATTATCCATGGCAACCGAACCTTCACCTTCAACTTCCACTTGAGTATCATCTCCTATGAAGATGTGAGGTACCTTAGATTGCTCCAAAGAAGAAAATTGTTCCCTTGCAGAACCCATATGATGAGTGGCACTCGAGTCAAGTATCCATTGCTATGAAGAACCTGAAGTAACCACAAATGCTTGCCCTTTTCCTTTTGATTGTGAGGAAGTGGAAGAAGATGAATCCTTCTTCTTGTAGGCAGATGGCAAATTGATGTTCTTCTTGATGATGTTTGTCAATTCATCAATTTGCTTAGTGTGGCAATGATGCTCATCATGACCAACCCTCTTGCAATATGAACAAGTTGGTCTCTCCTTCTTGCTTGAATTTCCCTTCTTGGGAGAAGATGTAGAATTCCCTTGTGATGAAGAATTCCCTTGTTTTGGAGAGGATGATTGTGCTTTATATTGTTGATTCTTTGGATTAGATTGCTTCTGCTTCTTATTGGAACCCTTTCCTTGAGTCCCTTGATTCCCTTGATTGGCCACCAAAGCTTTGGACTTTGAAGACTTAAGAATCCCCATGCTTACTAACTTTGCTTGTTCTAACATCAACATTTCCGTGAAAGCATCAAATGTAGGCATAGTGAAAGAACTACCTACTATCAAGCGATGGGTTTGGAAGCTAGAAACAAATGCTGCATATTCTGATCGAAGCTTTCCCAACAAATTATAGACCAACTGTGCATCCTTCTTGTTAATGCCACAATCCTTAAGCTGTGCTCTTAGCTCATTTGCCTTAGTGACATAGTCATGGATTGTATCAAAATTCTTGGGATCTAACATTATGAGATCATTGTCAAGCTGATAACCTTTAATCTCATCAACTTGGCCATATAATTGACCAAACTTTTCCCAAGCTTCTTTAATTGTTTTACACTTATCAATTTGAAAGATTAGATCTTTTGATACATATTTCCTTAATGTTCCAAGAGCCATAGTATTTTTTTGTGAGCCAATCCAAATGAGCAGTAGGATCATCTTTAGGATTAGATGGTGCAACAACAGTTCCATCAATATAATGAGTTAATCCTTTTTCCATTAACTTACTCCATGCATCAATTTTCCAAGAAGCATAATTATGTGGAGTTAACAAGGGAAACTTAGGAGAACCCATAGCAGCAAAATGAAAGAGAACAAGATAGAGAGAGAGGTACAATCACTCAAGACACCCCCCCCAAATTCACTCAATCAAAGAACCCCCCCCCAAAAAGATGATTTGGCACTTTATAATTAGTACGTGTACAATGGCCACTTGCAAGCCAAGCAAAGTGAGCTTCTGATTTTCAATGTTTTACAATAGCCTTAAGTAGGCTAAAATAGACTCAAATAACTGATACAAAAGATCAAACTGAGATCTTAACTTTACAAATGCCCAAAATAGGCCAAAAATGACCAAGTGCTAAAAGTACAAGTTTTGATCACAATTACTACAAACTGATAGAACCACTATGAAGTTCAGAAAAAATCATGCACTTTCAAAAAAAATGGTACCTGAAAAGGAGTTCGTATGAGCCTGAATGGAGCCCCGAAAGTTGCAAAAATGGTGACAATCAAGCAAGATCTGAGACAAATCAAATTTTATGGAAAATCCATGCACCAAAATCAGAAAATAACTTCACCACTACGATGTACACAAAAAATTAGCCAAAATAAAAAAAAATTGCACCAAAAAAGGCCTCAAAATGACCAAGATATGAGCCTCTGAAGATGAACTGCAAAATCAAAAAGCTCAACGGAGAGGGGGTCAAAATTTTTCAAAAAAGTGATGATGTCACCCTAGCACAATGCTGATGTCAGCAAGTCGGGATTCAATTTGACGGCCGTATGCCCGTCACCGTCGCCATCGCTCCTTGCCGGAAAAAAATTACCGAAAAAATTCTGCGTTTAACAGAATATTTTTTTTCTCGACAGAATCTTTTGAGAATATTCCTTAGGCCGCTCACGGAATATTTTATACTCGGACTCTTTGCCAGAATGTTTCAATCGCCGGCCAGACGTCGGATTTTTTTTAAAAAACGTGCCAGAATTTTAAAGTCCTCGGTGGCCGGTGGAGAGAGGCGGTGTGGGGGCCGCGGGGGCCTGCGGAAATGGTGGGCGCCACATGACAGTGGGACGCCACACCACGTGGCGTCTACAGGCTGCCGCAGTACCCTGCAATGGTACAAAGTACCTTCAGAGGTACTTCGAGTCCGTAGAGCGGACTTTAAATTTTTGTTTTTATTTTTATTTTAAATAAAACTTTTTACAATATGCAGAAGAAAAACTACGAAATTAAAATAAAAATTTTGAATTTTTTTTGAAATAAAATATTTTCGCAGAAAAATAATTTTTTTTTTTGAAAAAATCGTACCGACGCGCAGGTTGGCCGTACGGCCGGCCTGCTAAATTTTTTTTGCCTCGACGGACAACTTGCTCCGATTTGGACGATTTGACAGTCGATTTATAGGTTCTTGGCCCTTCCGAGCACGATGGCGAGGTCCTTTTTGGCTGAAAATGCTCCAAAGTGGTAGCTACCTCCTGGATCTGGCAACGACCTCCGATCTTCAACCCTTTGTAGATTTGGCCTCCAATGTCCAACTGAGACGAAACAAAGGGCAAATCTAACTATCTCAGACACTCCGGACGCAATGGCGAGCTTAGATCTGATGCAACAAGCTCCCAAAATGCACTTGCAACACAAGGCCAATAATAGAACCCTCCAAGAATCTCTCCAAATGACTAACTAAAGGCACTCTAAAAGCTCTGATACCATGTAAGAATTGGCTATGAAGGTAGCCACTCAAGATCTAGAGGCCTAATAGAAAGCACAAGAATAAGAGAGATAGAGACAAGATGACAAGAATAAACTGTGTTTTGTCAATATGATAGAATGTAATGAGCAAATAGTACATAGGAGACCCCTTGGATATATAGCCAAGGTGAGAACATAGAAGGGCATAAGATTATGACAAGTGTCGTAATCTTATGATTTGTGACAACAATGAAAGGTTATTACTCCACCTAAAGTGGAAAGGTGATAATGTGATAATCACCACAAAAGGTGGATCTCCCACAAAAGGTGGAGAGATAATCACATGATGTGTCCACAAAAGGTGGAAGTGATGAGGTAATGAGATGTCAACTCCACCAAAGGTGGAAAATCTCCAACAACCTCCTATGTGGTCCCTAAGTAAACTTAACTAAGGTGTAATCAAGACCTAGGACAAGGTACAAAATATTTAATTACACCAACAGATTTTATATTTGATTGATTACATAATAAAATGTTTAGTAATTTTTTTAAATTAAAAATTTTCTTTCCAATTATATATTAACTTTGAATAAAATAGAATATAAACAATTTTTGTTTTTTAATGTTTTTCAGTTTTTTTATAATATTTCTATTTAATTTTATAATTTTAAATACATAAATTTATCCCATGTTCCTATATGGTTTGTTAAGTGTATTTTTTCTAAGTGTTCCCATGATCATTTAAAATTGTATAGAAATTGAAAATGGTTTGTAAAAACAAAGGTGGGGGGGGCTGGAAATAAGTAGCAACTACATATTGAGAAAAATGTGAGGAGACTCTGTAAATTTATTTCGCTCTTTTTCATTTGTCTCAAATTTTTTCTTTGAAATTTTATCTAAATTTTTTATTTGCTTATATTATTCGTTTATACATGAATATAAACAATAATTGTGTATTTTTAAGATGCTTGCTTAAACAAAAAACACAAAAAAAAATTCATCGGACCAGGAGCCCAACAATTACTCCTAAAAAACTTGAGTAGTGACTAACAAAAATAAGCTAAGCAAAAGCATGGAGACCTGTCCTTACAAATTTATTGTCATCTCTCATAAACTTAAGATATTTGTTTTAGAAATAAATTTTAAAAACACACTATTATTTTTTAACTTTTTTATATATATATTTTAAATTTTATTATTGAAAAAACATTTTACAATAACATAAAAAAAAACTTTTTTATTTTCAAAGATTTTGATTTTTTATAGTTTTAAGTATATTAATTTAGAAAGTCACTTTTATAAATAATATTAAATTTGAAGTAGTTGTTTTATATTTAATTTCTTAAAGTTTAGAAATTATTTTTGGAACAATTTAACATATTTATTTTATACCTTATCTCTATAAACATATACTTTAAATTCTAAAATATTAATTTTCTTATTAATTTTTTTTGGCAAACAATTTTTTTTTTTTTTTAAATTTCTCTATAAATGAAAATATGTCCATGAAGAGTTTGTGCCATTGCAGGAAACCATGAATTATAATTGTTTATTCAAGTGTTTTACTTATTAATTAGACTAATGTTTTAAACAATTTTATTATTACCTTCCTCTCTAGCTTTGAAGAGCACAACGTGATTGATGATGTCCACCGGAGTAGTGTGATACTCCAATTTAAAATCCATGACCGTATAATATCATCCAATAGACGTCTGGACACAATTGTTGAAGAGTGTCGACACAGGCTATTTATGTGCGACCGAAAAATCTTAACCATAGTGTCAGCCACTGTATTTATGCATCATAATTCATCATAAAAAGAAATTAAAGAAATGAATGTCTATAAAGTCCTACTTACTAACGTTGTTAGAAGTGTATTTTTCTTATCATTGTGAAGACACTCTATTATTGATATGAAGAAGAAACAAATATCAGCTAAATTAAAGCATAACGAGATTATGATCAGATCGTGTCCTATAATTTTTAAAAGAAATCGATAGTTTTCTAGATAAATCGGTAGTTGCAAAATTTGCAGCTTTAAAGGATAAGAAAAGATGCATTATCGTGGTTGAGAAATCACTTGAATAACCAAGTATAATGATATCTATGATGTCAATTTAGGATGTCATTTGTTAATGTTAGTAGAGAGGACTGATTTAATTGGTTAGAATTAAGAAAAACATATCCTGTTAATAGACGGGCCATGAAGTGAAGAAGGGATGACTGATTAAATTGATTAGAATTAAGAAAAACATATCCTATTAATAGACAAGGCATGAAGTGAAGAGGGGAGGACTGATTCAATTGATTAGAACTAGGAAAAACATACCTCACTAATAGAAGGTCCATGAAGTGAAGACGGGAGGACTGATTCAATTTGTTAGAATTGAGAAAAAAATACCCACTAATAGACAGGCCTTGAAGACAAGAGGGGTTGAGCTTCTCACGTATTAAGAATTAAAATACCTATGGAAGTATCATAAGTTGAAACTATATAGTTAAATATGGGTGACATTTTAATTTATTATGAAAACATGTTAGTAGTCAATATTGTTTATTAATAAAGGAGAAATAAATTAATGAAGTTAAAAAAATTACAATAAAAGGATCTTCAAATATCAATAATCAATAATAATGTTTGAATAATAAAAACTTAGTGGGACTTCTCAATATTCCAACTTATTCAAAATAAGCTTAAGAATATAGAAAAGTACACACTATCAAAGAATAAGAAGCATGAAGAACAAAGCTAAATTATTATAAAGAATTTGAAAAAATTGTGAAAAAGAGACTCTTATTCAATGACATTCTAGTTATAATTGACATCAAAACTTCTTTACCTAAACAATATATATATCATTTTATTCTCGAAGAATATGAGTAAAAGAAATAGAATCAAGAATTGGAGTAATGTGGATAATTTTCTTCACCAGTGACACCTACCTTTAAGAAAACTAATGAAGCTTACTTTTGTTCAAAAGAAAGACCAAGATCATGAAATCCTTATGAAAGATAATATTTTTTCAAACTATTTCACAAGCTTTCTTAAGCACCACAATGGTAGCCCAATCTTTCCTCTGATTAATAATTCCAGACCCATTGCAAAAGAGAAAAATAAATGAATATAACCATCACTATCGCATCTAATTCCACCAATCTTATTGGAAATAAGTCACACTTGAATGAATGATGGGTTTGTCAAAGAGAGGGCAATAGCTCAATAGGAAAAGAAAATTTAAGAGAAAGAGGAAGAGGAAGAAATGAATTTCAAAAAGAAGAAAGAAGTCCTAACCCAGAAGGAAGGACAAGTCAAGGTTCTAGATCTAGAGGATGTGGCAATAATCAAGCATCGCAAAGGTGTGACAAGTCTAATATTCAACATTACTATTGTAAGTAAGTTTGGACACATTGTAAGTGAATGTCGAAAGAAACAAGAAGATGCAAGAAAACAAAATAACTTTTTTCCTAATATAAGTTTAGGCACATTGTTCACTGCATGCCATCTAGCTAAAGAAAATTCAAATGATTTTTGGTTTCTAGATAGTGGGTGTAACCAATCACATGACATGAAATAGAGATTTTTTTGAAAACATGTATACTATAGTTAAATCAAAGGTAAATTTGGGAAATAATAGTAGAATGGTAGTCATGGGTAAAGGTAAAATCAATGTGGTAAAAAATCATGGTAAGAGGTTTATTGTTGATGTTTAATTTGTGCCTAGTTTGAAGCATAATCTCTTAAGAATTAATCAACTTGTACAAAAGGGTTAAAAAATTATTTTTTGAGAATAACTTTTTCACTATATTTTCAAAAATACCTTCTAGTAACATGGTAATTGCAAGGGGTGAAATGAAAAAGACCAATATGTTTCCACTTCAAAAGAAGAGTGAAAAGATAGGAGGATTTGAAGAAAATTTCAAGGAAACTTTTCAAGATCAATCATGGGTATGGAATTTGAGGTATTGTCATATTCATTTCAAATGATTGTGTTTGTTACACAAGAAGAAAATGGTAAAATCATTACCTTGGACTTGAGAACCAATGAATTCATGCGATAGTTGTATTTTGGAAAAATAATAGAGAGAATATTTTATAAAGGGAATGTCATATAGATCATGGGCACCTTTATAGCATGTGCATACATATTTATGTTTCCCAATGCCAACACCATCATTAGGGAGTGGTATTTATTTTGTAACTTTTATTGAGGATTATACTAGAAATACATGGATTTACTTTCTTAAGTATAAATTTGAAGCATTTGGAAAGTTCAAAGTTTTCAAAGCATTGGTTGAGAGAAGAAGTAGCCTACTCATCAAAGTATTAATATCTGATAGTGGAAGTGAATACAAATCAAATGAGTTCTTAGGCCTTTTTTGGTTCCATGGAATAAAGAAACAATTCACTACAAGTTATACACCTGAGTGGAATGGTGTCACATAGAGGAGGAATAGAACAATAATGGAGATCAAAAGAAGCATGTTGAAAGAAAATCATCTACCCAATAAATATTGTGTTTAAGTAGTTGCTTGTGTGGTATACATCTTTAATAGGTGTCCAACAAAGAGTGTGAAATAAAAGAACCCACAACAAGAATGGACGGGTGAGTATTGTAGTGTATCTCATTTCAAAAACTCATGGTTGTGTTTCTTTCACATTTTTTCTAAAGAAAACAAGAAGTAAGTTGGATGATAGAGGTGAGAAGTGCATTTTCATTGGTTATTTTAAGCATTCAAAAGATTACAATTTGTTTAATCCTATCACTAAGAAGGTTACTCTAAGTAGAGATGTATTCAAAGAAGAGGAATCTTGGGATGGAAGCATATATATGTCAATTTTAGTTGGTGCATCAATACCTCATAGGGAAGTAGAATAAAATGATCAATGATATCAAGGTGATCAAACTACTGGGCAAGAGGGTGCTCCATCAAGAAATCCACAAAGAGAATAAGGTGAATCATCATGTCATTCCTCTCCTTATTCACAAATCAATAATGATTAAAATCCTACACTTGCAATGTTGAGATCAAGAATTAGAGGTAAGAAAATTAGAAATTTGCAAGAAGTTTATGGTCAAGGAGAAGGAATAGATTTGCAATCATTTTTTTTTTCATTTACTCATGATCTTATCTATTATGAATAGGAAATTAAGGAAGAATATTTGGTTAATGGAATGAATGAAGAAATGGAATCTATTGAAAATAATGACACATGGGAGCTTGTTGATTTTCCTAAAGGAAAATAACACATAGGTGTGAAATGGGTTTACAAAACTAAGTTTAATGTAAATGGAGATGTTTAAAAATATAAGGCAATATTAGTAGCTAAGTGGTTTGTAAAACAATATGGCGTTGATTATAATGAAAAATCTACACTCATAGAAAGACTTCATATAGTTAGAATGGAGTTATCAATTGTAGCTCAACATAGTTGGAAGGTTTATGAAATGAATGTCACATCAACCTTCTTGATCAACTTTCTAGAGGAATAAGTTTGTGTACAAGAACTAGTAGGATATGAGGTAAGTGGACATGAAGACATGGTATACAAGTTGAAAATGGAAATTTATGGACTTAAACAAGCACCTAGAGCATGCAATTGTCAAATAGATACATACATGATGGATGATAGATTCAACAGAAGCATAAATGAGCCTACACTGTAAATCAAGATAAACAAGCAAGGTCAAATTTTGATTGTTTGTTTCTATATTGATGAAATGAAGAAAAAAAATGTGGATAGGGTTTTATCAAAATAAATGAACAAGATGATAAATCACTAAGTTTTTCTTCTAAGGTTTCATTCAATTATGAGGGGTAAAATGTATAATAACAACCAAAAAACAATCCTAACTATTATAAAAACAATAAGGAGGGTTTAAAGATGTTAAGATGATGCTTAACTTGTTGAAAAGGTTTTGTTTCAAGGGTCACTAAGGACTCATTCACCACCTTGGGTGAAGGGGTCCCTATTAGGGTTTCTGAAAACTAATTTATAGGTTTTTTTTCTTCAGTGTTTGCTCTTCTAGATCCTCAGTACTCAGCTCCCAAAAGTCAGAAATCAATTTTGTAGATTCATTTTCGTGATCTTGCAAGTAAGATGACAACTTTCTCAACTTTACAACTTTGACAATATTGAAAAAAAAAATTCTCCACTTGATCTTCAACCTAAAACTGGCAATCATACATCAAGGAAGAAGAATTTTTTTTGATTGTTAGGAAATAGGGGTTTTCCTTGGTCAAACCCTGTTTAGATAATTAAACCTTGTGATGGAATAATGAAATAGAAATAGGAAACATGAAATAATGATACCTTGAATGAGATCTTGGAATTTAAATAAAAAATAAAACATAAAGTGGCTATGAATAATTTAGATCTTGATCTTGAATATGGATATGAAACAATGTTTGAATTGGATCTTTAATACTACATCAACAAATAATCTCAACTACATGCATGATGCACTATGCCTTTGACATGATGATATGATATTGAACGCTGCAATAAAACTTTGATAATGTTCCCTTGAATTCCTTTGAAATGCTCCCTTGATCATAAGTTTTATATAATGCTTAAATACTTGAATGCTTAGATCTTCTAGCTATGAAACTATGTGAATTAACCTTGTATTTATACTTAACATAAGATTTAATACTGAAATTCAAATAACACAAGACAACATCAAATCTAGGATTCAAAATCATTAAAATTATTCGACAAATAAGTTTAAAATGGGGTGTCCTTAGTAAGGAAGATCCCTTCAACACATTCGTTGAATGGGTCCTAGAAAAATTTACTAGGACCAAATTTTTGGGAGGTGAAATTATAATATGTAAAATGGGGATCCTAGGACATAGTGGGGACCCATTCACCAGGTGAATGGGTCCTAGGTCACTATCATAGGACTCAAACCCTGCAAAATTAAGTATTATGCAACATTATTAATGAGTGTTAGGATTTATCCTTCAAAAAATGCAATAAAATAGGCTTGGATTTGAATTTAAGGGGAAATTTAAGCTCCAATTAACCTCAATTAATTAATAAAGTCATAGATCAGTGTGAAAGTGTAGGAAAACACTTTGAAACACCATAAATAAGGCACAATTAAGTCTATTTTATTAATAATTATTAATTCCCAATCTAAGTGTGAAAAGGGTCAATTTTTTTGACAATACATTTTGCCCCCACTTTAGTGAGAGTTTGCCTGGGCCATGACAAAATCATACTAAAGTATACATTCAAGACACTTATGTATGGAGAAATATAAAATATACATAGTCATACCCTATCAAAGACCAAAATATCAAAGGAAAATAAAGGATCAAGCTTCAACCATTCCAAAATGATGTGGAATGTGGTTGTTTGTCTAAAACAAGGATCAAGCTTCGACAATCGAATGTGATGTGGAACACATCTAGGGTTTTTTTCTATAACTTTCATGCTCACTATAGGGTAGTGTAACCTCATGTTATCCACTAGGTGATTATCCCAATGAGGTGGCAAATGAGAGAATCATATTAGCCTCCCATACGATACTGAAATTATCCTCATCACAACTTCGATAAGGCAACACAATGCTATGCTTTTATGAATGATTATGAATGTTTTGTATGTACATTTTTGTTAAAGGGATTTTGCTTCATTTGTGTATGGTCCCCTTCTTAGGGAACATTGTGCCTAATGTCTACAAGAGAGGACAAGTCAAGAATATTAGATCACCAGTTTTGGGATGCCTCTCGTTTCACATCATGCCACTAAGAGAAATTGTATGCTTACAAATATCACACTCTTGGAGGACATAAAACCCAATGATACCATAAATAAAAGTAAACATCACAAGAAAAAGAAAATAATTCCATGAAATATGCAAAATGTTGAAGGATGTTGTCAATGTATGCCCCCAATTTAAAGCAGTTACTAACATCATTGTTGTGAGAAACTGGTTTAAAGTAGCCAATGTTTTATTCCCAAGACATGTGAGAGCTTTCCTTGGAAAAACCTATGCCAAGTCATATGTGTTTGAAATAAAGCTACATCATGAGAAAGGAAGGAGGGGTTTTCCCCAAAAATATGGAAGGGATCTATGGATTAAGAGTCGGTATGTCTTTGCTACAATATTATCATAGAGCTTGGAACTATCATCATTCCCCAAATACTCATAGAACTAGAAAAATGACACAAAGAGGGTGAAAATAAAGAAAAATCCTTCAATGGAAGAGACATAAATGTCTCAAGACCTTGCATTATCCTAGAAAGGAAAACACAAGAAAAATGAAAATGATAAAGTTTTTATGACATAGAGAAGAATATAGATACATATAGAGGAATGCACATAAAGAGAGATACATCAATCAAAACAACACGGGGGATCACATTACGCACATGAAATCACATAAAGAAACATGAAAATAATACAAAAGACTAGTAAGGCACATGTGAGTCAACCTACAGTAGGTCATCTGCATCCCAATCTCAGTCATTATAAACGGAAGGAAGACAACTAGCCAAAGGGAAAATAACACATGCCAAAACTAGGACAAGACTAACTAACACATGCCCTCACTAAGTGTAGGACAAGGATGAGCCAAGATAGGTGATAAGAATGAGCTCCTTGTGATAAAGAGAATGGTTTGTAGTTTATGTAGAACATGTAATAGTGAGAATATTAAGACCCTACAACTATTACATGGAAAGAAGTGAAATGCGTGATTTAATGTATTATTTTTGTAGATGGTGAAATATGAAAATTGCTTAAAAAATCCAACACACACTCTTAGCATGGTTAGTTATTTAAAACAAAACAAACAACATCTCTATGGAATAATCCAAAATGTTTCACATTGTAAATAAAATAACAAAATAAACTAATTGAGAGCATTAAAACATGGTGCATACCTATTCCATAGTGGATTGGTGCCACTTTGATATAAAAAGTAGCCCTTTCTCAACCCTTTGACAAGCTTAAATGATGAAGATGCTATGAAAATGCTATGAATTCAAATGAAAATAGTGAACTTGTGCATAAGATTGTGGATTCAAAATGCATAACTTGTGGATCCAAAATGAGAAGAAAAGCTTCTTATTTATAGATGATATTGAGAGAAGAAGAGGCAAAATGGAGGAATGTAGGAATGTAGAACTAATCTTCAACCAGTGGCCAAATTCCACTTGTCAAGATGTGAATGGAGGAGGCTTGAGTACATTTTGATGAATGTGCCAATAAATGATATTAGGTGGAATTTCAAATTTTGAAATTTAGCTTGTTGGAGGGAGAAGAAAGAGTCTTAAATGCCAAGTGGGAGACATGTAAGAGAGAATGTAAGAGGAGTTAATGCCAAGTTTGAAGGAAAAGTCCATTTGGAGGGATTTTCAAACTTGGAGGATTATTCCCTTTTGATGCCATGTTGAGGGAAATAGAGGATTTAATAAATAAATTAAATGATTTTCTTGTGAAAGTTGCAAAATCTAGAGGATGTGATGGGGGAGAAAATTAGCATTAATCATGATTTGATTAATTTTAATGGAGGTTAGTTGATTTTGACATTCAACTTAAATATTTAGGTTTATTTAAATTAAATGAGAAGATAAAGAACATTAGAGATTTAATTAAATGTTTGGATTTATTTAATTAAATAAATGTACTTTATGAGAATAATTAAATTAAATTGATTTATTTAATTAAAGAGATAACTTTAGGAGAAAATTAAATAAACTTGATTTATTTAATTAAAGAGGTGAATATGATAATAAAGATTAGTTTGTCCAATTAAAAGATGGATTTTATGAATTTAATCAAATAAGGATTATTCAATTAAATACTTAGCAAAGAGGATGTTTAAAGAAGAAATGGTGTTAGTAGGTCAAAATTGAGCATTCTTTATTAATCAAGATAATTTACGTGTCTACATTTTCCCCCTCTTTGAAGCAATGTACCTGTTGCATTGGTTCAAAGAATAAACTTGCCAAGATCAGAATTAAAAAAAAATCTGATTTTTTCAAATGCCCCAATGAAAAGAAGTATACTAGTACATTGTTTTCCCCCTCAAGAGATTGAGCGAAAAGTTCAATTTGAAGGTTGATCTTGCGACAAAGAGGTAACAAGATGGACGTATGGATGGTTATGATGATAATATATATGAGATAGTTTTAAGATGCTTAGAATAACAAATTTATATTATTCTAAACAACTTAAATGATAATGAAATGCATGTGAGATGGATAAGATGGATGATGTGATATGCCATGATTATGATATTTATGTATGCTAATGATTTGTGGATGTAGAATGGATGCATTGGTGATAATGATTAATTTTTAGTGTGAAGAGAAGAAAGAAATGAGATGCTGACAAGAGGATTCAATAAGCCAACTTTATTAGAGATGATGATGAGATATGGATGATTTTCTTATTAGGAATTGGTACTTTAAAAGGCCTACTTACCTTATGTTTGATAACACACATAGGCACAATGCATCAAGGTATAAAAAACTAGGATGGCATTGCACCTAGTGTGATGGACTTTGACTCAACAATCAGATAGGAGTACTCCTATTCACACCTAGCATATGGAACCTTATTTAGAATGTAGTTAAGATATTTCAAATATTTTGAACCAAAACATAGGAAAGAAATCCTTCCTATGTGGTCAACAAGGTACCTAAAACACCCTCACTACAAACCAAGCAAAGCACTCATGACCAAGTTATATTACAAGAATATCCAACAAGCACAATAGATAAAATGATAATGATTGTTGTCACATTCCTTTATCTCTAATTCCTTTCATTTGGACATCATTGAGAGGTCATCGAAATGAGTGCAATAAGATAAATCAACAAGAAAAAGATCAAGTAAACAAACAAGCTAATGTTCTTCATTATCGCTAGCCAAGAGTAAACTATGGTGATGCTTGATGTTGATGTCCATTGTAGGAAGTATACATCCTAGGACATGATGATATCAGATGATAGGATATTAACACAGACTTGATTGGAACTTGTTTACGTACTGACCTAGACTCAAGACCTTGATGTTTGAGTTTTCACTTTTAACCTACTAGACTTGTTTCTAACTATTTTACCAAAGGTTGAGGGTGATGATTACTTTATTATGAGCATATGTTTATTGTGGGTGAAAGTGAGATGAGATAGATGAATTTTTCAAATATTTGGATTTTTTGGATTTTTGAAATGTTTTGAGGTTGTTTTTGGTATTTTCAAGATTTTAAAAATATTTTGATTTTCAAATTTTCAAATGTTTTGGGGTTTTCTAAGATTTTGACTAAGAGAGTAACCTAGAGACCTATCCTAAGGGCCTTGAGAGTTGATCAATAAGATTAACCTTGCCTACATTATAAACACAAAGACCACGTAGTTTGACAAGATGACTCAATTATTGATGAAATATGAATAGATGGATTGTTAGTTTATTATGACGGACTCCTAAAGGACTGACCTAAGTGTCTTGTGGGATGATCAAAGATCAACCTTTCCTACGTTCAAATCTCAAAGATGACGTAGTTCAACAAGATGACTGTATTTTTGACTTTTTTTACTTTTTTGACATGTTTTTGGATTTTGATATATGCTTTGAATGTTTTGGATTTTTCTTGGTTTTATGAATGTGTTTGGATGGTGTATTTTTTGATGTTTTTGGATTTTTTGATTTTAGGATTTCAATAATGCATGAATCCGATGTGAGGAGAACATGCCCCCAACATGAAACAATAGACTATTCCAATAAAGGAAGGACAAACTAACCTTGAGAATGGGTCGAGTAGTACTAGGAGGGATCATGACATGAACATAGGACCAAGCTATGATGCAGATGCCAATGGGTGATAGATGGAGATAGATGGATGATAAAAGCATAATGGATGAATGATGCATAACAAGTCGTGAAGATCCCGGTGGATGGAAAGTGCTTATTTACATAAGGCACCTATTTGCCAGGTTTTCACCAAGGTACTTGCCCAAAGTTCCACCGAAGTGGTTTTCACTAGAGGACGAATATTCTCTTTACTATTTTTAAACCTTTTTCTAATTTTTGTTTGGATTTTTTTTGTTTTATAATTTTTTTGTCACCAAGATGCCTGTTTGCTAGGTTTTCATCAAGGTGGCCATTTTTTTTGGACATTTTCTGATTCTTTTTTTATTTTTTGGTTTTACACCCCACAACATTAGGCATAAAACTTTTTGAGATGGGATTTGTTCATGGGATCCTATAGAGGTTCCCCTTCTGGTGTTGACAACCGATATTCCCCTGACTTGTAACTTTATATGATGAAAAATGGTTCCAACCAATTGGCTTCAAATTTTCCTTTGTCGTTTGGATTTGGGATGTTCTTCTGATTCTCCTTTAGCACAAGTTCTCCTACCTAGAATTTCTTACTCTTGATCTTCTTGTTGTAGCTCTATTTGATTCAGTTTCAGTATACTTGCATGTGGTATAAGGCATCCATGTGTCGCTCATCTAGCAATTTCAGCTCATTCAGTCTTGATACCTAGTACTCCTCATCCATGATGAGATTTTGCAGTGATATTCTCAGTGATGGGAGCTCGATGTCAATGGGTAATACGACTTTTGATCTATAGACTAGGGAAAAGGGTGTGGCACCTGTTGGTGTGAGGATACTGGTTCAATAGGCTATGATGGAGGGATTTAGTTGGAGATGCCAATCATGGCTAGCTTCATTGACTATTTTCTTGAGAATTTTTAGGATGGTCTTATTTGTAGCCTCAGCTTGGCCATTTCCTTGGGGGTAGTATGGGGTGGAAAAGTGATGTTGGATCTTGAATTTTTAGCATAGGGCACAAACATCATGATTCTTGAAGGGTGTCCTATTATCTGAGATAATGGCTTGGGGGACCACATAACATAAAATTAAGTAGTTCAGGATGAAATTGATATTTTTTTTTGGTAATGTAAGTCATGGGGATGGCTTCAACCCACTTTCTAAAGTACTCAGTGGTGGTAATGATAAACTTGTGGCCATTGGATGAGGTGGGGGTAATTTTTCCAATGAGATCGAGCCCCCATTGCAAAAAGGGCCAAGGTGTGATAATAGGGTGGAGCTCTTGAGTTTGTGCATGGATGAGGTCCCCATAATGCTGACATTGTAGACACCTTCTGACATAGTCATGTGCTTCTCTTTCCATAGTAGGCCAATAATACCTCGTTCTCAGCAATTTCTTAGCCGAGGTCATACCGTTCGTGTTTGAACCACATATGCCATTATGTACCTCGACTAAGGCAGTCAATGCACTAGTCTACAAACAAACATATATGACTAAATAAAATACTAAAAATGACACAAATAATGAACTTTAGTCACATGATTATTAGTGGTTTATGTGTAGTCATTTATAACACAACTAAATTTATTACTAAACAATTTTAGTCATTTATTTAGTCATTGATTTTAGTCAATAATTTGGTCATTGATTTTGTCATTGATTTAGTAATTGATTTAGTCATTAATTTAGACATTTATATGCAATTTTTAGTCATTAATTTAGTCATATATTTAGTCATTACACTAGTCATATATTTAGTTATTAATTTAGCCATATATTTAGTCATATTTAGTCATTACTTTAGTCATATATTTAGTCATTAATTTAGTCATATATTTAGTCATTAATTTAGTTATATATTTAGTCGTAGATTTAGTAATTAATTTAGTCATTATTTTATTCATTAATTTAGTCATTATTTTAGTCATATATTTAGTCATTTATTTAGTCATTTTTATTTACTAGTTTCTATTAATTGGTAGTAAATATGGTGATGAAATGAATAATTTATTAAATACCATAAATTTTATAATGAAAAACTAACATAACATTAAACTTGAACTAAAACATAAAAGCAAATAAAAGTATTACATATACGAACAAGCTACAACATGCCAAAATTAAAATATTGATTCAACATCATGATAAATAAAGGTAATGGGCATGTGCACGATCATGGTATGCCAAACAGGCCCTTAAGTGGCAAAAAATTCAGAAAAATCAGTGTTAGGCAACTTGACGTAAATATTTGAATAAGTTATCTATATTATTTCAAAAATATGTAAGAATAGAATTTGTAGAAAATTGAATGTAGTTTCTAAAATACTAGGTTTATTTAAAAATAAATAAAATCTATTTGGTGAAAATTTGAAATTTCAATGTAGTAGTACTTAAATTTCGGGAAAAATAAGAAGTAGGTGTCTGTCTACCATTAACCCATAAAATATAAATGATAATATTTTGTAAGATATAAGTAGAAGACTCATGTCCGGATGTGATGCATATTTTTTGTAATTTTTTTCCAAGTAAATAATTAATTATAAATTTTTATTACAACTTTTAGAAAATATAAAACTTCTGTCTCAACCACCTTAACTTGGTCAAAAATTCATGAAATTTATTTTTATTTTTAATCCTATATTATATAAAGCATAGAATGTGACGATATTTTGATTCAAAAATATGATACCGCTTTGAAAGTTATAGATGTTTTTCAATCAGCCTATCGATCAAGACTTTAGTCGTAATTCTAATAGAAAATGAATAATATTTATTTATTAAATTCAAATTAAATCATAATTTATATTTTGGAAAGCTGAGAATCTCCTCTAAAAACCCTTTTCATTTCATTAATTTTGGGTGAAAAAAAAGTCGTCAGCCACATACCCTACAAATATTGCCACTTTTTGGCATACCATGATCCTGCACATACCGTAATCTACAATAAAAAAATTTAATGCAAATATATATATTATATATATCAAGTTACAACATGTCAAAGTTGTCTAAAAGTATATATGTAAATATAATAAGAAATTTCAAAGTTGTCTAAGAGTTTCCAACTCTTTCAAATACATCATGATAATTAAGATCCCTCAACAACGCATTCAAAATACTGCATAAAGCAGTGAGCCAAGATGTATAACATTAACTAGTACATGATAAACATGTTCAACTATGTCATTTTTTGAAAATATTTTAGTGGTCAACATGTGAAGGTTCCCTCTTTCTCTTTCAGATGAACAACTCCATCTATTTTGTCTTCATAAACAAGGGGTATGTTACTTGTGACCTTCAAAATTTTTGCATTTGCATCTCCTATTCCTTTCAAGTTGACTCCATGTACAATAGATAGGGAGTGAATCTGTCCAATGCCTACAACATCATCATCAAATGAATCCAACACCCTAACTTTATCTCCTTCTTTGAGTTTATCATTAATACATTTTTGCAAAAAAAATAAAATAATAACACATTATATTAGATAGGTAATGATTATCCTTGTTTGTAGAATAAAACAACCATTACTTAGTTAAATAGTACTTGCATGTGTGTGTTAAAATTATTTCAAAAGGAAATTTTCAAAAGTAATTGAAATGATCTAATTTACTAAAAAACTAACACTCATAGCAATGCTTACAATGTTACTATTAGCTTCATGCTAATTAGATACAAAGGCCACAAGTATAAAAACTACATTACCATGCATGCATACCAGACACATAAGGTTATGACAACACTATTACAAATAAAAAAAAGGTAGCTGATGCTCAAAAACAAATAATGTAATATGAGAGCACTAGTACTACTGCTACAAGGTGAAGGTGAAATACATTGGGATGTACAAAAATAGTGGCATTAAAGCTCTGAAACACAACCCCATGCATTCAACATAACCCTATCAATGATGAAATATAAAAGAGGAACAAAGAACAAAATGTATCAAGGCAACATGTGACAGCCATTAAGAGCAGTCATTGGGGAAACAATGTAGTCTTTCTTTGTGGCTTTCATAGCAACAGTAAAGGAGTAACAAATAAGGTTGGATGTAGAGGTCACATAAATAATAGAGAAAGAGCCTTTCACTATTAGAAAATAGTGTAAGATTATGCAAAAATAAGTTAGGAATGTTGTCCAATGAACAAGTAGCAGTAGCAATGAGTTTCATGGTTGTAGCAATGATTTTAGTGCAAGGGAAGTGATTTTTATGGCTGTGACAATGATTTTAATGGATCAAGCAACAAATGTCATTACTAAATAACAAGAAGACATTAAGATAAAGTTGCAAGAATATTAAAAGAAACTTTTGTTTAATAACAACAACCATAATGAAGAGTTAACAACAGATCCATGATGGAAAGAACAATAGGTATCATCCAATGAAAGAAGCAACATGTTAAGTTCAACATGTTGACAAGGTCAATTACAATGGCCTAAAACATAGTCAAGCATCATAAAGTATTGAAGTGCCAACAATCCCCACTCAAAAGTGACAAAGTAGGTATAATGATTGTTCTATAGGTTACATTCAATGTTTTAGTTGCCTATTCACTATTCTATAAGCTTGTTCACTATTTGGGATCATAACTATCATCAATACATGAAGCGTTTCAAAATTAAGGAAAAGTAATGTTTCATAGCACTCACCTCAAGTTCAACACCAATAGTACTATCAATATCATGCATATACTCCTCAAATTCAACATAATCATTGTCTCCATTGTCTTGAAGTTGTGTAGCTTTACGGAGAGCTCTATTGACAGGGTATTTTCCTTTATGTTTTTCTTTCATATAATGGCCCTACATGTGTTTTAATTATCATGAAAAGTTAATATAAGTCAAGTAGAGAATGAAAAAGCTATAAATTTTTGTCCACAACAACTATTATATTACCTCAACTTCAACACAACTATAATTGACATCAAGGCGTTCTAATTTTCATGTTGCATTGATAAAATTGCTCTATATGTAGTTTAACCATCAAGCCAAAAGATATATCCAGATGAGTAATTCATGTAAAAAATAGTCAGCAAAGCCTTTACAAGAATAAAATTCTCAATAGGTGGAACAGATGAAAATCCATTTTTGTAGACTCACAAACTCTGAACTCTGTCTTTACAAACCCGTTTCAACAATTTGACTACAAAATGCACAAAAATATTTAAGAATCCACCAAATCAGAAAAAAAAATTGAAGTTAACTCACCCAACCACCTAATTCAATGCAAAAGAGAACAAGGAAACCCTATACAAGAAAGTACAGAAGCTTGGAACTATAAATAATTAGAAATTTCTGAGAAAAGAACAAAATTTCAAGAATTTTTTTATTGCTTTATGATCCATAGCAGAAAAAATATTTTGGGGAAAAAATCAGAAAACCAAAAGGATAAGATTTTTTGAAAAAAATGAGAAAAATTCTAGAAAAAATCAAGAAAAAATTGTAGAACAAGCTATGGATGCTTCGCTAAAATCCTATAGATTTTTTAAAAATCAAGATTAATCAAGACTTTTTGCAGATTTCTACTTCTGTGGTCCACATTACCAAATTGTCACACCCATAAATGAGTTTGAGACTCCATAATCTTTCCCTACTCCTAAATAAAAATTAGCACTATTGGCCTAAAAATTCCTCATCAGTGGAACCCCCATTATAACCTCACTGATGGCCTGATGAAAGTAGCTAATAACCTAATATCAATGTAACAATACCTTATTGGGTTGACTCCTAAGGAATCATCCCTAATAGACTAATAGAGTCAACAAAAGAAAGCACATCATTGCAAGATATGAACATTGGTGGAATAAACTTTTGCATTCCCTTGATGGCCCAATATAAAAAATGTTTGCATTCCCCCGATGAAAGCATTTAATAACCTAGCATTAGTGTAACAATACCCTATCGGGCTGACTCCTAAGGCATCCTCCCTGATAGACCAATAGAGTCAAGAAAAGAAAGAACATTGTTGTAACACATGAACATCAGTGGAATGAATGTTTGCATTCCCCTAATGGCCTAATATAACGAATGTTTGCATTCCCCCAATGAAAGAATTAATAACCTAGTATCGGTGTAACAATACCCTATCGGGCTAAATCCTAAGGCATTCTCCCTAATAGAGTGATAGAGTCAACAAAAGCAAGCACATTGTTGTAACACATGAAAATCAGTGGAACGAATGTTTGCATTCCCCCAATGGCCTGATATAACCATGGATTATCAAGAATTAATATATATCAGGGGAATCAGTCTTGTTTACCTTGTTTGTTGGCCAAAGGTGTATTAAGGGATTGGAACCCCCTTATGGTTTTAAAACCCACACTTCTGAGACCTAACAGATCATTCATTGATCTCATAGTTATTGTCATAAAACTCAGTCACAACATTTAGGACAGTCACAATGGATTTCAATGAAACAAATGGAAAAATTTCATAGATTCACTGTTCTAGATATTATCGTAATACTTTGCTTGGAGATTATGAGAGTAATTTTATAAAGACATGTTGTGGAAAACATTTATGAAATTTTTAGACATCTTTAGAATACAATATAAAGATGACATAGTTGAGAATCAAAATATTGAGGAATAGCCTCTTAGCTAATCTGAACCTATGGAAATATGGTCATTCCATGCATAAATTATAGGCTTAACAATGGCAACCAACTGCCAAACTTTCTCAGTGAGACAATTTAAGCAACTCATTATATGTTGGTAGTCTTCATTTGAGTTGACATAATTTGGAGAGGCTCTTATTGGGCTTTCAACAGATGGATGTGAAATCTCTATTGATGAACTAGATTTCCTCTTGATACTAGTATTAGATTTAGTATGATCTAGTGCTGCCATGTAATTGACAACATCTTCTACACTTGCATCTCTATTATTGTTTTCTGGCACCTAAAATACAATGTCAATTTCAACATATAGTCAGTTCAATGAAAAATTGAAATAAATAACACAATGTAAATTAAACCCAAATTCCATTCATTTACTCCACATTTTTTCATTTTGGCCTACAACTCACCTTGGTCAAATTTATATTCACTTCTCCCAATATCTCTTGCTTTCTTGCCTCTGTTACTCTTTGTCAAATATTATTTAGAATGCATACTTTCTTTCAATGCCTCCCACTGTTTGGGAGATAGAGTGGAGTCTAACATCTCTTTTCGCTCCATGATTGTTCTTTTGCAATTGTATCTAAAATTGTTCTTCAAAAGTCTCATCTTGTGCTTGCAATATTTTCTAGAGATTTTTCCACCAACAGTGTCAAAGGCATTTTCCATTTTTTGTATAACTGTAAACTATGGTTCCCAACTTGCACAAACACAACAAAAAATCAATATATTAGATCAAATGCAAGATTAGAATCATGATTCCTCAAGAAATTCATTTGAATTCAAAACAAGAGGAATGAAGTTAAGAACACAAAAAAATTGAAACAAAAATATCAAATCCTATTCTAAAGCAATGCAAACTCTCAATCTCTTAAGGGAGTTGGTGCAAATTTGATGTGAAAATTGTCCCTTTCCCAACTCCAATGATGTGATGAAGATGCTTTGATGAAGGATGAATGCTTTTGGCGATAACTTCAATGGAGCTCCATGTTGAAATTCTGCAAAGAGCCTAATTATGCTTGGATGAAATTGATGATAAGTTTCTATGGATTTGAGTATAATAACTTTGCATGAATTGTGGATGATAGAAATGAAGGATGAGCTCTCTATTTATAAAAAGAAAGAGTTGAAGATTGAAAGATAGGATAAATGTGGGATAAAAGATAAACCAATGACATAATACCACTTGTCAACAGGTGAGAGGATGAAGGTTGAGAACATTTTGATCCATGTGCAAGTTTGAAATTTGAATTTGAAGAAGTGACATGTTTAGGGGGCATGAAAGAAAAGAGTTAAATGCCACTTGGCTCAAGGAAAGAACATGTAAGAGGCATTGAATGCCTTGTTGGATGTACATGTCTATTTGGGGGGAGATTTCAAATTTATAGAATATTCCCATTTGAATGCCTTTTTGAATGAAAATAGATGATTTATAAATAAATTAAATTGGTTTTCATGTGCAAGTTGCAAAATCTAGAGGATTTGAGTGATTAGGATTAAATTAATCAGGATTTGATTAATTTAAGAGGAGATTAGGTGATTTGACTATTTGATTTAGAATTGTGGGTTGAAATAAATCAAAAAGAGATGAAAATGATTAAGACCTAGTTAAATAAATATTTTGATTTATTTAACCAAAGGGGGTGATGTTTGATCAAATTAGATAAATTTTTGATTTATTTAATTTAATAGAGGAACTATAGCGATTTAATTAAATAAAATAAATTATTTAATTAAAACAGAGATTTAGGAACTAATTAAATAAAATGGTTTATTTAATTAATAAGAGATAATGACTTAACAAGATAAAATTGATTTATTTAATTAAGAGATGAAATGTGATGAATTTAATCAAATAAAGATTATTCGATTAAATGTTTAGAAAAGGGGATGATTCAGGATGAACCAATACTAGTAGATTAAGATCAAATATGTGATATCAATTAGTATATTTTTCGTGTTTACAATAACATATTCCACATTTTGTGGATCTTGCTCTACAAAATTTGACTAGTAGATATCCAAATGGACCCTACATCTTACACCCAACTCAGAGGCCCACCTTGCAGCATATTGCCCAATGGGTTCACCATCTCTTGATACCTCAACCAAGAATGGCTTCTTCCCTTCTAATATTCTTTCTTTTGTTTTCCTCTTTGTAGATCTATAGAAATCTTGACTCAATATTTTTCTTTTAACATAACAAGACACATCTTATGTTTCACCACTACAAATATTTTTGGCTTATTCACTAATTCCTTCAAAATTTGTAGAAGCAACAAGTGCACTCTAAACAGGCACATCAGGTCTGTTGATGTGTTTTTTATGCACTTCTCAACACAGGAAGTGCGTAAGTGCACTAACTCTCTTGAAAGACAATCTTCCGCAATCAGATTGCAGAACACTATCCCAAGGTCTCTAATGTTAGGTCTTGACAGTGCTTGGAATATCTCAGTTCTTTGATGTGATTTGCTGGAATCACAAGGCAGACTTATGGATGGATCACGAAGCAAGGGAAGTTGGATCTACAAATGGGGTTCTTAAGATGGACAAGTTACTGTGTGTTTGTTGTAGGTTCAAACAGTTGTCTTGAACTCCATTTTGTCATTGGATTTAGCTTTACAATGCACAATGAATCGTAGCATAGGTTACCCATTAAATAAAATGAAAAAGGGCAGGGAAGAGAGGAGGTTCTCGGATCTACAACTAAATATGAATAGTGATGATGGAGTTCCTGCAATGGATAGCTTCTTGGAAAAAATATTCCATTTAACCAGAGATCTCACAGTCTCATGGAATTTGTGCTATTTTCTAAGGTTTGCAAATGTTTTGTCTTTCATTCACCATGTGCATGCATGAACAAAGATAAAAATTTTGGAGCAGCTTTGAATTCAAGCCCATACTAACTTTACATAGCTATATACCATCAGCAAATAGCAAAAAGTATGGACTAAGAAGTCATCTACACAACAAGAATTTTCATGATCACAGGACAACATTCCTAAAATCTACCAAAGCAAGAAAATAGTTAACTAGAACAACAATAAAACCTAAGTTAAACATCCCACAATCGAGATCAACATGTGAGAAACTCAGACAATACACCATCAATGTCTTTTCCTTATAAATTTTTGCAGCATGTCTTTACAACAACTCAACTCCCTTTACAAATGAGAGGAGAGCCCTATTTACAGTGACCAAAAAGTCAAATGAATGGCCAAGATTAATTCTCATTATGTGGCCAAGATTCATTACAAAATAGGGTTTCACCTACCCCCAATATATCACAATTTAAAATTACATTTCGTCACTTCCTTATTTTGTCCTTTACTGACGGCACTATAGCTCCTTTGTCTTTTAGTTGATTATTGTTTTACTATAGCTACTCTTTAGGGAGCTCTTTATCATCAACAAGGCTGTCCTCCTATTTCTTGGATGCTGCATATTCTATGAACTTGAAGATGACTGCCTGGAGCTTGTCTACTTCAATAATCTCATACCTTAACACTTGGTAGCTCCACTCCTTCGCGTTATCCTCTAGCCTTTTCCAATCCTCATTGTATTTTATACCTTGATCTCTGAATAGCTCTGATTAGTCGAATGCATGGGCAACAAAACTCATAAATTCCATTGTTATTTTGTTAAACATCCCATCCTCCATTTTCTTCTGGAAGTAGGGCTTCACCTTTTCTAGATCCATCTATACTGTGGGCATATCATATTTGGTCATCATCCTAAGATAACGAGTGCATTCTGCCCTAATTTCTTTTATCCATTCTATATTTGGATCCACCTTGCTCATTATTTGCTCCAACCTTTCCTTCCTATTGCCAAAGTCTCGCTGCCATACATCCATCAGCCAATGATCATCCTTCTTAAACGCAAGCTCCTCTTCCCACGTAGCTTTTGGCAATTAAAGGATAGCCTCAATCTTTGGAAAGGTGGAGTTGTATGCTGCAGGGAACTCAGTGCATAGCCTCTTGGTGCCCTCCAAGGATTGTTGCAGGTCCAAGAACTTATTGGTTGTCTGAACAGCCCGACCAATTCCCATGTTTCCAACGTATAAGACTCGTTGGAACCAGTCCTCTATAGTCTTCTCCAAGTTCTTTCTTCTCTCCATCTTATCGATTTGCTCTTTGGACAGCAGTTGGGGCATAGTTGTGGATGTGGTAGGCAGGTCATCCATTGATGACCACTATTGAATGTAATCTGTTAAAGCAGCCACTTGTGCTTTAAGTTCATCTTTTGAAATCTTATCCTGCCTAATCAACTGTACCACCATGGTCACTGACTCCTCAAGATGCCCCACCTTTTGTTCTCTAGTGGCAGTCCCTAGATCCATGGTGGAGAAGTTATAAGTTATTCCTTCCTTACCTACCACAGGCATGGCTACTTGCACAACTCGAGACCCAGAAGCATCCATCGTCACCTTGGATAGGATCTTAAGCTTCTTTTCCTTCTTTGTTGCAATTTGAGCTCGGGCTAAGATAGCTTCTAGTCTCCCTCTCAGGTCCTTTAGTACGGAAGTTTTCTTTTCGAGCTACTTTTCCAACCATTCTGGTATAGTAGATTTTCCCTTAGGTGAATCATGGCCACCCTCACCCCTCTCGGTCAAGGCCAAGGTTTCCGCTTTCTTATCTTCTGGGGACTTTTCTTTTTCCTTGGCAGCATCTCCCTCTTCTTCATCGGAGTCTTGGATGAACACAATGCGCTTAAGAGGAGGCTTAGCTAATGACTGTTGTAGGGGAATTTCTTCCATTTCCACTTCCTCCCCTTTCTTTCCTTAAACTTGTTTAACCTCATGTGCAAGTTCTTTGAATTGCTCGATCTCGAGGCCCTTGACAGCTTGGGCTTCTCCCTCAATTTTATCTTCTTGCTGCTATTCTTCTTCTTCAAGGAGCAGCCTTTCTACCTCTGATTTGGTGTCCTTTAGCTATCGGGCCAATTCTTCTTCAAGATTATCACCAAAGGCTTGCATGATTACCTTGCCACCAATGCTATCTTCCTCGTCCCCGCTCTCTGAGGAACTAGTTCCCTCCTCCTCATAAGCAACCCTGCCAATAATGCGATGTTCATACTCTGGGTGCTTGTGATATTCATTGGCCTCCTCCTCAAAGGGCTTTGAGGCCTCTTATTCTTGCTCTTCCCAGTCCTTGGAAATTAGCATGGTGGCTTCCATTGTCGGCGGCCCTATCAGAGGCTATGAAGGTTGGGCAGTGGCGAGGACCTGAGCCAAGGCTGCTTGAAGTGTAGGATCCATGAGGATCTGGGAGAGCTCGAAAGGGATATTCTGTATGTGCTTCGAGAAGGCCTCAAGAAAAGTGGGAGTGGGCATAGGTGCAGCCACCGTAGGTAATGGGAGTGACGTAGTGGGTGACATGGTAGTAGAGGAAGGAGGCATTGTTAAGGTGGAAGAAGAATCAATTACAATCATAGGTTTGGTCAAGGTCACCTAGGGAGGTAGGTGGTGCGACAGTCGGGGAAGGAAGAGCCAAGATAGGCTTATTTTTATCAGTACCTTCTACTTCTTCTTGTGTCAAGAATTGTTCTGTCGTACCTCCTATTTGCTTAAGTCTTTTGGAGGGTGAGCCTCCTGGATCTTTCCTTGTATAGACCTTGGGGTCAGGAGAGTGTTCTGTTTCTGTCTCCTTTCTCTTCTTAGATCTGGTGACTGAAGGAGACTTGGATGTCCCACCAATTGAAGTAGTGGCAGTGGCATCCTCTGTGGCACTTGGCTCGCTTTTGAGTCCTTCATAAGTCATAATCACTTCCTGCTGTTTCAATTGGGCTATCTTTCCATCAAGCCACTCCTTAGTATGAACCAAGATTGGCTTGGTTATGATATTGAGGTCATCGACCTCCTGCTCGTCTCAGTCTATTGTTGGTAGTGGAAGATTGGAAACTGTAGGGTATCTGGGATCCATCAAGGTGCTCTCGTCCTCTTGAACTTGATCTGGGATGGGAAAGGGCTACACCTTTCTTATGAAATATGCTATCATCTGCATGTAGTGCCTTGCACGTACCTCTTTTTCATCTTGACAATCCTACCAAAAGTCTTCAATGTGGTGGAGATGAGCGAACCCCGGCCTTAGCGCCTTTCTTATGTGGCCATATGGGTCTATCCGTGCGTGAGCAGTGTGTAGGTGAAAATGGTAATCTTTTAGTTCTTTCTCAGAATTAGCAGTGCATTGGGAGGTTTGCAGTCTATACATGCCTTGGCTAAGAGTCATGGGATAAGAGATCCCTGCTATGTGTTTGTTACTAAAGACTTCCTCTATGTGTTGGAGATGCCGAGAAAGCTCCAATAGGATGATTCGGTCGTTGTGGTATCAAGGCAACTTGTTTGGCCTTTCAGTGAAGCCCTAGGCATGGATGTATGTGAACTTTGGGTATTGAATGAAGAGGAAGGCATACTACTTCAAAAATGCCCTGGCACTTTGGGAAACCCTCCTCTCAAAGTCTCCAGCAATCATTCTGACAATATGGCTGATGAAGGGGGTGTTCACTCTGTAATACTCCCTTTTGAAGTTTCTGTACTGGAGTTTGGGGTATCTATCATAGACCTTGAGTCTTTGCTCCTACTCTTAATTAGGTGCTATAAACAATCCATTGTATTGTCTCTGGTCCACCAAGGAGTAAACAAGATAGGAAGTCATATAGAACTTGGAGCCCTTCTTTACATTGACGAACTGCTCATGCAAGCAGTTGCTAATTATACCTATCCAATCCAATGAGGTCTTTGTTGTAACATCATCATTCCGCCAGAGGGTCTGCTCGACAAAGCACACCATCCACTCCTGAAAGAAGGCGGCTGTAGGGAGGCCCATCACTTTGCTTAGCATCATGACCAAGTCATGATAATCTTCGTGGAAGTCATTGTGGAAGAGTTCGTGAGGAACCTTCGTAGCGTTGCCTCGCTTTTCCTTAAGCCAATGCTGATTTATTGACCTTTTACACCCTACCAAATTATCATGCCATGTTGCCTAACATTCTTTAATGGTGGGAATTTCAATTTCTTGAAAAGTAGGGATATGGAAGGTTTTTGTAATTCCTTCAGTCAACATGTCAGCAAGAACGTTACCATCCCTCTCGACAATTTTTCTTGTATCTGATTGATACACCTGCCGATAGGCTATGACGAGCTCTGGGGATACAAGAGATGGAGGGAAGCCAGCTTCCTTTCCTATTCCACTCTGCCTTATCAGCCTTGCATTCTTGCTTGTTGGATTGACCCTAACCCTTTGCATGAATTCATCAATATCAACATGACCGATATTGGTATCTGTGATCTCCTTCCAATCTGTGGTAACCTTTGAGTGGAATGGCTCACCTTGGAATTGGTATTTCAATTGGTCCTTGTCCTTTTTCCCTCGAGGAGTCTTTCTTGACTTCTTTCCCTTATCCTTTTCGATGGCTGCTCCCGAAGGTCCCGCACCTAATTCCATATATTCTACAAGAAAAAGTGTAGTGAGTGCAATTGATCATGAAAACATCCATGTTAGTTGAAATCCCACAGATAAAATCCATTTCAAATAATCCATCAAGCATAACATCATACTTTATTTCTCAATGTCATCGGTCTTTTGATTAAGGGCATTTGGACAATTTGGGCCCAGAAGGCTGGACTTCCCTGGTAGGAATGTCATTTTGGAAAGGAAAATAGGGCGGAGGCCTCCCGTTGATTCTCCATGATCAAATTTGATAATTAAAAAGGTTTGCAATAAAGAAGACCAAGATTAAGCACGTGGGTTGAGATCAGATTTTGAATTGGGCTCATTTGGATTAGTTTAGGGACATCCGAAGGTACCAGGTCTGAAAGCCATCAGGAGAGGGTTGTCTAGGAATGGCAGATTAGAAATAGAATTCTGGGGGTGGAACTCGGGGTCCGGGGTCCAGCAAATCAAAGGGTAGCCAGGTGCATTCATCATTTGGGATGGCAATCGCCGGACAGAAGTCCAGAGCCTCAAGCCCGATAGGGGGGGAACGACCACTTTGTTTCAACTTCCAATCGGTGTGAGCGTCTACCTCAAAGA
This sequence comes from Sequoia sempervirens, assembly GCA_007258455.2. Classification (NCBI taxonomy): domain Eukaryota; kingdom Viridiplantae; phylum Streptophyta; class Pinopsida; order Cupressales; family Cupressaceae; genus Sequoia; species Sequoia sempervirens. The sequence goes on from VDFB02271358.1 coordinate 792,970,584, forward strand.
AAGGTTTTGGCGACAACCTTGTGTCTCGCTAACTAAGCATGTCGGTAGGAGGAGTTGATCTTCGTTGTGAAGTCTCAGCGACTTCCAAATGTCTAGCTGACCACCAAGAGGCGAACCGGGCCCAGCATCAGTGCTGGCTATCACAGGGGAAGGCAAGTTAGCATAAGGTCTTCATGGCAGGGTGAGGTCTTGGTGAGAGATGAATGTCTCGCCGACAGCCGAGAGCAAGACCGGACCAGGCACAAGGGTCCGCCGTTCGATTTCATTTTAGTCCTGCAGCGGTCAGAAGGGCGAGCCTGGAGCTTGGAGGGGCAGGCGAGATTTTCCCCTCGAAACGGCGGATGAGGAAAGGACTCCCAGATGGTGAAGCCCAGAAGTCGGATGGACGCCAAGCATGGATGACCCGGTTCTACCGTATACATACTTCATCTATAGTTTGCTATATTGCCCCATTGAATCAATCGAGTTATGCATTTTTCATGTTTGGGTCCATATCGGCATAGGTCCACGAGTGTCTTCCCGACACCCATGTTGTTTTATTCTAACATTTGCATGCTACTGGTTTTATCGGCATAACTCCTTTGATGTCTCGACAATCACAAGTCTTGTGCTTTCACCTATCAGCAAAGGTTTTGTTGTCTGGGTTGTGTCTTATCAAACTTAGTTCGTCTCCCTAGCGGGACTTGGGTTATCGACAATTGTCATGGCAATTTCATTTTGTCACACCGATCGGCATGTAAGGGATGCATATCAGGGGGAATCATTACTATCATTGTAAGGTCTTGGTGAGAGACCTTAGGTCTCACTGACCTTATGCATGGATTCCCCTTTGAATATACTTACGGTGAGACTACGGTGGATTTTATCAGCATAAGGTTTGTTGTGTTCCGCCGAATGACATTCGGGTTTTGCTTTGGCCAAGCATGAGTTTGCAGCAGGAGGTCATAACAAAAAGGTCGGGTCTTGCCGATAGGTAACAATGGCTTTCGATGTGAGATCTACTTTCTCTTAGCAAACAAAGGGCTAGCTCCAGGTGGCTTTCGGTGAAACAAGAGCACTCTACATGAGGTTTCCCCGACATCACTTTGTCTCGCCGATATCACGATGAGGTCTCTGTCAGTAAGAAAGCCAAATGTCTTGGCGAAAGTAAATAAAATAAAACATAATTGCTTAGTGTAGCTTATTTGCTTTGATGTATAGTCTTGGCGAGGTGTTCGGGGTCTCACCAAATGGAATGATGAAGTCGTCCTTTTGGCATGAGAATGGGATTGTTACAGTGACATGTGAATAAGTGGGTGCCCTCGGTGAAACATTGTATGATCGACATAGGGTCTCCCCAACATCTGAAAGCTATAGCAAAGTGGGTAAAGCGGATTATGCATCTCGGTGAGAGTCTTCTTTTTATCTTGACGACCAAAAGTTTCAGTTGGTGTGAAAATCCACCTCGGAGAGAGGTGTCGCCAATATCCAAATGTCCCGCCGACTGTCAAGGTGCGGACCGGGCCCGGAGCTGGCATCGGCCATCGGAATTTCTCATCTTGTGTTCATGGCAATGGGAAAGCCAGAGCCCGACGGATGGAAGGCTAGGGAGGATTTCATTTTGAAATACCAATCATGGGACAGAGCTTCGAAAGGCAGAGCCCGATATGGTCAAGGTCGTTCAAGGTTCAACAAAATTTTCCAAACGGAAAAAGGAAGCCCGGGACCCAGGTGGCAAAAGGATGTCATGCATTCGCCAAAAGAAAATGATATCATCGCGATGTCTTGGCGAAGGCATAATGTCCTGCCAAAGATGATGGGTCTTAGGGCAGTGTAGAGGGATCCCTCAGCGTAGGATTCTAAGTCGGGGAGAGGTCTTATCGACTAAGCAAAGTTATGCTGAGAGAGGGAGCCTTCGGCGAGAGATAAATGTCTCCCCAATAGAGAACGAGGGGGGGAATCCCGGGAGCAGAATCCCGAATACCCAGGCCCAAGAGACCCAAAAGTTGTTTGGTCATCTATTCTGCTAAGTCACCACCGGCAAGGGGAGCTTTTGGGCCTGAGGGTCACGAATGCGCCTGCGAAGAACGGTCGCGCGGAGATAAAGCTCTAAATTGGTCAAGAGGATGCTGCATTGGTTTACTCAACTTTCGAGGACATGGGTTTTCTTCCTGGTGCCATATTTTATCCTTCACATGTTTTGATGGTTATTGTTCATTTTAACCCCTAGAAATCATGAAAATAATGTTCAGGAGGGTGAATAGAGGACCTACCTCGAACACTCGATGTGAGGAGGTACGGGATCCACTTACAATTGGTGAGATAATGGCGAGAGTGATGAGCGTGAAGGTGTCAAAAATGGTGGGCTCCTCCAGCAAGTTCCCTGATCACTCTCTGCGGCTCTGTCAAGTGAAAATGATAGGGATGAACCTTCTATTAATACCCCAATCGCCATTAATGGCCTCACTAAATGCAGGTATGGCAAGGCAAGGAAGTTGGTGAATTTGAATTCACCGATGGTGGCGGGAGACCTGGGGTCAGGCAACTAGGAGGGCACAGGATGGTGGCCGTTTGATAACTTCCTCTTGTAGATTCACTAGTGGAAAATGGGAGGTCAGCGCCCGGAATGTGGAACTCCACCAGAGGTTCACCGTGAGGAACGGAGAAACACAAACGGAACCCTGGGAGTGGAACTCCGGAGTCCTGGGCTTAAGGGTCAGATAGCCATCAAGATTTCCATGTATTTTAGTAGACGACAAACGGGGGTCCGGAGCCCGGGGTCCAAGAAGACACAATTCGAGAGCTATTTGAAACGGGGGGTGCAACGGGGAAACCCGGCAAAGGAAACCTGAACGGTTGGGCCCGGCAGGGCCCGGGGCTGTTGGTAGGGGAAAACTACCAAAGAGACTCTGCGAGGCACCAGAACCTGACAAAATTAAAAGGGGAAGGAATGGTCAACTTATGGTGAGACTTTGAAGGAACATTGACCATCTGAGACACGAAAAAAAGGGGCACGCAAAATGAGGCAGTGACAAAAAATGACCTGACAAGGTCAAAGAAAAGAGGGTCCCCATTCCGAACGGGGCGTGTGTGCCAAAGGCAGAACAAATGGCGACTCTGCTGGGAAATGTTCTCGAGTGTTCTAAGGATAATTATTCATTCGAGAACTAGAATGTATGGTTTCGCAGAGTAGGAGTGGCTTCCAAAGGTGAATCTGGGAGAACGAGAAGGTGAATCTGGGAGAACGAGATCCTTAATTGGGTCAGTTTACAGGACATCTCAGAAGTGTGTGTAGTGAATTCATTGCTTTCCTCGGGATGGTGACCACGGGCTGCTAATCCAACCGAGCAAGTTACATAAATCATCTAACACCAAAAGTAACCTAGACATTGCTCTGTTGCTAGTCAAGTGTCCATAGCCCCGATGGAGTTGTTGGTGCAACCCCACGGATATTGCTCTACTGTCGGTTGGGAATCCATAGCCCCGGTAGAGTTATCCGCACACCCATACGGTGATTTATTTTTCTTGAATTCCTATTTCTTCATTTTTATATTTCTTTGAATGTACCTTTTCTCATTTATCATTTAGCTCGACTGGGTAAGCACTGAAGACTACAATGGGTTTGAGACTGCAGTGGTCACTTGAGCAGACTTAAGATTTTTCACTCACTTAGGTGTCACAACAGCCATAGTACAGTCCTTTAGAAATAATTATAATATGTTTTGTGCAAGATCTGAGATGTGCGTAAAGAGATCCAGCCAAGGGTCGAGTTCTAGGCAGAGTTCAAACAAGGAAATCATTTGTGGGCAGCTTTTAGAGACCGATGGTTGAGAGTGAATGTTTAGCCAAAGAACACCAAGGACATACAGCAAAGTAAACCGTTCGTCGAGTGAGCACAGCCACCGCTAAGGGGCGGGGAACATCTTTCCAAAACAAACAGCCGAGGAACAAAGCAAAAAGAGCGACACAAAATAGAAAGACGCAAGCAAAACAGAAAAGCAATCTACCCTACCCTATGTACAAATATTTTACAAAGAAGAGCTCAAAAGAGCTCAAGCCTTGAAATAATGCTTCAAGTGGTGCCCATTGACCAGCAACGAGACATTCTCACCAGTTAGGGTCTTTAGGCAGAAGGCATTGTCTCCCAAAATCTCAGCCATTTGAAAGGGGCCAAGCCAGAGCTTGTCGAATTTGTTATGTCCCCTTTCTTTTCATGGTCCTTATCCCAATATAGGACCAGATTGGCAATCCTACAGGCTTTGATCTTGGCTCGACGGTCAAACCATCTCTTAAGTATGCCCTAATGTTTAGCAAAATTTTCTATTACACGGTCTTAGACTTCCTCTAAATGTAGAAGCTCAGCTAACCGAGCTTCCCTACAATCTCCTCCCTCATAAAATTCATTGATAAACTAAAGAGTAGGAATCTTCAGATAGATAGGAAATATATGTTCTAGGCCATAAACAAGGTGGAATGGGGAATCACCAAGGGCAGCCTTATGGTGAGTGCGATTAGCCCAAAGGGAAAAATGGAGCTGGGTATGCCAGTCCTTATGATTCCTATCCCGTAGTTTCTTGATCACATTAATCAAGTTATTATTTATGAACTCCGCGAGGCCATTGCCTTGGGGGTAGTAATTGGATGAAAACTTTATGGCAATCCCGCAGTCAAATGCCCTACTAGCAAATTTCAATGAAGCGAAAGTAGGTCCATTGTCACATACCAAAGCATAATGACAACCAAAGTGATTTAAAAGGAAACTTTCTAAAAATTTAGTAACTACTTTAGTTGTGCATTGCTTACATATGATTGCTTTTGTCCATCTAGTATAGTAATCAGTAGCGGTAAGAATGTACCTATGTCCCACGGATGATGGAGGGCTTATGGACCGATGAAATCGAGACCCCATTGTGCAAACAGCCTTACCTCCAGCATAGGCTACAATGGGACAGCAACATTCTTTTCCCTAGTGGCAGCGATTTGGCATGTGTGACATGAGCGAACATGGAAATTGGTATCCTTGAAGATAGTTGGCCAATAATACCCTGCTCTCAATATTTGGTGTGTTGTGGAAGAACCAGAACCATGGCCCATGCCAAATTTGTAATGGAACTCTTTTAAGACTCAGTCTGCTTCCTCCTTACCAAGGCATCTTAAGTAAATGCCTTCATGATTCTTTTTGTAGAGAATGGACCCTTGTAGCATGTAACCATTTTTTTCAATCTAAGAGCACGTGTTTGGACCCCTTGAAGGTGCGGCGGACACTTATGGTTCAACAAATAATAGACAACATTCTCGTACCATTCTCCCGGGGAGACATCCCCAAGCTGGTACTGTTGTATAGTGAGTTCGGTTCCAGCCTCTGCTGCTACTTCAACAATCATGTGGGTGAGTGCCTGCCCTCTCACCAGCTTCATCGGTTGAATCTCCAAGTCATATTCTTGGAGTAGGCTGACCCATTAGCTCTTCGTTCACCCAATTCATTTTGAATGAGCAGTGTTTTTACTGTTGGGTCAGGGACAATGGCAAATACCTTATTGCGCAGGATGTAGTGCCTAAATTTATTCACCCCTCTAATGAGAGCATATGCCTATTTTTCAATGTTGTGATATCGCAATTATGCATCCTTTAGGGGAGCACTCATGAAGGTGATCAGATGCTTATTTCTTTCATCGTCTTTTTGGGTCAACATGCTAGCACAGGAATATTCTGAGGCGAATGAGTAGATATAGAAAGGCTTCAAATAATCCAGGCTGAATAACATAGGTGCCTCGGCAATGGCCCATTTGATTTCTTTGAAAGCTCGTTTGGTGTCAGGAGTCCACTCAATTTTAGCATCTTGTTTCAACATATCGTTGAGAGGTTTAACAATCTCCATGAAACCCGTGATGAATTTCCTAACGAAGTTGATCTTTCCAAAGAAGGATTTTAACTCTTTTTTACTGCCTGGTGGTGAAATTTTCAACAATGACTGGATATGTTTAGGGTCTATGGAGATCCCCTATTCTGAAATGATGTGTCCGAGCAACTTTCCTTTAGTCATTCCAAAAATGCACTTCTTGGGGTTAAGGGAAACCCCAAACTCCCTACACCTCTGAAACACTTTGCACAAATCAGAGACATGATCGCTTCACCTTTTAGAAAACACAGTTAAATCATCCATATAGATGATTATGCACTTTCTGATCAAGTCCTTGAAGGTGATGTCTATGGCACATTGGAAGGTAGCGTCGGTGTTGATGAGCCCAAAGGGCATTCTCTTGTACGCGAACGTCCCCCACTTAGTGGTGAACGTCATTTTATGACAATCTTCATACAGCACCATCACCTGGTTATACGTGGAGTATCCATCGAGGAAAGACATCATCTGGGAGTCGTTGATGATCTGCAACACCTCATCTAGTGAAGGCACTAGATAATTATATTTCTCTGAAGCTTGGTTCAAATTGTGGAAGTCCACACACAATCTAATCTCCATATTATTTTTTCTGAACAGAATTAGGTTGGCGACCCATGTGGAATGCCTGACTGGGAAAATAATCCTTGCTAAGAGCAACTTCTGTACTTCTTTATAAATGATGGGTTCCAACAAGGCATTGATAGGATGTTGTCGATGACAGAATGGTCTCACTTCTGTCTTGAGAGGGATGGTGTGCATAATGACAGAAGTGTCATATGTCTTTAGATCTTTGTAGCTCCATGCCACCATGTCATGGTACTTCCACAATGCATCTGTAATTCCCTTCTTTTCCTCCGGCATGCATTCCTTGCCAATGAAAATATTCTTGATTTCCTCAGTTGTCCCGAGGTTATAAGCATCACACTGGTTGTTTATCGCCTCCTTCTTTATTTGCTAATCTTGATCTCTGATCTGATCCAAATCAAATATACATTCTAACTAAACCATGCCTCTATGGATCATGTTGGTTTTGAGATTAATAACTCCCTCTATGTCTAGTTCAACTTCTTGAGGATCAGCTTCATCAATTATTTGGGCTGTGAAGACATTAGAACTTGTGATGAATTTGAGAATATGTTTGTCATCATTGAAGAATAGCAAGTGAGTAACATTATCTGGGACCGATGGTATAGATGTCAACTCAACAATAAATTTCTTGAGCCCAGATAAATAGAGGGGTTGCAAAGTACTGGCCACTTGAGCCAAAGCATCAGCTGTATGATTCTGAGCATGAGGGATAAATTGTATATTGAATGCATCTAAGCCTTCCAAGAGATCCCAAACCCTCTGTCTATAGTTGGCAAGCCTCCTATCATGGAAAGAATACAACTTCCTAACTTGTTTAACTACGAGCTCGGAATCCCCAAAAACTTGCAGCATTTTAACATTTTTCTTCAAGGCCATGAGAAGGCCATGAACCAAGGCCTCATACTCTGCTACATTATTGGTGCAATAAAACTGCAATCTATGGGCAACAAGAAAGGTCTTACCCATTGGACTGATGAGTTCAAACCTAGCTCCAACTCCTTGCTTGGACTTGGATCCATCAAATCAGAGCGTCCAACATGTGGAAAGTTCTTTATCTCTGGGTCTGATTAAGTTTCTACTCCCTTTAAGCTGGGTGACTAGCTCTGTGAGCCTAGGGGAATTTCCTAGCTTAAGGCGAGGTGTTGCTAGCAGTTTCGCCAGTACTTCTTTTGGTGTTCCCATCCGAGGAGTAGCTAATCTTTTAACATGTTCGACTGTCGCTTGACATAAGCAACAATCAAACTCAGAGTGGGTAGCATTGTGAATCCTGAACCAATTTGGAAACAAGAGATCCAAGAAATTCATTTGGGTGCCCAAGTTGAGTTGATCTCTAACACACTTTTTCATGAGCCCCTAGAAATCAGTGAGTAATCCCCAGTTGCCATCTTCATCAGGCTTGTCATTTGATTCTACCAGCCTTTCCGCACTCAGAGGCACTTGAATACAATCGGTCGGAGGAATGCATAACACTAGGAGTACTTCGGCGGCGTATTCTTCCTGAGGCTCAACCTCATTTTGGTAGACAAAGGCATGGTAGTTTCCTAGGTTGGTCTCGACAAAGAGCACTTCGTTGAGATTATTGTACTTTATGATCATGTATTTCATATGGGGTTCGCGGTCGATACGGATTTGGTTTGGCAGCCCCTTCCATGGCAGCCACATATGAGAAAGATCTATGGCAGTATATCCATTCAGCAACTTGGTGAATTCCCTTCCCAAGATGATCCCATATGCATATGGAATGTCTGCCACTTGGATATCAATGACTAATTGTACTCTTGGGTCTATAGCAATTTGCATCGGTATCTGATTTATTTCTCCCATAATGTTGATTTTTGTTTTGTCTAGCTAAGTCACTTTTCTTCTTGAAGGTGTGGGGGTGATTCCAAGAGCATTGCATACTGCCAAGGGCATGACATTGGTAGACGCTCCTGAGTTGAGTAAGCAGTTATGCAAGTTCTTCCCAAAGATTCTAATGGTTGTCAGGAAAGGGGGGTTTTTCCAATCTCCCTTGGAAGATGCCCGAAGGCGTATCCACGTGAGCTACTTGACCCTTGTTCTTATCACTGCCTTGATCCCCGATCTACCTAAACGGTTGGTCCTTGGAAAACTACCTATTACTCTACTCTGGTTCCTTTTCCATTTGTTTACTTACAAACTAATTTACGAGAACATCCTTCCCTTTCCCAGTATTTTGCTACATCTCTGGTTCTTGCCTAGGCTCTTCAAAGGTAACCCTCTTAGCTGGCATTTCTTGCATTGTACTAGAAGATGGGGTTCCATTAAGGACCCTAAAGAAGGCATGCCTTATTGCAGGGACTTTGAGTAATTCAAAGGCTGACAAACTAATTTTTACCCTTTTGAACTTTTTCGCCACGTATTCACCCATTTGCTCAATTTATGAACTAAAAGTTTGACCTATTGCAGAGCTAGTAGGTTGGACTTTCATTTGACTAGACTGATTTTGGGATTGCCCTTGAGTCTAATTTTGTGACTGGTTTTGAGACCCATTCTTGTTGAGGTATTGGGTAGGTATATGGGGAAGTCCAGGATTGTTACTAGCATTAGGATCAGGCGGGGTGGCAAAATTGTTTGGTGGAGTAGAGGTTGTAAAAGGTCCACCCGCCTGCCTATTCCTAAGGAAGTAGGGAGTTAACCTTTGATGGAACATGTGGACCTCATCTACAAATGACTCATCTTCGTCTATTGGACCATTATCTACTGAATCAAAGAGTTGACCCAAAGTTTGCTCGTTACTTACCTCTTGCACTTCTTCGCCCTCAACAAGAGCATGCTCGACCTCGGGCCCATTGCGATCACCCTGTGGAAACGACGCTTGGTTAACCATGAGACAGGAGGAATCATATGGCTCAGATGGGATGATGTCCCTACAGCTAGCATTATCGACTACATTCTACACTTCTACCTGGAATATTTCAGTAGCTGTCTAGAATTCGGGGCAATCCAACTCAGAATGTCTGCTAATTTTATGAATCTGACACCATCTGAACAAGGCTGCCTTGGCAAGGTATACTCCACTAGTTGTCTTTTCATTGTTGGCCAGTTGGTCAAAAAGTGTAGGGACACCTTTGTTATTGGGCCTAGTGTTCCATGTGCGATTCTACCTCTAAGAAGGTCTTCTTTCAAAATTTTGATTAACGTTTGGTCCCTTATCATAATTCTACCTGGAGGAAGTGCTTGCTTCTCGATGATCCCTATTGTCCCTATTGTCTTGGTTATCCTGGTTAAGATTGGCCTATAAATTACGCTGGGAGGCCTGTAACTGATTATTCTAATTTTTTATGTGCGTCATTTCTATGGACATTTTTTTCATCATCTCTGTCAGTTCCTCTAACTTTTCTTTTTCAGACGCGTTCCCAGGCGGTGGCACTAGATTTTGGAGAAAAGTGGGTGGGGCTGTTGGCTGATTCTGATATGCTAGAGGAAATTCTAGCCCCGATAGATATAATGGCACCTAGGGCTGCTGGGAATACACCTGTTGTTGTTGGGCGGCTTGAGCATGGCTGTGTTGTGACTGAGGCTACAAAAATGAAGACACAAGAGGCACATAATTCAGTGGCTACCCCAGATGTGGGACGATGGGTAGTTGAGGCATCTGGTTCATAAGAGGGGTCTGATGAGCGAATACCTGATTTAGTCCTTGAATCTGCATCAGGTGAGCTATGGGCCTTAAGGAAGGTAGTGGGTTAGAGATATTCTGCCCCAAATCTGCACTGGTGATAACAGCCTCTGTATAGGTGGTCACCAAGGTGGTGAGTGGTGGGCACATCCTTTTCACCAATGCTGATGTATGGTTGTTTAATGCCGCATAATAGACCGAGAGAGCCATAGCATCATTATGGAGGTACGGGTCCTAGAGCCGTGTGAAGGCTCGATGAAAGTGATCATCAAAGGATCAAATAGGTTCATTTATTTCTCTCCGGACAGACATAAATTGCTGATAAAGTTCTGAAGGACTGATGGGAATCTTGTGCTTCTGTAGGAAGGCGTCCTTCATCAGATTCCATGAGGTAATGGATCCCCTCGGCAAGTTGATGTACCAATAAAAGGCTTCTTCTCCCAGCGAATGCAGAAAAAGGCGGCATGCAACATCCTCATGGTTGACTTGCATTTCAGTGATGGTTGTCTCAAATATTTTGATGTGTTCCTCAACTGTTATCTGTAGGTCGTGAGGATGGAGTTTCAAACAAAATCCCTCTGGATTCTTGGGCATATCATGGTAAGCAGAAAAATAAATCGGCGAAAGGTTATGCGCTAACCAAGCCATGACAGGAGACAAAGGTGGTATTTGCTATTGAAAAGCAGCAGGTTGGACTTTCACCTGCACTAGAACAGCAATTTGGGACTGCACCTGAGTTGCAGCTGCTCGGATTGTGCCTTGGGCTGGAAGGGCCCGAAGAGAAGCAATCTCTTGGTTGCAGGAAACAAGAGGTGAAAATGTAGTTTCAGATAGTCGGGTGGAAGATGAAGGCCAGCTGAATGAGGGTGAATGTGGAATGGAAGCGAGTGGAATGGAAGGAGAGGAAAAAACAACACTACTTTTAACTCATTTTTCTCTTGTAGGAGGTTGCAATTCCTCAAATTCTCCCTTGTTTGGTGTTGACCGCAGAACTCTTTGAAATCATTCTGGAGAGAATGATCTGATTCAATCCAACTTCATTTTTAACCTTTAGCTTTGTGTGCTAACACGTAGCCCTCCTTCTAGGGCCAGTTCTGTGGATGTGTTTTTTATGCATTTCTCAACATAGGCAGTGTGTAAGTGCACTACCTCTCTTGAAAGACAATCTTCTACAATCAGATTGCAAAACACTATCCCAAGGTCTCTAATGTCAGGTCTTGACAGTGCTTGGAATATCTTAGTTATTTGATGTAATCTACTCGAATCACAAGGTGGACTTACGGATCGATCACAAAGCAAGGGAAGTTGGATCTACAAAGGGGGTTCTTAAGATGGACAAGTTATTGTGTTTTTGTTGTAGGTTCAAACAACTGTCTTGAACTCCATTTTGTCATTGGATTTAGCTTTACAATGCGCAATGAACCTTAGCATAGGTTACCCATTAAATAAAATAAAAAAGGACAGGGAAGAGAGGAGGTTCCTGGATCTGCAACTAATTGTGAATAGTGATGATGGAGTTCTTGCAATGGATAGCTTCTTAGAAACAATATTCCACTTAACCAGAGATCTCACAGTCTCATGGAATTTGTGCTATCTTCTAAGTTCTGCAAATGTTTTTTCTTTCATTCACCATGTGCATGCATGAATAAAGATTAAAGTTTTGGAGCAACATTGAATTCAATCCCAAACTAACTTTACACAACTATCTACCATTAGCAAACAACAAAAAGTATTAACTAAGAAGTCATCTACACAGTAGAAATTTTCATGATCACAGGACAGCATTCCTAAAATCTACCAAAGTAAGAAAATAGTTAACTAGAACAACAATAAAACCTAAGTTAAACATCCAACAATGGAAATTGAATCAAGCAACATGTGAGAAACTCAAAAAATACACCATCAATGTCTTTTCCTTATAAATTTCTGCAACATGTCTTTACAACAACTCAACTCCCTTTGCAAATGAGAGGAGAGCCCTATTTATAGTGACCAAAAATTCAAATGAATGGCCAAGAGTAATTCTCATTGTGTGGCCAAGATTCATTACAAAATAGGGTTTCACCTACCCCCAATATATCACAATTTAAAATTACATTTCGTCACTTCCCTATTTTGTCTTTTACTGACGGCACTATAGCACCTTTTTCTTTTAGTTGATTGCTTTTTTACTGTAGCTACTCTTTAGGGAGCTCTTTATCATCAACAGGGCTATCCTCCTGCTTCTTATATGTTGCATATTCTATGAACTTGAGGATGACCACCTGGAGCTTGTCAACTTCAATAATCTCATACCTTAGCAATTGGTAGCTCCACTTCTTCGTGTTATCCTCTAGCCTTTCCAATCCTCATCCTATTTTATACCTTGATCTCTGAATAGCTCTGATTGGTTGAATACATGGGTAGAAAAACTCATAAATTCCATTGTTATTTTTTTAGACATCTCGTCCTCCATTTTCTGCTGGAAGTAGGGCCTCACCTTTTCTTGATCCATCTGTACTGCGGGCATATCATATTCAGTCATCATCTTGAGATAATGGGCGCATTTTGCCCTGATTTCCTTTATCTATTCTATATTCAGATCCACCTTGCTCATTATTTGCTCCAACCTTTCCTTCATATTGGCAAAGTCCCATTGCCATACATCTATCAGCCAGTGATTGTCCTTCTTAAATGCAAGCTCCTCTTCCCATGTGGCTTTTGGCAATTGAAGGATAGCCTCAATCTTTGGAAAGTTGGAGTCATATGTTGTAGGGAAGTCAGTGCATAGCCTCTTGGTGCCCTCCAAAGATTGTTGCAGGTCCAAGATCTTGTTGGTTGTCCGAACAGCTCAGCCAATTCCCATGTTTCCAATGTATAAGACTCATCAGAACCAGTCCTCTGTAGTCTTCTCCAAGTTCTTTTTTCTCTCCATCTTATCAATTTGCTCTTTGCAAAGCAGTTGGGGTGCAGTTGTGGACATGGTAGGAAGGTCATCCATCGATGACCACTGTTGAATGTAATCTGTTAAAGCAGCCACTTGTGCTTTAAGTTCATCTTTTGAAATCTTATCCAACCTAATCAAGCGTACCACCATGGCTACTGACTCCTCAAGATGCCCCACTTTTTGTTCTCTAGTGGCGGTCCCTAGATCCATGGTGGAGATGTTGTAAGTTATTCCTTCTTGACCTACCATAGGCATGGCTACTTGCACAGCTCGAGACCCAGAAGCATCCATCATCACCTTGGATCAGATCTTAAGCTTCTTTTCCTTCTTTGTTGTGATTTGAGCTTGGGCTAAGATAGCTTCAAGTCTCACTCTTGGGTCCTTTAGTATGGAAGTTTTCTTTTCGAGCTGCTTTTCCAACCATTCTGGTACTACAGATTTTCCCTTAGGTGAATCATGGCCACCCTCGCCCCTCTTGGTCAAGGCCAAGGTTTCCGCTTTCTTATCTTCTGGGGACTTTTATTTTTCCTTGGCAGCATCTCCCTCTTCTTCATCAGAGTCTTGGATGAACACAATGCGCTTAAGAGGAGGCTTAGCTAACGACTATTGTAGGGGACTTTCTTCCTTTTCCACTTCCTCCCCTTTCTTTCCTTAAACTTGTTTAACCTTGTGTGCAAGTTCTTTGAATTGCTCGATCTCGAGGCCCTTGATAGCTTGGGCTTCTCCCTCAGTTTTGTCTTCTTGTTGATGTTCTTCTTCTTCAAGGAGTGGCCTTTCTACCTTTGATTTGGTGTAGTTTGGCTGTTGGGCCAGTTCTTCTTCAAGATCATCATCAAAGGCTTGCATGATTACCTTGCCACAAGTTCTATCTTCCTCATCGCCGCTCTCTAAGGAACCAATTCCCTCCTTCTCATAGGAAACCCTGTCAATAATGTGATGTTCATACTCCGGGTGCTCGTGATATTCATCAGCCTTCTCCTCAAAGGGCTTTGAGGCCTCTTGTTCTCACTCTTCCCACTCCTTGGAAATTAACATGGTGGCTTTCATGGTAGGCAGCCCTGTCAGAGGCTGTGAAGGTTGGGCAGTGGCGAGGACCTGAGCCAATGCTGCCTGAAGCGTAGGATCCATGAGGATCTGGGAGAGCTCAGAAGGGATATTCTGCATGTGCTTTGAGAATCCCTTAGGAAAAGTGGGAGTGGTCATAGGTGCAACCACTGTAGGTAAAGGGAGTGATGTAGTGGATGACATGTCAGCAAAGGAAGGAGGCATTGTCAAAGTGGAAGAAGAATCAATTACAATCACAGGCTCGGTCGAGGGAAAAGAGGTAAGATGGACAGAGATGTCCACTGCCGATGGGGAAGCGGTGACCATAGCCAGGGAGGTAGGTGGTGCGACAGTTGGGGCAGGAAGAGCCAAGAAAGGCTTGATTTGATCAGTACCTTCTACTTTTTCTTCCTACATCAAGAGTTGTTCCATCATACCTCCTATTTGCTTAAGTCTTCTGGAGGGTGAGCCTCCCGGATCTTTCCTTGTATAGACCTTGGGGTCAGGAGACTATTCTATTTCTGTTTCCTTTCTCTTCTTAGATCTGGTGACTGGAGGAGACTTGGATGTTCTCCCAGTTGAAGTGGTGGCAGCGGCATCCTCTATGGCACTTGGCTTGCTTTTGAGTCCTTCATAAGTCAGAATCACTTCCTGCTATTTCAATTGGGCTATCTGTCCATCAAGCCACTCCTTAGTACAAGCCAAGATTGGCTTGGTTATGATATTGAGGTCATCGACATCCTGCCCATCCCAGTCTATTGTTGGTAGCAGCAAATTGGCAACTGTAGGGTACCTAGGATCCATCAAGGTGCTCTCATCCTCTTGAACTTAATCCGGGATGGGAAAGGGCTGCACCTTTCTTATGAAATACGTTGTCATCTGCATGTAGTGCCTTGCACGTACCTCTTTTTCATCTTGACAATCCCCCCAAAATTCTTCAATGTGGTGGAGATGAGCGAACCCCGGTCCTAGTGCCTTTCTTATGTGGCCATATGGGTCTATCTGTGCGCGAGCAGTGTGTAGGTGAAAATGATAATCTTTTAGTTCTTTCTCAGAATTAGTAGCGCATTAGGAGGTTTGCAGTCTATACATGCCCTGGCCGAGAGTCATGGGATAAGAGATCCCTGCTATGTGTTTGTTACTGATGACTACCTGTATGTGTTGGAGATGCCGAGAAAGCTCCAATAGGATGATTTGGTCCTTGGGGTATCGAGCCAACTTGTTTGGCCTTTCAGTGAAGCCTTGGGCACGGATGTATGTGAACTTTGGGTATTGAATTAAGAGGAAGGCATACTGCTTCAAAAATGCCCTGGCACTGTGGGAAACCCTCCACTCAAAGTCTTTGGCAATCATTCTGACAATATGGCCAATGAAGGCGTCATTTACTCTGCAATACTCCCTTTTGAAGTTTCTATACTGGAGCTGGGGGTATATATCATAGACCTTGAGTCTTC
This sequence comes from Sequoia sempervirens, assembly GCA_007258455.2. Classification (NCBI taxonomy): domain Eukaryota; kingdom Viridiplantae; phylum Streptophyta; class Pinopsida; order Cupressales; family Cupressaceae; genus Sequoia; species Sequoia sempervirens. The sequence continues at coordinate 792,986,114 of VDFB02271358.1, forward strand.
GCCCCTGCTCCTGATCAGGTGCTACAAAAAATCCATTGTATTGTCTCTGGTCCACCAAGGATTAGGCAAGATAGGAAGTCATATAGAACTTGGAGCTCTTCTTAAATTGACGAACTGCTCATGGAAGTAGTTGCTAATTATACCTCCCCAATCAAATGAGGTCTTTGTTGTAACATCATCATTCCCCCAGAGGATTTTCTCAACAAAGTACACCATCCACTCCTAAAAGGAGGTCGTAGGGAGGCCCATCACTTTGCTTAGCATTGAGACCAAGTCATGATAATCTTCATGGAAGTCACTGCGGAAGAGTTCATGAGGAACCTTCATAGCACTGCCCCGCTTTTCCTTAAGCCAATGCTGATTTATTGACCTTTTACACCCCACCGGATTATCATCCTATGTTGCATGACATTCTTTAATGGTGGGTGTTCCAATTTCTTAAAAAGTAGGGATATGGAAGGTTTCTATGATTCCTTTAGTCAACATGTTGGTGAGAACGTTACCATGCCTCTCAACAATTGTTCTTGTATCTGATTGATACGCCTGTTGATAGGCCATGATGAGCTTCGGGGTTACAAGAAATGGAGGGAAGCCAGCTACCTTTTCTATTCCACTCTGCCTTATCAGCCTTGCATTCTTTGTCATTGGATTGACCCTGACCCTTTGCATGAATTCATCAATATTGACATGGCCAATATTCGTATCTGTGATCTCCTTCCAATATGTGGTAACCTTTGAGTGGAGTGGCTCACCCTGGAATTGGTATTTCATTTGGTCCTTGTCCACTTTCCCTTGTCCTTTTCGATGGCTGCTCCCAAAGGTCCCACACCTAATTCAATATATTCTGCAAGCAAAAGCGTAGAGAGTGCAATTGATCATGAAAACATCCATGTTAGTTGAAATCCCAAAGATAAAATCCATTTCAAATAATCCATCAAGCATAACATGATACTTTATTTCTCGATGCCATCAGTATTTTGATTAAGGGTATTTGGACAATTCGGGCCCGGAAGGCTAGACTTCCCTAGTAGGAATAGCATTTTGGAAAGGAAAATAGGGTGGAGGGCTCCCGTTGATTCTCCATGATCAAATTTGATAATTAAAAAGGTTTGCAATAAAGAAGACAAAGATTAAGCATGTCGGTCGAGATCAGATTTTGAATTGGGCTCATTTGGATTAGTTTAGGGACATCCAGAGGTACCAGGTTGGAAAGCCATAAGGAGAGGGCTATCTGGGAACGACAGATCAGAAATGAAATTCTGGGGGTGGAACTCTGAGGTCCGTGGTTCAGAAAATCAAAGGGTAGCCAGGTGCATTCATCATTTGGGACGGCAATCACCAGATGGAAGTTTGGAGCCTCAGGTTGGTCAGGGAGGGAGCTACCAGTTCGTTTCAACTTCCAATCAGTGTGAGCGTCTACCTCAGAGAAAGGTCTCAGCAACAACCTTGTGTCTTTCTGACTAAGCACGTCAGCAGGAGGAGTTGATCTTCGGTGTGAAATCTTGGCGACTTCTAAATCTCTGGCCAACCGATAAGAGGTGAACTAGGGCTGACATCGGTGCTAGCTGTCACAGGGGAAGGAAAGTCAGCGTAAGGTCTCCGCGGTGAGGTGAGGTCTTGGTGAGAGATGAATGTCTTTCCAACAGTTGAGAGCAAGACCCAACCTAGCACAAGGTTCCGTCGTTTGATTTTGTTTTAGTCCTACAGCGGTCGGAAGGGTGCAGCCCGAAGCTTGGAGGGGTGGGTGAGATTTTCCCCTTGAAACGGAAGATGAGGAAAGCACTCCCAAATGGTGGAGCCTGGAAGTCGAATGGATGCTGAGCATGGATGACTTGGTTCTACTGTATACATACTTCATCTGTAGTTTGCTATATTGCCCCATTGAATCAATTGAGTTATGCATTTTTCATGTCTGGGTCCATATCGGCATAGGTCCACGACTGTCTTCCCGACACCCATGTTCTTTTATTCTAACATTTGCATGCTACTGGTTTTATCAGCATAACTCCTTTGATGTCTTGACTATCACAAGTCTTGTGCATTCACCTATCAGCAGAGGTTTCATTGTCGAGGTTGTGTCTTATCGAACTCAGTTGGTCTCCCCGATGGGAGTTGGGTTATCGACAATTATCATGGTGATTTCATTTTGTCACGCCGACCGGCATGTAAGGGATGCATATCAGGGGGAGTCATTGCTATCGTTGTAAGGTCTTGGCAAGAGACCTTCGGTCTCCCCGACCTTATGTATGGATTCCCCTTTGAATATACTTACGGTGAGACTACGGTGGATTCTATTGGCATAAGATTTGTTGTGTCCCACTGAATGACATTCAAGTTTTGCTTCAGCCAAGCATGAGTTTGCAGCAGGAGGTCATATCGAAAAGGTCAAGTCTTGTTGACAAGTAACGATGGCTTTCAGTGTGAGATCTGCTTTCTCTTAGCAGACAAAGGGCTAGCTTGGGGTGGCTTTCGGTGAAACAAGAGCACTCTACATGAGGTTTCCCTGACATCACTTTGTCTCACCGATATCACGATGAGGTCTTTGTCGGTAATAAATCCGAAATGTCTTGGTGAAAGTGAATAAAACAAAACATAACTGCTCGGTGTAGCTTATTTGTTTCGGTGTATAGTCTTGGCGAGGTGCTCGGGGTCTTACCGAATGGAATGATGAAGTTGCCCTGTTGGCATGATAATGGGTTGGTTATAGTGACATTTGAATAAGTGGGTGCCCTCGGTGAAAATTGTATGATCGACATAGGGTCTCCCTAACATCTTAAAGCTATAGTGAAGCAGGTAAAGTAGATTATGCATCTCGGTGAGAGTCTTCTTTTTCTCTTGGTGACTAGAAGTTTCAGTTGTTGTAAAAATCCACCTCAAAGAGAGGTCTCGTCGACATCCAAATGTCCCACTAACTGTCAAGGTGCGAATTGGGCCCGAAGCCGGCATCGGCCTTCGAAATTTCTCATCTTGTGTTCGCAGCAATGAGAAAGTCGGAGCCTGACGGATAGAAGGTTGGGGAGGATTTCTTTTTGAAATGATGATCATGGAACAGAGCTCCAGAGGACAAAGACCGATACTGTCAAGGTCATTCAAGGTTCAACAGAATTTTCCAAACGGCGAAAGGAAGCCCGCGAGCCAGGAGGCAGAAGGATGTCATGCATTTGCCAAAATAAAATGATATCATCGCGATGTCCTAGCGAAGGCAAAATGTCTTGCCGAAGATGATGGGTCTCAGGGTAGCCAAGAGGGAGCCCTCAGCATACGATTCTAAGTCGGGGAGAGGTCTCACCGACTGGGCAAAGTTATGCCGAGAGAGGGAGCCTTTGGCAAGAGATGAATGTCTCCCCCATGGAGAACGAGGGGCAGAATCCCAGATACCCGGGCCCGAGAGACACAAAAGCTGTTTGGTCATCTATTCTGCTAAGTCACCACCGACAAGGGGAGTGTCTGGGCCTGAGGCTCACGAATGCCCTTGTGAAGAACGGCCACGTGGAGATAAAGTTCTGAATTGGTCAAGAGGATGTTGTGTTGGTTTAGTCAACTTTTGAGGACATTGGTTTTGTTTGTGGTGCCGTATTTTATCCTTCACATGTTGTTTTGATGGTTATTGTTCATTTTAACCCCTAGAAATCATGAAAACAATGTTCAGGAGGGCGAACGAAGGACCTACCTCAAACACTCGATGAGGGGAGGTGCGGGATCCACTTATAATCGATGAGATAATGGTGATAGTGATGAGCGTGAAGGTCTCGAAGATGGTGGGCTCCTCCAGCAAGTTCCCTGATCACTCTCTACGGCTCTATCAAGTGAAAATGATAGGGATGAACCTTCTATTAATACCCGAATCACCATTAATGTCCTCACTAAATGTAGGTACGGCAAGGCAAGGAAGTTGGTGAATTTGAATTCACCGATAGCAACAGGAGACCCGGGGTCTGGTAGCCATTTGATAAGTTCCTCTTGCAGATTCACCAGTGGAAAATGGGAGGTTGGGGCCCAGAATGTGGAACTCCACCAGAGGTTCACTGTGAGTAATAGAGAAACACTCATGGAACCCTGGGAGCAGAACTCCAGAGTCCCAGGCCTAAAGGGTCAAATAGCCATCAAGATTTCCATGGATTTTAGCAGACAATGAATGGGGTTCTAGAGCCTGGGAAGATGCAATCCAAGCACCGTTTGAAACGGCGGGTGCAATAGGGAAACTCGACAAAGGAAACCCAAACGGTCGGGCCTGGTAGGGCTCGGGGCTGTTGGCAGGGGCAAACTGCCAAAGAGACTCTGCGAGGCACCAAAACCTGACAAAATTAAAAGGGGAAGGAATGGTCAACTTATGGTGAGACTTTGAAGGAACATTGACCATCTGGGACACCAAAAAAAAGGGCACACAAAACGAGGCAGCGGCAAAAAAAATTATCCGATAAGGCGAAAGAAAAGAGGGTCCTCATTCCAAATGGGGCGTGTGTGCCAAAGGCACAACAAGATGTAAATGAACTCTCTTAATGAATTTGATTAACCAAAACTTCATGCTCCTTGGCCACATCATGTGTGGCATTAGTAGGTAGATCAGTAGTGGTCTCCATGGATTTCACTTCTTTGCAACTATTTTTTTCACCATCTTCATTTGTTGAATCACAAAAGCATTGGCTTCTATGAGTTGGCAGCACTGTATCTTTACTTTCTTTCTTTTTTTCTCTGCATTTTCTATGCTCTCTTTTTCTTTCCTGTAAAACAAAAAAAAAACATATCATGTCTTATATACATAAAGCTCTTTCCTAGAAAACTTCGTTAAACAGTATTAAACAAATAATTTACTACTTAGTGGATTTACAACTTGCTTGTTTGATGTCAAACCAAGACATGATAAATATTCATTATTATTGGCCACATGTTCTTCATGAAAGTGCTCATAATCTATCACTAGAATTTCAACATTATGATCACTATCATCTAATTTGTGCCTTAAATTATTTTTCTTCATTTCTTGATGTCCACAAAAACAATAATGTATAAATTAGCAAATTGATATAAACATATTTCATCCTCATTTTTATATGAAAACATATTCATATTGCATTCATATAGCAACTTTGTTCAACATTAAAGCTTTGAAATAGGTATTAGTTTGAAGGTTTGTGTCCTTAAAACATAAAACGTCTTAAAACAACATAAAATTCTTACATAAAAGGTCATAAAATGGGGCTTATCAATAATCATCTTCATTTCCAGCAAGATCAAAATCCTAATCACTCATGTTTGCATCTACTTTATTTTCTTCCTCATCCTCATTTGTGACATGCAATACATTATCTCTCCCAATTTCTTCATTGGTAATCAAAATCTCTTCTTCAAATAGTCCCTCATTGTCTTCATCTAGTTCTTTGAATGTTTCTAGTAAATTAACATATATTTCCTGTTAGGCATTACATCAACTTCCATGAATTTTCGTCTTAAACAAGACTCTACTTGAATGGAATATGACCAACCTAGGCTTCTTACATCATCAATTATAAATGATTGGTTAATTTTAAGAGGGGAAACATATGGCTCGTCTGTCTCTACAGATGGTCAAATCCAATTACACTTAAATAATATAGGACTATTTTCACCAAAATCCACTTGAATAATTTCTTGGATGAATCCAACATAAAATTTCTTCTCAATTTCATGAAGAAATTCAACACTAAAAACACAATCACAAATTGTCTTTCCTTTGTCTTTTTCTTCCACTCTTAAATGACTACCATAGGCCCACATTCCACTCAAACACAAAGCCTATAAATGTGGAGGCTATGAAAGCTCACTTTCCTCTGTTGTTATATCTTGACCTTCTTCTTTTCCATCATTGTTTGAATTAGCAATCCATTCTTCAAATTTTGGAAAAGAATTAGCTCCAATCAAATCATGGTGCATGCGCCTTTGAGGTCGATGTTGCATCCAAGTTTAATTCTCTTCTTCATATTTTCTACATAGAATAATGATGTACAAATAGTAAGATTAATAATATAAATGTGTAAATGTAATTGAGTAAATAAATTATTGTGTAATTTTCTTTTACCCATGCCACTTATCGAACAAAGATGTGTTTTGAAGAATAAAGGCATGTATTTCACTTCTTTCTTGATATCATAGCTTGAAGCTACATCCATTTCCTTCTAATACTTCATCTGCAACTCTCTCATCTTTGTCATCATCACACACATGTTCATTGAAAATTTTAAAATCCTTCATATATTTTGTGCAAAATCCCATGGCCTCTTGCATTGAATATCCCTCAGACATGCTACCTTTTGGTTTTTCCATAGTATGGAATTTTTTTTCAAAACCTTCATATATTGTTCTATAGGATACATCAATCTCGTTTTTACTGGGCCACAATCCTCTAGTTCATATTGTAGATGTATTAAAAGATGCATAGAAATGTTAAAGATTGCTGGTGGAAATTCTTGTTCCAATAGACAAAGGATTTCAACAACCTCTTCCCTCAAAATATCAAAGTTTGAAGGATCTAATACATGTAAACTCATTCTCTTTAATATTAGGCACAAACTTATAATTTCCAATCTTGGACCCTTTTCCAAACTTTATATATTTACCACAATAGGTAAAATATTCTTGATTATGACATGATAGTCATGGGTCTTGAGGCCTCTTAAGCTATTAATGTTAGTTTGACTTTTGATGTTACTACTTACATATCCAGTAGGAAAGCGAGTTTGAGACATCAACTATAAGAATTGTGCAAGTTGTTCATTTGTCCAGACATAAGGAGCACTAGGTTTTCTATATTTTTCATTATCATATTTTTCAACCCAAAGATTTTGATGAATCTGTATTTCTTGAAAAATTTCACATGATGAAGTATTTTCAAGAGCACCAGAAAAAGTTTCTATAATAGCATAAGCTATATTTTTCTCAATATGTGTAATGGCTATATCCTTAAAGTATGGTAATTTAAACAATATGTATAACCGTTTTACATCACTTTCATTACATGGATCATATCTACTGCCAACAATCCCATAATTTTCAATAAATGACATTCTTCTTTTTCCATTTTCCATACTGTGATCACCTGTTATTAGCAATGGTGCTTCATGATTCTCTTCTTGACCATTGAAACATGTTTTTTGTTAATGATATGGATGATCCATTTTAAGGTAAGCATGATGTCCACAATAAATAAAATTACACAAACTTCTTGAGTGCCTCGAAAAATCCTTAAAGTTACAAGTAGGAAATGCTTGGTATCCATGAACAAAAAGACTATACAATATTCCATATGCAAGACGATCATGAATCGTAAACAATAAGGAAGCTCTTAAAGTGATTTTGATTGAATGTCCATCCCTTAAAGATTGAGTTGCTTCAATTCCTTTCCAAAATTCCATTAGCTCATCATATAATGGCTCTAGATAAGCATCTATTGTATTTCAAGTCACACTTTTCTTTCCTAGTATAATCAATGATAACATTAAGAAAAATGGTTTAGTTGCTAACCATGGAGGCAAGTTATAATTTATTAGAAACACTGGCCAAGTTGACCATTTAGTACTTTGATCTAAGAATGGGTTCACCCCATCTAGAGCCAAACCCAACCTTATATTATGAGGATATTGACAAAAATTGGGCCATATGTTATAAGATTCCATCCATGTCTTAGAATCAGACACATGTCATTGTTTTCCATCAATGCTCATATTTTGGGCATGCCACTACATAATTTTAGCAATATCTCTGCACCTATACATCCAGAGTAATTGTGGGATTATCAAAAAGTGGTGAAGAACCTTTCTAGGAACCACAGCTAATTTCAACCCTTGTCTATATCTCAATTCATGAAATTTCGAACATTCACTCTCATTTGCAAGATTTTTGTGAAATAATACACAACCATTCACACATGTGTGGAGTTTTTCATACCCCAAGCCGAGCTTACTGATTTTTTTTTTACATTGACTTTGTTTTGTTGGCAATGTGGAGTTAGCTAGTAACAATGAACTTAATAATGCCAATAATTGATCTACAGTCTCATTTGTCCAAACATGCGCCACTTGCAAGTTAAGAATTTGAAGGATTGTTTTCAAATGACTTATCTTGCAATTAGCATACACAGGCTTTAAATTATCATCCATTCACTTGGTTCAATCATCATTTAGACCCTCATTCAACATTCTATAAACTTCAAACCCTTCATCAAACATTTTTCCCTCTTCATCTATGTTTGGTGCCACTTCATCTATGTGTGTTGCCTCTTCATCTCTCATAGTCTTACATTCTATCATATCTTCATAATAATTGTAAGCCCAAGGGCTTATACCACTATGCCCATATCTTATCATATGTTGATAAATCATATTTATTTTTTTCACCTTTCCACCAAGACAATTTTTTCATGGACATGGATATTTTTCAATGTCCCTCTCATTATCTACTCTCTCATCATATGAATGATATTGATCCATATTCAACCTTTCACGCTCATCCATCTATAATATTGTGCATTCCCATATTAATTTAGTTTCCGATTTAAAGAAAAAAACATAAATATGAAAATAGAGGTGCCATAACATTGTTGAAAGTAGTCACTTTTAGTACAGACCATAACAGAAAGAAGAGGATATAATGAGTCATTGTTCTGAGATCTATCTTACATTCATTTGAAGTTTACCTATTGAGAATGGAATATGCCTATGTTTCCTATCAGCTTACTTTTAATAATGAGGATTTTGAATTACCTTTGAATTCGCTACAGAGGGCCTTGTTGACTTCAAATTCATTGCAACAAACTCTAAATTCCTTTCCCTCCTTTTCAAAATTCTCTAGGTCCTATCCAAACAAGCTTTATCACTCATGCAAGTGCTTCAATACCTGTCCATGAGAATAACAAACATCAACAACAATTCAATTCATTCACATGCCAACAATTATACATTTTAAAATTTATTTAACTTATAAATATAGAAAAGTTATGTAAACCACTAGATAAATAGCATTTAAAGGTTTCTTGTCTCTGACTTATAATCTATTTTTGAGTTCAACTAATACAGTTTTTTTTCATGGTTGTTACTCATGTAACTTGTACTTTCATATCCCTTTGAGTTGCTTTCTATATTTCTTTCTTTTGCATTGGCAGTGTTATGAAAGTAAAACTTGAAAGTGCCCCTGCTAATAAGATTTGATTCTTTAGGTTTTCACTTTTTTTTGTGATATTTGAATTTTGAGTCTAAATATATAAGTCCAAATGTTTATCTAGATTGATGTGGATCTTGCAAATTCCAAATACTTAAAGCCAAAACATGATTGAGCCTTGAAAGTGGATTGATCCATAGATAACATTACGGTGAATGCTAGAATGTAATGTTCATTGTGAGTCATGAATGAGTGGAGGTGATACAAAATATTTAAATATACTAGTAAGGTATGTGCAGGATCATGATGGGCCAAAAAGTGGGGATGTGATGGATATTTGTAGGGTATGTGGTTGACGACTTTTTTTTACCCAAAATTGATGAAATGAAAAGGGTTTTTAGAGGATATTCTCACCTTTCCACCAATATAAATTATGCTTTACTTTGAATTTAATAAATAGTAATTATTCATTTTCTATTTAAATTACAACTAAAGTCCTGATTGATAGGCTGATTGAAAAACATCTATAGCTTTCAAACGGTATCACATTTTTTGAATCTAAAACATGTCACATTATATGCTTCACATACTATAGGATTAAAAAAAAAAAATCATGAAGTTTTGACCAAGTTAAGGTGGTCAAACATATGATTTTTTTAATATTTTTTTAAATTTGTAATAAAAAATTCATAATTAATTATTTATTTGGAAAAATATTACAAAAAATTATGCATCACATCTGAACATGAGTCCTATACTTATATCTATAAAAAAAATATTATAATTTTGTTGTGGCTAAGGTGGTCAAATAGACACCTACTTATTTTTTCCCTAAAATTTAAGTACTACTGCATTGAAAATTCAAATTTTTACCAAATAGATTTTTTTTCTTTTAAATAAACCTAGTAGTTTAGAAACTACATTCAATTTGCTACAAATTGTACTCTTACATATTTTAAAAATAATATAGATAATTTATTCAAATATTTACATCAAGTTGCCTAACTCTAATTTTTCTGAATGTTTCACCACTTCAGTGCCTATTTTTTCCATGATGATTTTGCACATACCCAGTAATAGTCATATGGTGTTAATCAGTTAATGTAAATATGACATAAGGATTTATTAGATAAAGTGAGTTGAAGGCCAAGAATATTTTTTCTGATTGTCTAAGAGGACAAACTTAACATAGCCATACACTCATAATTGATTTCGGATCACAAGTGTTTGTGTTCAAAATCATCTCTTAGAAGTACATGATATATATCTTCTATAAGTATTTCAGCACGCTACAAGTATTTCTTGAAAAGCTTATCTCTAGGCTCACCTAACTTAGAATTACATGCCAGATGCTACTATGTTTTTTCCTTAGTGAGTTAGTTGTGTTCCTTTTTGTTCCCGAGGAACATCTTTATAATTAATGTGGTTTTGTCTCTTTTGTTGTGCATCCATTTCAGGCCTATAGTCAAATGGATTCCAGAGAGGCTGTGTTTGGTAGGGGCTCATCAGGTAATATTTTGGAGTAATTCTTTAATTGGAAAATATATCATTATTTTCTATAATTTTATTCTATTTTGTAGAGTGGCTCTAGGGGTAAGGATTTTAAATGTTTACACAACTCTATGAAGAAGTTGTGCTTCTTTACAAGAGTGTCTCCAATATTTACTTCCAAATTACCATGAGAAATCCCCTAAAAACTATGGTTATAGGAGGGTGTGGGAGGTTTGCTCAGTGAATGTGATGTATATGTTGTTTAGAAAAGAACTGAGTTGGTTCCTGCAGAAGTACTTTGGACAATTCGACTGACTAGATATGCATGCATTAGTAGTTTCAAGTGTAGCAGATCTTATTCAATCATGGGAAATGTTAGGAGATTCATTTGTCTCTCTAACAAAGAGTTTTTTCAACCATTGCAAATTTGCAACTATCTTGAAATGGTATCTTCATTATTGAAGAACTAGCATTCGTCTTGTCATTATTCTTTGGTAGAACTGTAGTATCATGGGGATATTGTAAAGAATATTATAAATTAAAGGATTATCATTGATATGGTCAAGCTAGGTAATGAATACCATATATATGTGGTATTTTTCTTCTTGGAGACAACAAGCTTTATTCAGTTATCCATTATTGATTCTTATTCTCTCTTATTTTTTTGTATAATCTATGCATGTTATTTTTCATTGTGCTAGTTGTTAGAACTGAAAAATTTCACATTTTTCATTAGCCTACACCCACCAATCCTCCACATTCCACAAAAAATCATCACATTTTAATATTATGATCAACACAAATTGTTGAAATTTGTGGACAAGATCCATTTTGTAGCCCACATTGCCAAATTGTCACACCCATAAATGACTTTGAGACTCCATAATTTTTCCTAAAGTAAAAATTAGCACTATCAACTTAACAATGCATCATCGGTGAAATGGCCATCATAGCCTCATCGATGGCCCGATAAAAATAGATCATAACCTACTATTGGTGTAACAATACCCTATCAGGCTAACTCCTAAGGCCTTCCCCCCTGATAGACTGATAGAGTCAACAAAAGTAAGCACATAATTTAACACATGAACATTGGTGGAACAAATTTCTACATTCCCCTGATGGACCAATATGATCATAAATTATCAAGAATCATTATATATCAATGGAATTAATGTGTATCAGGGTAATATATTTGGGCATCCCATTGATAGACCAAAGGAAAATTGTTCATCAATGGAGAGGGTGGCTATCGACGGAATAAGGATTGTAGTCTCGTTGATACAACAATGATGATTGATTGCTGACTGATGTGACATCTCAAGGCATCATCTAGATATTTAAATATAAATGCTTCCCCTCAATGACAAGAATGAAATGGGTGGTGTATTTATGAGCCATAGTTGGAGTGAATTATATCACAAGTTGATTGCATAATTGTTGCACTGTCTAGAAGATTTTGCTGAGGACAAAAGCAGAAATGAAAAGCTAGGAATTCTCACATAGCAAAACCTAGTGGAGGCGAGATCCAAGTAAGTACACCAATCCCAACTGAGATTCAAAGGATTAAGGGGTATGTGCAGGATCATGATGGGCCAAAAAGTGGCGATATGATGGGTATTTGTAGGGTATGTAGCTGACAAATTTTTTTTACCCAAAATTGATGAAATGGAAAAGAGTTTTTAAAGGAGATTCTCAACCACCAATATAAATTATGCTTTACTTTGAATTTAATAAATAATTATTATTCATTTTCTAATTGAATTATGAATAAAGTCCTGATTGATAGGTTGATTGAAAAACATCTATAGCTTTCAAACAATATCACATTTTTGAATCCAAAATATGCATCACATTCTATGCTTTGCATATTATAGGATTACAAAAAGAAAAATTGAATTTCATAAAGTTTTGACCAAGTTAAGGTGGTCAAACATATGAGTTTTATATTTTTAAAAGTTGAAATAAAAAATTCATAATTAATTATTTACTTGGAAAAAAATTACAAAAAAATATACATCCAAACATGAGTCCTCTACTTATGTCTAAAATATTATAAAACTATATTATCATTTTATTGTGGTTAGGGTGGTCAGACAGAAACCTACTTTTTATTTTTCCTTGAAATTTAAGTACTAATGAATTGAAATTTCAAATTTTCACCGAATAGATTTATCTTTTTAAATAAACCTAGTAGTTTAGAAACTACATTCAATTTGATATAGATTCTATTCTTACATATTTTTGAAATAATATAGATAACTTATTCAAATTTTTACGTCAAGTTGCGTAACTCTGAATTTTTTGAATTTTTTTCCACTTAAGGGACTCTTTTTTCCATGATAATCTTGCACATACCCTAAGAATTTGAAAAATGGAGGAAAATGAAAAAAAATAAAAGCTAAAAAATAGAAAATTGAGAAGAGACTCTTGAATCAAAGCCTGATAGATCAATGCCTTGGGTTGGAGCCAAGACCTAGGAGGGTTGCTCATATAAATCCTTCAATGGATAGATTATTAGATAAACATAAATGCTTGGAGAATATTTTGACACCACGACGGAAGTATGAACTTTTCATCTATCATTATAGGAAACAATTTAGGTTTTAGCTAGTCTGCAACTCATGGAGGTTGAACTTGGGAAGACTCATGGTGCCCAATGTGTTCGTAAATGTTGAATTAATTAAAACTTTGGCTAGCAGATATAGCCCTAAGAGGAGAACTATCCAAGCACATAATGGGGCTGACATGCTTTTTATTTCTGAGGATTTAATTTCTAATGTGTTTTATCACTAGGATTTAATTCCAAATACTTAAAGCCAAAACACGATTCATGTGTTTTAGTTGGAGTGTCCTATGAACTTTCCATTCACGATTAGAGATCCCTTGATAGAGTATCACCATATGGATTCCAACTACAAATGATGGAAACTACCCTTGCATAGGCCTAAGAATGAACCACACTAACTCATGAGGTTTTCAAGTAATGAAAACCAGCCTTTTCATGAGGACTTGTTTGAAGAGTATTTCAAAAACACTTATTATTCAGCTAGTCAAGTCTTGGGGGTAGAGGTCCCACCCCTCATGTCTATTACCCCAATGGTCTTAGCTATAGACATACAAAGCAATGATGCCAGGCCATTCAATTATGCTAGATATTGGGTCAATGACCTAAATCGAGAGCTTGAAAAGATTAAAAACAACAATGAATATATTCATTTCAAACAGTATTCTCTATTCATGCATTTTCTCATGCACGAGGGACATGTTAGAAGGGTCCAAAATCAAGAACTAAGAATAAAAAATACAGATGAAAATGGGAACCTCAAACCTATACAAATGTGGACTTCATTATGGGATAGTCAATTTGGTAGATCTCATTATCTTTATTTTGAGGATTTGTTTGTGAAACCATTAATGGAGTCGTTGGGATATCCATGTGATTATAACTTATCCCCGGAAGTGCAAAAGTTTCTAAGACCAAAGGAAAATGACCCAAGGAAAAAGCTGGATCATAACTAGGGAGAGTGGTATGCTTTTCTTGACTACATAGTGATTAGGGTTTATGGGTTTGAAGGAACTCCACACTTCTTTCCACAAGTAGTTCCTGATAGAATTTCCTAAGAAATTGTGAGCTAATTGGAAAAATCTTATTCCAAAAACCTCAAAGGACACAACAAACAATCAATCATGCCTAGTACCTTATGTTTTGGATACTTCACAATCATTGCAAATGAGGGATATGAGGAAATCGATGCTAAATTAGCATAGTATAACCTCCCTCTAGGTAACAAAGGAAAATATTTTGATGCAGAAGGCTTTATTCACAAAGCAAGGTTATCACACGCATTATCAGGATATGAGCATGCATTCTCAGTTGAAGATGTAATCAGAAACCGTGATGAAGCCTCTACCACTAAAAGAATGACTGCATATAATAGGATTATTCTTGTAGAGGAATGGAAAAGAATAAATATCCCATCTTATTCAAAGGCATTTGGTGAAATACATGATCTTCTAGCAAGGATTGGGAAACTCATTGATCATATGGATGAAGTGGTAAAGAATGTGCCTTCATTTTACTTTGATACCCTCATGCAACCTATTCAGGAGTGCAGGCTAAAGATATAGAGCTCTTAGATTATATCCCTTCACAACCAACTCCTAATGTGAGTTTTTTTGTAGATACTGATATGAGTGAAGAAGAGGAGAGATGAGGAAAGTGATGAGGAGGAAGAGCAAGTACAACAAACAAGTGCTCCTATAATTGTAAGGTATGAGCCTCCCCAAGAACACAATGTTGTAATATTTGAAGCATTAGATGAATTATCAGATGATGTTAGGGTCAAGGTTGGACATGAGTTCATTTTTTATGGAGATTTTGTTAAGTCTCCTGAGTTTAAATCTTTTGTTTATGAATACAAAGGCAAGAAAATGAGACAAAAGATGTAGGATGTCACTCCTGAATGAGAAGCTACTATTTTGAAAGAATTGAAAAAAGAAATAGACAAAGAGATGGATTCTATCACTTCTGAGAGAGGGAGAGAGTTACTCCAAGAAGCTGGAGTATTGATTTTTCCTAGATGGGATATAAGCTCTATAATTGTGTTTGATAGTTTCAGAAAGACAAGAGAGAAAAGAATGAATTTAATAGACAAAGCAAGTGACAAGATGTATTCAAGATCTAGATACAATCTAGATGAGTCCACCTTGCTTATTTGGTCATTTTACCCCCATGACAAAAGACTAGTTGTGATTGATAATCCAAACCAAATGTTTGGACATCTCTTGGTTCAAAGAGTAGGGGATACCAATTGTAGACATGTCAAATTTACATCATGCATAATCATATTCCATTCATCAAATAAAATCAGGACTTTATTTAAATCAAACCCAAATCATATTCCACCATTTTTCGATTTAAATAAATCAAATATTTAAGTCCTAAAAGTCAAAATCATCTAGGAACCATTAAATCAGCATAATCATCATCTATTTAATCTAACCCTGATTAAATACTAATCTCACCCACTTGCATTCTCTAGATTTAGCCACTTGCACATATAAATCAATTTATTGATTTATTAAATCCAAGATTTTCCATCAACATGGCATTTATGGGGAATATTCCCTCAACTTTGAATTCAAAGGTAAGTTGATTTGTCCCTCCAACATTGCATTTATTGATCATTTTCTTGTCCCCCACTTAGCATTTACTCTCAAATTTGAATTCAAATTCTCCCTCTCATGGGCACATTTCCCTAATCTTGCACATCCATTGGCCTATCACATGATGACAAGTGTCCTTTCATTGGTCCAATCTTAGTCCCACATTGGTCTCTCTTCAACACTTACCATTTTGAAAATCTTTAAATGAGAAGCTTCATCCTCAAGCAAATCCTCCACAACTCCTATGCAAAGTCACTCTCTTCATTTGAGAATTGATTTTGTCCACTCCACAATTTGAGCATTTCAACTCCACAATCTCATACAAGGTTACTCTCTTCAATGGAGAGCTATTCTTATCCATCTTATCATCATCATCTAAGCTTATCTATCAAGGATTCGGAAAGGGCTATTTTCAACAATAGCACCAATCCAATATGGAATAAAGTTTTGACTATGTTTTTATATGCTTACATTTGATTATCTTTGTTTATCTAATTTGCATATTTCATCATAGTCAAGTATTTCATAGGGATTTCAAATATAATGTTTTTCAAAGGACTAACATGATGATATTATGTTAAAATTGTTAACCATTTGCAGATTTGATGTCCACATAAATGGCGCTAGAAGGAGGGCTAATCTGATTTAGGCGCATCAATCACCAGTAGCAAGTTCATTATGTTGTCCTCTGAAAAAGGCAGAATTTAATTGAACTTTCTCATAAATGCTATGGCACAATCTATTAAGTGTGTTAGAAGTCCTAAGTCCTCTTAAACTAATAGGATTAGAGATAGGAAGCATAACTGGATCTCGATTAGAATCTGGTATCAAAAACAAGGTTGTGATTCGAAGTAAAGGACTCCTTATTGGAGGTATGATTGATGTTCTTTGAGGTTGGGCGTAATGAAGCTCTGCCTATTTTCTTTGGAATAGGCTTCAAAATGTGATCACAGAGTTTAGCATTATTCTCTTTTTGCTCCTTGGAATAAGAATCAATCATATCATTCCTTGGAAGGACATCACTATCCTACAGCATTCCTCCACTGCAAATCTAGGATATGGTACCTCTGTCTATCTTCAGTCAATACATCTGGGAGGTTGACTAGGTCTCTTCTTAATATGCTTAGTTATTTCTATAGGAAGGCTCATGTTTTACCTATGTTGTTTCTAACTTTGTTTGGGAATATCTCTTGCACATTTATCTTTGCTGTTTCTAAGCTTGTTTAAGAATGTTTGTTGTGAAAAGAGAACTACGAGGTAAGGTAATCCCTCCAGTGTTTTCGGTGTATTGAGTATGTTTCCATTCCTCTATTTCTATTTTTCGCTTCAATAGCCTTTAAAATCCAAACTTAATGGCTGCTTACTCTCTCTGGTTTTTGTTTCCATACCTATCGATTTTCTTTTTAGATTTGCATACATAAATGTTGCGTCCATTATTCATGATGTCCCAGTGGAAAGAGAGAGCCCATTATAAAATCTATGTGCCATGCTACGTACTTGTTAATAGAGGCTAGGAGGCTGCTGACAAAAGGATCAACTTTAAAACCTACCATTTTTTACATTTGGTGCCCACTGCATTTCAAACATTCTATCAAAAAGTTCACGGGCCTTATCTGCGCTTCCCTCATCTTGCATACATGACTGCCACCCTCATAACTATAAACATCTAACATATATTTTTTTCAAGTTTTATGTCTTTTTATGGATGTTCATATGCCTTTAACTCAAGTTTTTTGAATCTATTTTGTGTAGGTCTGACGATCATTGCATTCCATGAGACCACATTTCCATGAGGCATTCTGTCAACAGATCACGCGCCTTGTCTATGCTCCCGTATCTCACTGTCAACAGTTCATGCGCCTTTTCTATGCTTCCACACCATTCTGATAGACAGTTCACACGCCCTGTCTATGCTTCCACATTTTCCTAGGAAACATTTCACAGCCTTGTTTGTGCTTTCGCATTATTGCTTTAAGGCATTTTGTTAGAGAGTTCATTACACATTATTGCTTTAAGGTATTCCATTAGAGAGTTCATGTGCATATTGATTTAAGGCATCCTGTTAGACAGTTCAAAGAAATTTAGACCGCAGTTCTTTAAGGCATTCTGTTAAAAAGTTCATGCGCATTGTTCATGCCTTGTTCATTCGCAGTCCACATGCCTTGTCTACACATCCACTTTTCAGTTGTCAATTGTAACTCAAATCTGTCCCTGGATGCCTACCACTTGCATTGGCTTTGAAAGCTCTTCAAACATCATTTCTGCGTGGCTTTGTACCTCTCGATGGTAGTTATTTTAAAGTTTCTCTCAATAGTTTAGTTTTTCCCATAGCCTTACACCTGTGGCATGTCATGAAACTGCATTTCTCTGAGGAATTATGTCAAAAAAACTACGTTCCTAGAAGACCATGAGAATGCATTTCTTTCAGTCAGTCTGTCAAATGTTTGCTAAGTATGTGTAGATTTCTTTTAGGTGTCCATACGACAAGAATATGTACTGATTTTTGCTAGATGTTTGTTGAATATATACTCAGTAAATGGCTGGGTCTAAGGAGTATGTACTAAGTTCTATTTTTCCCATAGCATTCTGTCAAACAATCTACGTACCTAGAAGACCATGAGAATGCATTTCTTTCAGTCAATCTGTCAAATGTTTTGTGAGTTTCATTTGCATAAAAAGAAATCTGCTCGAAGAATTGTGCTGGTAAATGTTACAACTCCTCCCACCATATCAATTAACATTTGATGGAAAATCGGATGGGGAAATGCTAGGAGGAGTCTATCATTAAGGTTCCATAATTCAGCTCTACACCTACCAATCGCATTTACAAGTTTGAGAATTTTCTGTCTTACGGGCCAAACATTCAATAAAATTGTGGTTCTTTCAAAGCATTGGTAATGGCATAGGAAGAGGAGTTGGTGGTAGTATCTAGCATTTCCTGACTTTACTTTATGCCTGCTAGTTGCATTAACTCGAAAGTCTAAGCCATTATCTCCTTCTTTATGCCTTCTAGCTGTGTTTATTCCCCCAACGCTAGATTTAAGGGATTTCTATTTACATCCGTGTCTCAAGAAGATTTGTTGTGTGATGAGCAGATGAAAGGAGTAAATGCCAACATGCGCTTTTATGGTGGTCACGCCAGCTAGTTATAATCTTGAATTTGATGCGAGTACAAATCAAATCTATTTGGTGTCCTATAAGATTAATGCAAGCCATTAAGGAGTCCCTAGTTGTTGTCGCCACTACAGTAAATTACTTTTTGTCAAGCCTTATCTTTGTCATTTTTCTAGCATTAACAATGAATTAAAGAGACTCTTTTTGGAATTGGTTGCAATAGGTGATAAGAATAGGCAAGTGTCTTTTAAGTGTGGAAATAAGCTTTGGTGGTGTTATTTTTAAGGGTTATGGTAAGGTGGATACAAGAAGCAACAAAAAGGTTATTTGTATCAACCATTATCTATCTTGGCATAACTTATGTTTCATAACTATCAACTATTGTTTATCTTTATTTTCTTGAAATATAGCATTTCTTATTGATGATAACTTTATATTGCTTGTAGGTTGGCATCGGAACTGAGCATCAGATTTGGGTGGGTAAATTGGACCTTGAAATTGAAAGAGAATTTTTAAATGCTAATTGCAATTGTCTAGAGCATCTAGTTATTGGTTTGATCTTTTAAAGTTGGTCTAAAACTGAACATTAGAAACTTACTAGCTTTTTGATTTTGGACTAAAATTGAACAAGGTAAATTTCACACTTCATCTTGGTGCTTTAAAATGAATTCATCATTGCTTTGAAAGTTTAAAACGAACATGTGTCTTTTATGCTTTGTAATCTTTATGCAAAATAATCTCATCTAAAAAGGGGAAGCACTTCTATCGCGCTTCATGGCGATCTTGAGAACCAAAATTCTTTTTGATGACATTAGGTTGCATAAAAGATTGTCTCCACACTTCGATTTGGGCTTAAAATTGAACAAGATCTTGTGCGAATGTGAGTTAGGTATATCATGTGTGTTGTCCCTTTATTTCTAAACGAAGGTCGATCGAACCACAGATGTGCTTGCTCGCTATTGTTTACCTTTAGAGGGGCCTGCCTAAGAGACACATCTGAAAGGAGAACTCAAAGGCTACTCCAGCTATTTTTTCATTCAGGCCAGTATATAAATGGATAAGACTAAACTGTCAAGTCCTCATGGTATGTAGGCCTTAGCCGTATAGTGTCTTTCAGAACGGGGTACTACTGTAAAACGTATAAGCGCCCCTAGTAGGATTGATTAAAGCCTTTAGTGGCTTGCTGGATGCTCACAAGGTGCCATGTCCCCGATGTTGTGTCATTAAGAACCTTGTTTGTAGTTTCCATCCATTCCATCCAATGATTTTATCGAAGTGGTGCATTGGAACTTAGTTTCCAAGAAGTTACTTGCCATGTCCGATCTTGGTTGAAATATAGAGGTTAAGACTTCATTCTTAACATACCTTTATATTTTATCCTTGGTTGCATGTAAAATCATCTCTTCTACTATGAAGGGCATGAGGCAAGCCCACCAAGAAAAATGTACCAATTGGGCTAGGATGTTACATTGTTTGTTCGAAAACATAGTGCGTTTATCAAAAACATTGGAAAACCATCATTCAACATCATCATAAGAATTTCAAACCCCTTAGTTAGAGCAAATACCTTTGAAAAAACCCAAGAACTATTGCTTACCCTTGGGATTATGTCCTTAGAGGTTTCTAAGTAATTGGGTTTACATCTTAATTTGCTCTTACAAAGGCCAACATTAGGCAACCCTTGTCCTAATTTCTTGGAATTTCCACATAGCACTTCGTGGGATGAAAAGAAGTTGTGACATTGGACTTTTAGTTTGAAAACTAATCAAGAGTGTGTTTGTGGTAAAAAGAATCCACTAAGCAAAGATAACAAAATTGACACCACACATGTGCTTGTTTATCTTTTTATTGTCTTTTGAGAAAACATTGATCTTTTGGGTTTGAAATTGCTCTTAGAAAAAAGCATGTTATTCAATACCTTGGCCTAGTAAACAAAGTCTATCTAAGTCTTTTAGGATCAAATCAAACATTTCATCCAACTCAACGATTTATCAAAATTCATTTCATCCAAACAACTTTAGAGCTTTTGAAAACATCATTCTAGACTTAGGCACATCATCAAAATCAAAATCACCTCATTTAGTTAGGTGTGTGGGAATGCATCATTTCTCATACATTTAATTAAATCAACCATCCTTTGAATAAGTTCATCCTAAGATCACATCCAACATCTTAGGGTTTACAAGTTCATCATCCAAATCAACCAATCAAAATCAAAATCCCTAAGTCTAGCATTGATCCAAAGTCCCTAAATGTTCAACACTCATACCGTCCACCCTTTTTCATCCTTCAACTCATCATTTTTCCTAAACACCTTAGAGGTCACTTTTGCAACAAGGTCAAAACACAAGGAGAACATGGAATACAAAATTGATCCATACATCTTGAGTAATCCAAATCAATTGAATCTTCGAAGCCTTACAATTCTGATTGATTATCAAAACTCACACTTATACAATCCATACATGGGACCATTACCTTTGACAAATGTCAATAGAACAACAAGTGTGAGTATTCCCAAATCAAATATTGGAACACATTTCCCGATGGTAAATCCAAGTCCAAACCTACAAGTCTATCAACTGAATAATCAATGAATGAACCTTGAAACATATAACATCATCCCACCAAATCCCTACATACCAAAGGAGAATGTACCAAGTACAAGTTTTCAAAACATGAATCCAGAAAACTTTGGGATAGATACATTTTCAAATCATACAAATATTCCAAACATGAACAATGGTCAATTTCAACCTATCATGCCAAATCTGAGTGTCATCACAAATTATAATATTGTCCAAAATCAAACACAACTACACACTCCAAATCTGCTTAAACAAGAGCCAAATCAACTATATCAAGGGAGTCAAGATCAAAATCAAGAACAAAATTGGCTAGATCAAATTGCTGCACTTTCCAAAATAGTTGAGTCATTGCGCCAAGGGAAATCTCCACCACTATTATCAACATCATTCCTTGGTTTAGGGCTTCCCCTTTTACCTAGCACCAATCACTTCATCCAAATCAATCCACCTAAAACCATCACAACAAATCCTTTGAATATACCATCGACATCACACCAACGGATGGTATCTAATCAAGCAACAACGTTGATCTTAATCAATCAAAATATGGTCTCCCAAGGGCCTATCACCTCGTTCATCCCAATCATCCCTATCACTTCAATTATTCCAAACACCACACCCCTGATCGCTCCAAGCGTATCTCAACAACTTGGCACTACATCCAACACGATTCCAAATACACCACCACTACCGCCAAAACCAAGTGCAATAAGTCAATATCGTAGCATCACACTAAAAGCACATCAAGCCTACCAAAAAATGCTTCAACAATATCAGGTGGTTCCAGAAGCCTCTCAAGCTACCCAACAAACACAAGCACAAACATGAAAAAATTGGGGATAACAATGGGCATTCAACCATTGGTGATAGCATTGACAATCTCCCCACCACAATTGATGAAATCATTGTTCAAGATCTATCCATCAAAGAACACATTGGAGATGTTTTTATCTCATTCGAAGATCAAATCGACATATGTCAAGAGTCACTTTTGAATAACGATCAAAATCCACCAACAAAAATTGACAATGAGCCAATTCAAGAAATATCAACATCACTTGACTCTATGGTCGAAGACATTCACAATCTCTCCACCGCAATTGTAAAAAAAAAATGATCAAAATCTCTCCATTGAGGAGTACATTGAGGATGTATCTACACAATCCAATGATCAACTCACCATACATCAAGAGCCACTCTTTGGTGATCTATTTCAAGGAGTGTTAGGATTATTTGATCCTATTGACATAATGCACGATCCATCAACTTATCATCATGTTGAAAATGTCTCTACATCGCCTTATGAGATAGAGGACATATCTCAATAAATTATTCCAAAGCATGATCAAAATATTTCACTAAGGTCTAGCAATGGTCCTTTCCAAGACGAGGTTGACCCTCTTCGACCTCATGTTTACAGATACTAAAGAAACCCTGAACTTGACACTTGAGGATATTGAACCACTTACCATGTCTAATGAAGACATCAAAAAACCCTTTGTAAGCAATCCATCCTTTGAGATGGACCCATGTCAAGAACTTGATCCAAAGCATGTCGAAAGCAACTCTGAAATCATTCAAGATCAAGAATTTTTATCCTCAAGATACTACAATAAGCTAATGGATAGTCTCCTATCCATACAAGATGTCACAAATGATGATCACTCCAGCATAATGCATATTCATCCATCTACCCATGAGATGCTTTCTTTGGATGGACATGTCGATGATCTTCATTCAGAACAAGATCCCTTTACTCCTGACACTATCACACAAAAAGAGTAGGTTATTGATTCCTACAATCAAACAGAGTTGTTAACAACAGTATCAGATATATCACAAATTCAGACTAAGGACATAATGAATAAAGGTATCCAGCATTATCCACTCAAGGAAACAAGTCAGATAGAACAGGATATTCCAAAATTAGCAGAGCAACAAATGGAAATGATGTCATCTATAATAGCCATTTATCAGAGAATGCACTCTAAACAGGAGCTCTTAGAACAGGAAAAATCAAAGCATGAAGGTACTACTTCCACCATATTGGGGACAACTTTATCTAGTGAAAACGTTAACATAGGGAGCACAAAGAATCCTTGTGATGAAACCATTGCCAATACTACATCTAGTCACGTCACAAATCTTCATCCACCCATCACCCCATTCATGAATTGGGACCAACGTCAAAAGAAAGATCTGAATCAAAGCACAAAAAATGTTATCAAAGCAAAAGAAGCTAAGAAGCATGATGGACAAATCAAATATGCATGGATACCAAAAAATACAAAGAAAGATCATCCCTATCAAACTCCATCAGTCAAATAAACTGTGGGGAAAACTAAAAGAGGGAAAGGTATCCATCAAAGATGTTCGCAAAATCAAAAGAAGGCTTTTCAAGCGACGTACAAAGTGTATCAAGCAGTTGGTCCTAATTCCACACACACTTCTGTATCCACCCATCATTGCTCATCTTCCCAAGTTTGGAGAGTCAAAGGTTCCAAACTGTCAACCAATCCATCTCTTATCCCTAAACGCACTCCATCCATGCCTCCACGCATGATATCCAATTCTCATATTGACCATGTATTGGCAACAACCCTTCATCATAAGGATTTAGAAGGCACTTTATCGCGATGTATGCACAGAGACAGAGTTAACCCTGGTATCGACAAAGCAGATCAAGAATCCCAGAAGTGGCATTCAAGTGCACGTATCTTAGCAAAACAACTTCTTCAAGTAGGATATCGATGGCACATTATGATAGGGGCATCTACGTCAACACCACTAGGTGGTTCAGCATGAATCTTTCAGAAAAATGCAAAAAAATAAAAAAATATGAAAATCCAAAAAAATTAGAAAAAGGATTGAAAATAGTAAAGAGAAAAATCGTCCTCTAGTGAAAACGCATGGGCGGCACTTTGGGCAAGACCATGATGAAAACCTGGCAAACAGGCATCATGTGTGGAATCGAGCATCTACATGTGCCACTTCAGATGAAAGCATCTCATCCCATCCATAATAAATTGAGCATTCCATCCATCTTATCCATAATAAATCCACTCATCCACACACCATTTATCCAATCAATTTTCATCCATCTTCACGATCCATAGTCCAAGTTATCTTGATCTTGATGAAATTTTGGGGCACTCTTTACACTTATGGTAAAAATCTTGACATGGTTTGTTTTCATTGGTCCTATCCTATGCAAGCATTATCTGAGCTATGAAGCACTATCCAAATGAACATTCATTATCTGAACACCTTATCCTATCGCAAGATAATCCTTGGCATCCTTTGCATGCTTTCCTTATCCATCCATCCATACACCTATCCAAGCATCCATCCCATCACATTCCATACATTGCTAGACAATGGGGGTAGATATGTACATCTTACTTCGAGAATAAATCTTGTTCTATATCCTCCAACTTATGTGGCGATCCGAACATTGGAAAACATGAAATCAAATTGGTCAAGCATCTGCAATCCAAAATCCAAATCACTAGCCCATGGCATATTTTGACGAGAAGAAATTCCTTATCAGTCTTCAAATTTCATCGAACATCAATCTAAACAATCACTATCAGTCACATCTAGGTTGCACTTCAAACGTCAACATCACATCATCTAAAACATCTTTTGTTTCAAACCAAGCTTCATCAATCATGATCAATCAAAATCCAATCAAGAAATCATCAAGATATCCTTGTGTTACTTAACACTATCCTTTCATTGTTGTGCATCCTCAACAATGATTATCATCATTAGTCTTGATCAAATCATCATCAATCCATCATCATCTTGGGGACATCATTCCCAATCATTGTGTTGCTTAACACTATCCTTGCATTTTTGTGCATCCTCAACAATGTTATCATTATCATCAATCCATTGACCTGATCGATCGACCTTAGCTTGGTTTTCAACCAAATCCCAAATAGAGCACTGATATCGTCACACATATCCATATCCAAATCATCAAAATCATGCTAAAAATCCAAAAACATCCAAAACATATCAAAATCCAAAAACACTCAAAAAAAGCAAAAAACATCAAAAACATTGAAATGTGAACTACGTCATCTCTGAGCTTAAACGTAGGCAAGGCTAATCTATGATCAGCCCCCGAGACATCAAAATCCAAAAACATAAGAAAATCAAAAAATCAAAAACATCGCAAAATCCAAAAACACCAAAAACAGCCTCAAAACATTCCAAAAACGTCAAAAACATCCAAATATTTGAAAAATCCACCCGTCCCATTTCACTTTCACTCGAAATAATCAATCATCCATAATAAACTGATCATCACCTTCATCCTTTGGCAAAACAAATAGAAACAATCACAACAATTGGCAAAATCAAAGCTTCAATCGTAAAATCAAAATCGAAACAACAAACATTTAAAACAAAATCAAACTCTTGATCATTCACAAACATGTCAATCGACGTCATATCAACAACCTATCAATCAACTTATCAAACCATCATCATCCTATACAATGCATGTCCTAGGATATATCGTTTGACAATGGGCATCATTTTGGATATCACATTGGATTCTTATCCTATCAAAACACATCCCTTTGGTTGAAGGTATGAAGAACATTGACTTGTTTGTGTACTTGATCTTTTCTTTTGATTTATCTTATTGCGCTCATTCCAAGGACCTCTTGATGATATCCGAACGAAGGATTTAAAGAGATAGGAATGGGGCAATGATCATTATTCTTTTGTTTGTTGTGCTTGTTGGACGTTCTTGTAAAATAACTTGGCGAATACTTTCTTTGTTAGATATGTATAGAGGATGTTTTGGATGGCTTGTTGACTATTGCATTGATTGGTTATACCTCTCTGTGTTTTGGTCCAAGATGTTTAAAACTTCTAAAGTGCATCCTAGCAAGGTTTTCGTATGTCAGGTGTGAACAGGAATACTCCTATCTGTTTGTTGAGTCAAAGTCCATCGCACTAGGTACAACACGATCTTGGTTATTTATACCATGATGCATCGTATCTACATGTGTTCTCAAACATAAGGTAAGTAGCTCTTTTAAAATCCCAATCCTTGATAAGCAAATCATCATCATTTATCATCATCATCACCATCTATCATCATCATCATCTCTAATAAAGTCTCGACCAATCATGGACTTGTGGGATCCTCTTGTCATCATCTCATTTCCGCACTAACATCATCATCACCAATGCATCCATCATGCATCCATCATGCATCCATCATGTACTCATATCATCATCATAATATAGATCTGTTAGTCTAAGCATCTCATAAATCATCCATTGCATAATCATGGCATATCAGATTCTCCATCTCATCCATCTCATATCATATCATCATTTAAGTTGTTTAGGATAATATAGATTTGTTATTCTAAGCATCTTAAAATCATCTCATTTGCATCATCATCCATAACCACCCATTTTGAACCTCTTTATCGCGAGATCGACCCTCAAATCAAAAATTTTTTGCTCGATCTCTTGAGGGGGCAATGTACCAATGTACTTTCCGCTGGGGCATCTGAAAAATTAGGAATTTTTTTATTTTGATCGTGGCAAGTTATTATTTGAACCAACGCAACAAGTACATTGCTTCAAAGAGGGGAAAAATGTAGACATGTCAAATTTACATCATGCATAATCATATTCCATTCATCAAATAAAATCAGGACTTTATTTAAATCAAACCCAAATCATATTCCACCATTTTCTGATTTAAATAAATCAAATATTTAAGTCCTAAAAGTCAAAATCATCTAGGCACCATTAAATCAGCATAATCATCATCTATTTAATCTAACCTGATTAAATACTAATCTCACCCACTTGCATTCTCTAGATTTAGCCACTTGCACATATAAATCAATTTATTGATTTATTAAATCCAAGATTTTCCATCAACATGGCATTTATGGGGAATATTCCCTCAACTTTGAATTCAAAGGCAAGTTGATTTGTCCCTCCAACATTGCATTTATTGCTCATTTTCTTGTCCCCACTTAGCATTTACTCTCAAATTTGAATTCAAATTCTCCCTCTCATGGGCACATTTCCCTAATCTTGCACATCCATTGGCCTATCACATGATGACAAGTGTCCTTCTTTCATTGGTCCAATCTTAGTCCCACATTGGTCTCTCTTCAACACTTACCATTTTGAAAATCTTTAAATGAGAAGCTTCATCCTCAAGCAAATCCTCCACAACTCCTATGCAAAGTCACTCTCTTCATTTGAGAATTGATTTTGTCCACTCCACAATTTGAGCATTTCAACTCCATAATCTCATACAAGGTTACTCTCTTCAATGGAGAGCTAATCTTGTCCATCTTATCATCATCATCTAAGCTTATCTATCAAGGATTGGGAAAGGGCTATTTTCAACAATAGCACCAATCCAATATGGAATAAAGTTTTGACTATGTTTTTATATGCTTACATTTGATTATCTTTGTTTATCTAATTTGCATATTTCATCATAGTCAAGTATTTCATAGGGATTTCAAATATAATATTTTTCAAAGGACTAACATGATGATATTATGTTAAAATTGTTAACCATTTGCAGATTTGATGTCCACACCAACCCCATGGATGCAACAGATTTGAATGTCAATGTGGCAAAGTTCACCAAGGCATAGATTGATAAGTTGGTTAAAGAAAATGACAGGTTGAAGAAGGAATTAGCATGTCAAAGAGAAAGATCATCTTCCTCTTCCACACCAGAATTGTATTCCCCATGGCTTTAGAAAGATAAGAGAGTATTGGATGCAATGGATGATACAACTTATTGGAAGAAGTGCAACCTAAAATATTAGGAAAAATGTAAAGAATTGGAGAAGGAAGTCAAAACCATCAAGTATAAGACTACATCCGAAATTATCGAGGGAAGATTCATTAAGATGATGAAATGTGCAAATAAATATTGGTGGAAATTTAAACAGGTAATCTCAACATTAGAGGACAGACAATTTAAACAGGTACTCTCAGCATTACAAGGGAGAATAATCGAAAAGAGATAAGATTTCAATAGGACAAGCAAATCCTGAAAGGACAGACAATACAGACACATAACAAATTGGTAGAAGCACACAATGCATATCATAAGAGTCTCGTCAACGATTTCAAGTGCTTCAATTAAAATTTGACACTCTATAATTATATGGGAAATCCTCGAGAATATGATGATTGGAAGGAATATTTTAATGCGATTTTGACTACTGCATTACAAGAGATCAATAACGAGGATATGATTTTACAAAATACTCACAACTAGCTCGAGAAGATGATGTATAGGGATTATAATATGAGAGAGGTGATCTCTAATGCAGATACTTGTGTTGAACAAGAATACATCCTGTAGACACATCAAATTGAAATAATGCATTCAACTAGGTCATATTCATCCATTTGGAAAATAAATCAAGTTTATTTATCAATCTCCTAAAGTCATTAGTTTAAATCAAATAAATCAACTTGATCCCATCACCCTAATTTTAATTAAATAAATCAAACCTTTTATTTAATTAAATCCAAATCATTTCCCATCCTTTTCTGATTTAAATAAATCAAATATCTAAGTCAAAGAGGTCAAACTCATCCTAATCATCATCCTAGCTAATTAATCCTGATCTAATGCTAATCTCACCCACTTGCATTATCTAGATTTAGCCACTTGCACATATAAATCAATTTATTGATTTATTAAATCTAAGATTTTCCATCAACATGGCATTTATGGGGAATATTCCCTCAACTTTGAATTCAAAGGCAAGTTGATTTTTCCCTCCAACATTGCATTTATTGCTTATTTTCTTGTCCCCCACTCAGCATTTACTCTCAAATTTGAATTCAAATTCTCCCTCTCATGGGCACTCTTCCCAAACCTTGCACATGCATCAACCACTCACCACTTGACAAGTGTCTTCCTCTCATTGGATTAATCTTTAGTCCCACATTGGTCCCTTTTCAACACTCTTAGCATTTGAAATCTATAAAATAGAGGCTTCATCTCTTAGCAAATCCTTCACAACCTTTATGCAAAGTCACTCTCTTGGTTTGAGAACTGATTTTGTTCATCCACTCCACAATCTTAGCATTTTCATCTCCAATCTCATACAAGGTTACTCTCTTCAATGGAGAGCTAATCTTGTCCATCTTATCATCATCATCTAAGCTTATCAATCAATGATTGGGAAAGGGTCACTAGCACATGTGACACCAATCCACTATGAGATGAAGTTGATTCATGTTGTTTGTATGCTTATTTGGTTTTTCTTGTTGTTTTAATATCTTACTTAGCATATCTAACATGTTTCATTATCTCATAGGGATGTTGAGGATTATTTTGGTTTTAAAATGCTAACCATATGCATATTTTTACATCCACATTATGGCGCTAGAAGGAACTTAGATTCCAAGAAGTTACTTGCCATGTCCAATCTTGGTTGAAATATAGAGGTTAGGATTTCATCATACCTTTATATTTTTCCTTGGTTGCATGTAAAATCATCTCTTCTATGAAGGGCATGAGGCAAGCCGACTAAGAAAAATGTACCCGTTAAGCTAGGATGTTACATTGCTTGTTTGAAAACACAGTGCATTTATCGAAAACATTTTGCAAACAAACATTCAACATGATTTTTAAAATTTCAAACTCTTTTGAAAACAAATATCATTGAATCAATCCATATGTTATTGCTTTCCCTTGGGATTCACGTCCTTAGAGGTTCCTAAGCATTGGATTATACCTCAATTTGTCTTCTTAAGTAAACAATAGGAAACCCTTGCCTTAAGTTCATTAAATTTCCACATAAACTATCTTGTGGGGTTTAAAGAAATTGAGACATTGGACATCTTAGTTTGAAACTTTAATCAAAGATATTGTTTTTGGTAAAATAAAGACATTAAGTAAAGCTAAGCAAAATGAATTTTTATGTGTGATTGGAAACTCACAAAATCCCAAAGCAAAAAAATCATTGAAA
The DNA here is from genome assembly GCA_007258455.2 of Sequoia sempervirens. NCBI lineage: Eukaryota > Viridiplantae > Streptophyta > Pinopsida > Cupressales > Cupressaceae > Sequoia > Sequoia sempervirens. Next base: position 793,016,607 of record VDFB02271358.1, read on the forward strand.
ATCCGAAAATGAAAGTTCAAATGAAATCAATCCTTGGTTACAAAGGTCTTTAGGAAGCATATGCATGCTCTTCAATACCTAGGTCTAGGAAAATAAAGCAGTCTTTTTAGGTTCATCTAGGGATCAAAACATATCAAAAAACTTTTCATCCATCCTCCAAAACAACATCATCTCATAAATCATCTTTTAAAAAACCTTGAAATCATCCTTGAAGTGCTAGGCTTTAGGACAAAATCAAGCAAACACCAAAATCATTGAGACCAAGTCCTTGAAACATTTATCAAAACACCTTTTGACTAGGCATGTGTAGATGCATCCTTTTGCATATACTTAGTCAAAATTATCAAAAATCATCTTGTCTAGCTTAGTGTATGTAGATGAATCCTTCTTCATATACTTAGTGAAACAATCATTTTATTTGGATAGGTGTGGGTAGATGCATCCTTCTCCTTACACATATCCAAAATCATCACCCTTTGAACAAAACTATCCCTTAGATCATTATCAAACATCTTAGGGTATTTTTGCTCAAAATCAAAATCCAAATCAAGATCAAGGACAAAGTCTCAAAATAAAAAAATCAAACCAATCAAAAATCCAAAGTCCTAGCAATTCATTCAAGATTTATCAAAAGCCAAAAACAACACCCATAAACATCCATAACATCCATCTTTAAACATCATCATATCATCATCACTTTTGATCCTAGAAAGCATCCTAAAAACTTTCAGTTTGGGACATAAAATAGAGATTAATCCAAAGAATCAAGAGATTCATCTCCCATATTTTTTAAGATTGATCCCCATTTTATGGTTCTAACTAGATATCAATACAAGAAGAGTATGGAAGCCAACAAAGAAACACCCGCTTCAAGTGATCTTAGCCAAACCACTCCTGAAATGAACCCTATTGGGGATGGAAATCTCACAATTAGCCTTCCAACATCATCGCAAAACCCACAAGAGGAAAACCAAGGAGAGGATCTTACCTTTGGAATGTCTCACGAACAAATAGCTGAAATGCTCCAAAATCCGGACAAACATAGAATCATCAACATCATGATGAGACTTAACCCTTTGTTGTACATGCTTGAACTAGCAAAACAAGGGGCCAGGTTGCCATCAGATTTTGATGTGAGTACCATAGTGGAGACATCATTTCCATCAATCTCATCCACCCCTATCACACCCATCATCGCATCCAACATGATTCCAAATCCACCACCACTACCACCAAAACCAAACTTAGCGAGACAATATGACATTGCGCTAAGGGCTCACCAAGCCTACCAAAAGGCTATCTGACAATATCTAGCCACACAACAAGCAAGAAAAACTCAACAAGCCTCTCAAGCTGCCCAAGCCTCTCGAGCTACCCAACAAACAACTGTTGAGAACAAAGATCAAGATCACTCCATCATTGAACACCTTGAGGTTGTGTCTACTCCATCCAATGATCAAATGAATATATGTCAAGAGTCACTTCTCAATCATGATCAAAATACACCAACAATACCCAACAATGATCCAATTCAACAAATGTCAACATCATTTGACCCTATGGTTGAAGACCTTAGAAATCTCTCTACCTGCAATTGTTGAAAACAATGTTCAAGATCTATCCATCAATAAAGATATTTTTACTTCATCCAACAAGGCATCGACCAGTGATCATGTTGAAAATGTATCTACATCACCTAATGAGGTAGAGGACATATCTCAAGAATTTATTCTAAAGTATGATCAATGTCTTTCACCAAAGTATAGCAATGGTCCTTTCCAAGACATATTGACATCCTTCAACCTCATGATTTCTGATATTGAAGGAATCTTCAACTCGACACCTTATCCAAGTCCACTCAAAGATCACAAAGATATTAAGCCACTTCCCATGCATAATGAAGATATCCAAGAGCCATTTGTAAGCAGTCCATCCTTTGAAATTGACCCATGTTAAGAACTTGATCCAAAGCATGTCGAAAGCAACTTTGAAATCATTCAAGATCAAGAATTTGTATCTTCAAGATACTATAATGATCTAATGGAAACTCTCTTATCTGTGCAAGATGATCATATCCATGTAGCACATACTCCTCCATCTACCCATGAGATGCTTTCTACAGATGGGCATGTAGATGATCTTCATCTAGAACAAGATTGTGTTACACAAAAAGAGCAGATTATTAACTCCTACAGTCAAACAGAGTTATCAACATCACGATCAGATATATCCCAAAATAAGATTGAGGAAATCATGAATAAAGATATCAAACATTATCCACTCAAGGAAGAAAATCAGACAAAACAGTATAATCCAGAATTAGCAGAGCAACAAATGAAAATGATGTCATCTACAGTGATAATTGATCGAAGAATGCATTCTATACAAGAGTTCTCAGAACAGGCAGAATCAAAGCAGGAAGGTACTACTACCACCATACTAGGGGCAACTTCATCTCAAGAAAATGTCAACATAGGGAGCATGAAGAATCCTTATGGTGAAACCATTGCCAATACTACAACCAGCCATGTCATGAATCTTCATCCACCCATCACCCCATCCATAAATTGGGACCAATGTCAAAAGGAAGATTTGAATCAAAGTATGAAGAATGTTATCAAAGCAAGAGAAGCTGAGAAGCATAATGGAAAAATCAAATACAAGTGGATACCAAAAAGTACAAAGAAAGATTATCCCTATCAAACTCCATCAGTCAAAGAAACTATGGGGCAAAATAAAAAAGGGAAAGGTATCCATCAAAGACATCCACAAAAGAAAAAGCAGGCTTTTCAAGCAACGTACAAAGTATATCAAGCAGTTGGTCCTAATTCCATGCACACTTTTGTATCCACCCATCATTGCTCAACTTCCCAAGTTTGGAGAGTCAAACGTTCTAAACTGTCAACCAATCCATCTCTTATCCCTAAACACACTCCATCCATGCCTCCACGCATAATATCCAATTCTTACATTGACCGTGTATTGGCAACAACCTTTCATCATAAGGATTCAAAAGGAAATCTATTGCGATGTGCGCACAGAGACAGAGTTAACCCTGGTATAAATGAAGCAAATCAAGAATCTCAAAAGTTGCATTCAAGTGCACGTATCTTAGCAAAGAAACTTCTTTGAGTAGGATATCGATGGCACACTATGACAGGGGCATCTACATCAACAACACCTTGTGATTCAGCATGAGCTTAAAATCTTTCAAAAAAATTAAAAAAATTAAAAAAATATGAAAATCCAAAAAAATCAGAAAAAGGATTGAAAATAGTAAAGAAAAAAAATCGTCCTCTAGTGAAAACCACATGGGCGGTGCTTTGGGCAAGACCATGACGAAAACCTGGCAAACAGGCGTCATGTGTAGAATCAAACATTTATGTGCGCCAGCTCAGTCGAAAGCATCTCATCCCATCCATAATAAGTCTAGCATCCTATCCATCTCAAGCCATAATAAATCCATCCATCCATGAACCATTTATCCAATCCATTCGCATATATCTGCATCCATCATCTTAGTTATCTTGATCTTGATAAAATTTTGGGGCACACTTTATGCTTGCTTATGGTAAACATCTTGACATGGGTCATTTTCATTGATCCTATCCTACCTAGCTTTATCTAAGCCACAAAGCATTATCCAAATGAGCATTCGTTATCCGAACACCTTATCTTATCGCAATATAATCCTTGGCATCTTTTGCGTATCCATATCCATCCATCCATACACCGATCCAAGCATCCAACCATGGCATTCCATACATTGCTAGACATTGGGGGCAGATATATACATCTTGCTTCAGGAATAAATCTTGATATGTATCCTCCAACTTATGTGGCGATCCAAACATTTGGCAAACGTGAAATCAAATTGGTCAAGAATCTATAATCCAAAATTCCAACATCACTAACCCATGGCATATTTTGACAAGAACATGTTCTTTATCAAGTCTCCATCTTTAATCGAACATCAATCCAAACAATCGATATCAGTCACATCTAATATGCACGTCAACGTCACATCACATCATTCGAACATCTTTTGTTCCAAACCAAGTTTCAACAATCCTAATCAATCGAATCATCATCAATCCATCATTATCTTGGGGATATCCTTCCCAATCATTGTGTTTCTTAACACTATCCTTGCATTGTTGTGCATCCTCAACAATGTTATCATCATCAATCTTGATCAATCAATCATTGCATTGTTGTGCATCCTCAACAATGTTTTCATTATCATCAATCCATCGACCTGATCGATCGACCTTAGCTTGGTCTTCAACAAAATCCCACACAAAGCACTGATATCATCACACATGTCCATATCCAAATCGTCAAAATCATGCGAAAATCCAAAAACATTACAAAATCCAAAAAATCCAAAAACATCGAAAAACATAAAAAAATCCAAAAACAAGTCAAAATCAGAAAAACATCAAAAATATTGAAATTCGAACTACGTCGTCTCTGAGCTTAAACATAGACAAGGCTAATCTTCGATCAGCCCCCGAGACATCAAAACCCAAAAACATTCAAAAAAATATCAAAATCCAAAAAACATCAGAAAATCCAAAATCAAAACATTTGAAAAAATCAAAAAAAAAAACTCCAAAAAACAGCCTCAAAACATTTCAAAACGTCAAAAACATCCAAATATTTGAAAAAATCCATCCATCCCATCCTGCTTTCACCACAATAATCAATCATCCATAATAAACTGATCATCAGCTTCATCCTTCGGCAATACAAACAGAAACAATCACAGCAATCAGCAAAAGAAAACTTCAATCACAAAATCAAAATTGAAACAACAAACATTTAAAACAAAATCAAACTCTTCATCATTTTCAAACATGTCAGTCAACCTTATATCAACAGCCCATCAATCAAATTTATCAAAACCATCATCGTCCTATACAATGCATGTCCTAGGATATATCGTTCCGACAATGGGCATCATTTTGAATATCACTTTGGATTGTTATCCTATCAAAACAAATCCCTTTGGTTGAAGGTATGAAGAACATTGGCTTGTTTGTGTACTTGATCTTTTCTTTTGATTTATCTTATTGCGCTCATTCCAAGGACCTCTTGATGATATTCGAACAAAGGATTTAGAGAGATAGGAATGGGGCAACAATCATTATCCTTTTGTTTGTTGTGCTTGTTGGAAATTCTTGTAAAATAACTTGGTGAATACTTGCTTTGTTAGGTACGCCCTAGCAAGGTTTCTATATGTCAGGTGTGAACAGGAATACTCCTATCTATTTGTTGAGTCAAAGTCCATCACACTAAGTACAACGTCATCCTGGTCCTTTCTACCTTGATGAATCATACTTAGGTGTGTTATCAAAAATAAAGTAAGTGACCCTTTTAAAATCCCAATCCTTGATAAGCAAAATCATTCATCTATCATCATCATCTCTCATAATGTTGGCTTGTTGGATCCTCTTGTCATCATCTAATTTCTTCATTTTCTGCACTAACATCACAGCATGAATTGTTAATCATCATCACCAGTGCATCCATCATGCATCCATTATGCATTCATCTTGCATCCATAAATCATTAGTATTCTGCATATCATCTCACATGCATATCATCATCAAAATATAGATATGTTAGTCTAAGCATCTCATAAATCATCCATTGCATAATCACATCATATCACATCACCCATCTCATCCATCTCGCATCATATAATCATTTAAGTTGTCTAAAATAATATAGATTTGTTATTATAAGCATCTTAAAATCATCTCATTTTCATCTTCATCCATAACCACCCACTTTGAACCTCTTTATCGTGAGATCGACCCTCAAATCGAATCTTTTCGCTCGATCTCTCGAGGGGGCAATGTATCAGTGTACTTCTTTCGGCTGGGGCATCCGAAAAATTAGAAATTTTTTGATTTTGATCGTGGCAAGTTTATTCTTTGAACCAACGCAACAAGTACATTGCTTCAAAGAGGGGAAAAATGTAGACACATCAAATTGACATAATGCATTCAACTAGGTCATATTCATCCATTCAGCAAATAAATCAAGTTTATTTATCAATCTCCTAAAGTCATTAGTTTAAATCAAATAAATCAACTTGATCCCATCACCCTCATTTTAATTAAATAAATCAAACCTTTTATTTAAGTAAATCCAAATCATTTCCCATCCTTTTCTGATTTAAATAAATCAAATATCTAAGTCAAAGAGGTCAAACTCATCCTAATCATCATCCTAGCTAATTAATCCTGATCTAATGCTAATCTCACCCACTTGCATTCTCTAGATTTAGCCACTTGCACATATAAATCAATTTATTGATTTATTAAATCTAAGATTTTCCATCAACATGGCATTTATGGGGAATATTCCCTCAACTTTGAATTCAAAGGCAAGTTGATTTGTCCCTCCAACATTGCATTTATTGCTTATTTTCTTGTCCCCCACTCAGCATTTACTCTCAAATTTGAATTCAAATTCTCCCTCTCATGGGCACTCTTCCCAAATATTGCACATGCATCAACCACTCACCACTTGACAAGTTTCTTCCTCTCATTGGCTTAATCTTTAGTCCCACATTGGTCCCTTTTCAACACTCTTAGCATTTGAAATCTATAAAATAGAGGCTTCATCTCTTAGCAAATCCTTCACAACCTTTATGCAAAGTCACTCTCTTGGTTTGAGAACTGATTTTGTTCATCCACTCCACAATCTTAGCTTTTTCATCTCCAATCTCATACAAGGTTACTCTCTTCAATGGAAAGCTAATCTTTTCCATCTTATCATCATCATCTAAGCTTATCAATCAAGGATTGGGAAAGGGTCACTAGCACATGTGACACCAATCCACTATGAGATGAAGTTGATTCATGTTGTTTGTATGTTTATTTGGTTTTTCTTGTTGTTTTAATATCTTACTTAGCATATCTAACATGTTTCATTATCTCATAGGGATGTTGAGGATTATTTTGGTTTTAAAATGCTAACCATATGCAGATTTTCACATCCACACATCCATCACCTCTCTGCATTTAATTTTTTCCTCAACCAAACTATGGATACACTAGACATAGCAAGGCAACCATAAGGATGAAAGGAGTTAGCCGACAACATGAGCACCATATCATGGAGTAGAAGCTTTGAAAAATTCTTAGGTGGTCACCGGCTTCTAATTGGAGATTAATGGATCGGTGCATTTAGTTGCTACAATATTTTATTTTCTTAATTATGTTTAGTTATCAAACAACATGATTTTTGTAATAGGTATGTAGCTTGTTGCCTCTCACATATATAAGAAAGACCAGGACAGAATAGATCATCCATCTCATATTAGAAACTACTATTATAATGCATATTATTCAAAGATAAATATAATGGAGAAGGTTATGCATAATTGTTAATTTTCTTTCAAGTGTTCAACTATTGTGTGGATTTGTATGCTTATATGTCATTTCGTTGTCACCGAAGTGGCTATTTATGTTATTCAAATTGAGTGTGTGGAAATAAATTTAATTTTTCAATACATATTTTTTGTAGTTGTGTGACATTGTTGAATGGTTTTGGTGTGCAAAATAATTAAAATTCCTTTTAAGAAATAAAATTTGATAGGTTCCTGTTTGGATTAAAGTCCTTTTGAATAGATTTTCTTAATTGGTTTCCTTTCACATTTGAATTAAATCCTTTCAAAACTTCATATTGGAATAAGGGGATATCACTAGGATTACTAAAAAGAGTCCAAATAAATGACATACTTGCACATTTTCATAAGGTACAAACATTCAAAGAGCCCAACTGTTCAAGTTAAGTTGAAGAGTGAATCTACCTATCTTATAGAACCCTATCTCTAAAATCGTCATTCATCCCTCCATTCCATCCACTCAATAGAAGTAGGCACTGGTAATAATTAGATATTACATACAAAATACAACTCATAAACTTCAACTCTCAATTACTCTCACCAATATTTAGACATCAAAACTCTGCATCTACTTCATCTCACATTCTGTAGTAAGTAGATTGCTCAATCTAGGAACCATATCTATCTGCAAATATTCCTTATTGTTTAGGTATACCCACCTAGGTTTGGTAGATCCTAAAGAGTAGAAGGTAATTATTCCTTCTTACCTTGTTCATGGGCCAAAGGTGTATTAAGGGATTGGCACCCCCTTATGGTTTAAAACTTGCACTTTGAGACCTAACACTAGTGATGATGGCCTAGGATTTTTCATCAAAATATATGCATGACTTCCATGGTTTAACTACATCTCACTGTCCTTGCCATGATGAGAAGGTAGAGGTATATTTCAACAAAAGCATCCATTGTTTGAATTGGCATCAAACAATACCTTCAACCTCAACTTATTTCATTGCATATAATGACATTTCCCCAATTGTCTGTATTATTTAATCACACAATAAGGGGCACTTAGAGCCCAACAGTACCTACCCAATATACATAAACCTTCAGTTTTAATGAAAATTATAGGAAAAAGTGAAAGTGTTAGGAAGGTAAGTCTATTTCATCTAGATTTTTTTCATTGTTGAAATACATCTATCTTAATTGATACAAATTTTTTCATGATATTTATGCATGACCACTATTGCTATCTATACTCTATTAGTTTGATATGCCCATGATTTTTTGCCTACAATACTTGACTAATGACTCTCTATGAATAACCCAAGTATAGTGCTTTAATTGCGTTCAAACATAAAGTGGGTGGTAAGTGTTGCTTTATGTGATAACCATACATGACTTAGTTAAGAAATGGGAATCTCACTTATAAGATTTTCTTAATGACTTGGGATCATGTATGCAAATACATGATGTCTATCTTTTCATTTTTCATTTTTTAGGTCCACTCTTGAAAGCTCCTAAGTGGTTGAAGAGATCACTAGTTGGTGTTAGTTTTTGGATTTGGAGGAAAGCTTGCTTCATTTGAGCCCGGTACAGTGTCACAGAGTGCTATTGGCTCTTCTAAGGTAGATTACAATTTATTCTTTGGTACATGTCATTAAGATGATATATGGTCTTATTTTTTTGCTATTTTTATAGGTATATATACACAATCTTGTTACCAAAGATAGTCTGGTGCTTCATTCAACAGAGTTTGAAGCTACAATAGCAGATGGTGAAAAAGCATCATTGCGAGCTGTGTACGATAAGAAGTCTCATAATTCTCAGTTACTTATTTGTGGATACTTTTGAATGGGATTAATATCAATTTACATTCATTTGTATCGTTTCACTTGAAAAAATTTGGTTTCTACATTGATTTAATTTGGAAGAAGAGAGGGAGATGTGGAATTTCCTAAGAGTCATGTTTGAAGATGAAGGTAATGCTAGGACAAAGCTACTTGAGCACCTTGGATTTCAAGTGCATTCAAAAAAAAGTCAAGACTTATAGGAAGCTCAATCTGCCAACATTCATGATATTAGCAATGAAATAATCAACAATGTCACTCTTGATGATAGAACACAATTAGATCCATCAGTTTAGTCAAAAGGTGGACAAGATGTTACATCCCCCAAAGACAATGGTGGGGATTTTTTTGATAATTTTCATAGACCAAAAGAAGATTCCTCACTTCCACTCACTGAAAATGATTTTGTTGTTGGGAAGGATACCCTAGGAAATGGAGAAGAGGTGCAACATGAAGCTACTAAAGATTCAACCGAATACTAAGAATGCGATAAAACCATTCAAAGTTCTTTAGTTGTTGGTGATTATAAGGGAGTAGTCATGCAATTCCTATCAGTAAACAAGATGGAAGATGCACTTCTCATTGCTCATGTCGGGGGGAGTTCTTTATGGGAGAAAACTCATGATGAATATTTAAGAAAAATGAATTGTTCCTATCTTAATGTTATGCTTCTATGCTAATTGCATGGCATTTGCAACATCTTATTTAAGTGTTTTAATGTTTTATGTTTTACCATCCTTCTTGTATTCAACTATCTGGATTTTAGAAGGGTAACTGGCTCTATTTATCTAAAATATATTTCTTTCTATGGAATATTTTCTAACTTAACACTATTAGTTCAAGTGATTTCTGCTATGGTCAATAATGATCTTATCGGACTTGTGAATAGTATGCCTTTGAAATTTTGGAAAGAAAATCTTGCTTTACTTTGTACACTAAGTGTTTTTTCACAAAAAAAATCAGTTAAACAAAAAATTATGTAAATTGGATAATGCAATTTTGATTTGAAACAAACTGTACTTGACAATTGATAAGTATTTTTTATATAACTCATTTCTAATTTCTATGAGTTTTAGTTTGAAGCTTTTGATATAATAAGAAATCGTACAAATTTATGCATTGTATCATATAGTTGTGTACAATATTTTCAAACATTTATCATGCTTGTATGATAGATACAAGACTTGGATGCAAAACAGTCTTGGAAGGATGATTTTTTACCTAAGACTTGGAGGACTCGACATAGACTTGGTAGGCTAACTTTTTAACTTGAAAATTGAAGGTAGGTTTTCAAATAAAATAAGCCCTTACCCCACAGAGTGATGTGTGTTTTCCCTTATATTTTCATTTAATTCTCTTGGAAAAGAAATGAAATTAGCTATGATGGTTTTTTGATCACTGTTTCTAATTAATTCTAAGTTTTCTTTAAGAGGCTTGGGGTTGTAAGATCAAAGGGGTCTCTTGTAGTCAACAGAGAAAGAAATTCAGACCTTGAAGAGATTGTAACAAAAATGTGATAATCACAAAGCACAAGGTTCAAAGCAATGAGATCATAATGTAAAAACAAAAGAGAAAAAATATGTTTTTATCAGAATAATGATTTTAAGGATTAACTATGAAGAACAATCATCATAAGATAGTAGTGAATAAAAATAATGACATTGCCAATGAGTTATCAATACCGTGAATAAAGAGTTCCAATTTTCAATGCATGATAACAGTAGTCCAAGGCATGCAAGGGATAGGAATGAAAGACAATATATAGAGGGAAAATAGTTGCAAATGATCACTGTTATATCAAAGCATATGAGTGTTAGAGGATCATAAAAAAATGAAGGAGATAATAGCAGTTGTTATGAATGCCATGTGACTTGATATCATGCCCAAAGAAGATGTAAAAGACCATGGAACAGAGTGAAAATGGGTCAAATTCAATGAGATTCATTCAATGTGAAAGAGCATTATCATTATATCAGTGAAAGCACAAGATTGTAACAACAATGAAGCAATCTCTGAAGACTCTCCTGATTATGAGGATTCTGGTGCTAACAATACTTCATCCTTTGTTGCCCCATCATTGGACAGAGATGCTAGATTTGGTTCCCCTATAACCCCTGACCCTGCTAAAACTTGCTTCAACCTAGAAAGGGAACTCACTGTGCATTTCTTGGGTTTAGCTAGTAATAATGTTGTTGACCATTTTAGAATTTTGAAATGGATCTTTCATGAAATCAATGAACTAAAAATAAAAAATTGGGCCCTTCAAAGTAAACTGGAAGAAATGGGAGCCAAGGTTACGGTGCTAAGCAAGAAAGAGGCAGATCGAAAAGATCATGGTGTCAATAAAGAAACCCAGAACCAAGTGGGCATGGATAGAAGGGTTGAAATTGAGTTGGATAAAATGAAAAATAATGTTAAAATTATAGCCGAGCAGAACAATAGGATGGAAAGACACAATGCCATGATTGAAAAATTGGACAAAGCTCAACAGGGGTCAACAGGGGTCTTTGGTGGTTGATCTGGAAGAGGTCAATGATAAAAAGTAGGATGAGGATGTTGGTATTTCAAAGAGAACCAGGGATAATTTGAAGAGGAAGGCTCCTCCTATGCCCCAGATGATTCAAACCTTCAAGAAGGGTGTTCAGGACATGCAGAAGCTAGAGGCTGAGACTGAGTCTGTTCTGAAGACTTTGGGTTAGTTGTGGCTATTTTTTGTCTGACTTGGACCTGGCCTTTTGTGGGTGGTTGTTGCTTGTTCTGGTTTTTTCCTTTTGTGCATCCTATTTTTTCTATTGGACTTTTTAGTCCTTTCTCTTTTGTTGTAAACTTGGTGGTTTCGGGTCCTTGTAAAACCCGTTTTTCCCTTTATCAAAAACAACAATGAAGCAATGGAAAGAAAGAATAGTATATGCAACATCAAGATCATTGTCGTAAAGGATGAAGATTAGCATGAGGTTTCAAGATTCAAGATTTCCACTTACCTTTAGATTGTAACCTTATTTAATGTTCTACCCTTTCTTGAATGATATTGGTGTTGCAACTCAAAAAACGCTGCTCAACAAGCTCTAGCATTACAAAAATGGAAACCACCACTCTTTGCATTCAATGGTTGTTTCCTTCGTCAAACTTACGATTGGAAAACCTTCAAACACGCATGGTAGTTGAAATATTAAATTGTTGAATAAACTTTGAAACTTCCCTACAATGTGAAATCACAAAGTTTTACAGCAAAAATTGAACTACCTGAGATTCCCTCCAAATGCATACATAATTTTCCTGAGATTCCCTCCAAATGCATACACAACCCAATTGACCAAGGCACTAAAAATACCATCTCTTTTTTTTTGTCTACCAAAAATACCTATTGCTAAAATGGCTCAAAAAAAACTATTTTGTGGAAGGCATACAAAAATTAATCTTCATTGTTAGGGGGAAAAAATCATCTATCTACATTGTCATTTTAATATAGGTTGTGAAAATTAAGATAAGCATGATGTGCTCCTAAAATTACTAGAGTTCAAACTTGTATAAAAAATAACATCTATAAAAATGATCCACACACAATTGATTTCATAGATTATAAAATAATTCTATTTTTAAATCATATTTTATTAGTGAAAATGACCACAATTTATTTTTGATACATTGGACATGCTAACACAATAGGAAAATCAAACTGGCTTCAAATCATAGTTAAAAACATTAATGATTCATTAACATAATGAATAATAAAAGTTAAAGAATGTAAATGTTTATAATTTTTTTTATAAAACACGTGAAGGCCATAAGACTACACTAAGAGGAAATGACTTCCATGCAATAGGTATTTTTGGTGCACCAAGCAACCTAGGTGACCAAATGGCTTGCTTAGGTAGGGGTCCCATGAGGAGGGCTTAATTATATCTATGGATTATGATCAAATTCAAAAGAAAAAATAATAGAGGAGTAATAGTCATTTATTTAATCATTAATTTAACTATATATTTTGTTATTTATTTAGTCATTTTTATTTGTCTGATATTAGTCATTTATTTGGTCATTTAGTTTTGATTTTACCCAATGACCAAATTAGTCACTTATAAATGACCAAATTAGTCATTTATTTTCAAGATAATACTAGTGTTAGTCACATGACTAAAATTTTTAGTCATGTAGTCATTTATTTTCCAAATTCTACTAGTGATGCCTACTTAGTGTTTAAACAATGTAACAGGGTTCCTTCAATACTTCTATGGTAAAGGGTATCTCCTAGGATGATGAAACAAGATGCTTTCTTAATAAAGGTTTTCTTAAGGTTTGAGGTTATGTTGGTTGGGAGGACTCCTATTCTCAGATAAGTGTATATATCATGGTCCCAGGGATCATCGGGACCAACGATCTTGCACACAAATTCAAACTTTGGTACCTCGAATGTAGGCACAAGAAGCTACTCTACTAGTAATTCATGCCTTGGGACATTGTGAGGGATGTCCAATAGGGATCTAATTGTCGCCATGGTTTCTGCTGCTTTGTTGTTTTCTCTAGGTATCTACTCGAATGTGATCTCAATGAAGGACTCGTTAAGCCTTTCCACCAAATTCTTGTATGGTGTTAGCTTGTCATCTTTAGTCTGATACTCATCATTTACTTGATTGATTATTAGCTATGAATCCCCATATACCTTGAGAGCCATGATATGCCACTGCACTACTATTTTGAGTCCTATGGTTAGAGCCTCATATTCTGTGATATTATTTGTGTAGGGAAATTCCAACTTGTAAGATCTTGGTATGCAGTCTCCCTATGGAGTGATGGAAATGACCTTGACTCTCGATCCATGTTTTGTGTAGGAACCATCAAAGTACAACTTTAAATGGTCTGATGTGCTTAAGTTGAAGATGGATTCATCAAGGAACTCTAAAATTAGCAGATTCTCTAAATACATTAGTGCTTATGCCAATTGGCCTGCGATCATTTATCCCTTGATGGCCTTCTTCTCTGCATACTCGATGTCATAGTATGATAGGATCATTACCCACTTTTCCATCCTTCCTATGAGCATTGATTTGGAAAGTAGGTACTTGACTGGGTCGATCTTGGCAATGAGTTTGATTTTATGTGCTAACATGTAGTGGGGTGATGCCACTATAGACACACAAAATTGGCATCATGCATAATCATATTCGCTTGTCAATTAAATAAATCAAGTGTATTTGGTCAATCTCCTAAAGTCATCAATTTAAATTAAATAATCAACTTGATCCTAACATCAACCTCCTTGATTAAATAAATCAAACCTTTATTTAATTAAGTCTGAAATCATCTTTCATCTCCCTTTGATTTAATTTAAATCCCTAAATCTAAGTCAAATGGGTCAAAGCATTTAACATCATCCTAACTAATCTAATCACCCATCACATCCTCTAGCTTTTCCCACTTGCACAAATAAATCAATTTATTGATTTATTAAATCATCATTTTCTCTCAACATGGCATCTTTGAGGAATATTCCCTCAAATTTAAATTCAAAAACAGGTTGACATGTACATCGAACAAAGCATTTAAGAGGTCTTACATGTCTCTTACATGTCCCTTTGCAAAGTTCAATCTCAGTGTTTAACTCTCAAATTCAAATTTGAATCTCCCCCTCTTTGGCACATTGACCAAAATATTCTCATTCCTCAAGCCTATCACAAGGTGACAAGTGGCTTCATCTCATTGGTCAAAACATTATCCCACATTGCTCTATTTTGAGCACTCTTAGCATTTGACATTCTATAAATGGAAGCTTGATTCTTCAACAAATCCTCCACAATCTCCACAATCTTTAGATCTTTCTCCATATCATTGTCATTTGAATCCATATCATATCTTCATAGCATTTCATATCATCAATATCATAGAGCTTAGCAAAGGATTTTGAAATGGATTCTTTCCATAGAAGCACTAATCCACTATGAGATAGGGTTTGATTCATGTTATTATGTGTTTTATTTAGTTTCCTTAATTCCTTTCATTGCATGATTAACATGTTTTATTATTTCATAGGGATGTTATTATTTTGCTTTATTTTAAATGACAATGCTAATGTGTGTTTTGAGAAAATGTAGAATTTGACATCTATAGCCACAATAGTGGTTTACAATTTTTGCCCAAACTGGACACTAAAATATTTTTTTTAACTAAATCTTCACTTTCAGTCACTTATAGCAGTTAAACCATGAGGAATTTGAAGATGATGCAAACTAGAGTTTTGTGAAAAAATTTATGTAGATTCTAAATATATTATTTTCAATTTTTTTGGAATTAGATTGCACTTTTTTTTCTCTCCCTCGAAAACTAGTTTTTTTTAGAAAATAATATTTTTAAAAAGTGATACTCACTATATAACGCATAATTTTTTTTCCATGAAGGATAAAATTATAGTTCATTAAAATTTAGATTTGTAACTCCAATATCTAGTGTCTCCACTTGGTTAGATATTTTTTTACTGAATATTTTTTCTTTAATCAAGTTTCAAAGTCAAGCAAATTACAATTTAGACACAGCGCGATCGTATAATGCATAAATTTTTTTGTATGTATTGAAATTAAATTTTTTTTATTGGATCAAGGACTCCAATATCTAGTGCACTCATATTTTTCAAAAAAAATTTGATAATCTTCTATTTTTTCACGTGTAGAATAGAGAGCTTGATTTTCGATGAAAAACCTACATTCACAAGAAATTAAAAATAAATATAAGAATCAAATTTAATTTAATTAAAATTATACTTTTTTGGAAGCTTATAATAAGGACTACATACTTACAAAAAAAAAAATGAATTCATTTGATCCCCCAAAAGGTAAATCAAGGTGGTTTTTTATTAGCATTTTGATAGGTGTAAAGGAGACTTTGTTATCTAGGTATGGTTTAAAACTAGCAAGGTTCTATCCAAGGGGGTTTGGTCTAAGGTGTTTTGATCAAACCCTATTCAATTGGAATCCTTTAAATGGAACTTTTCAAGGCTTAAATCATTATATTTTTAAAAAATGTGATTTCAGTAAAAATCAAGATCTCCCAGAAAGTTTAAACCACTATTGTGGCAGCACCCAATGTCTAAACTTTTGTGAGCCAAACACCATTGCTAGGCAGGATTTTTTGATGAATGAATAATTTAACTCATGCCCTACCATGGTTTGGCTGATGTAGTAGATGACCCTCTCTATTCCATTTTCATCGTGCTGAGCTAGGAGAGCATTGAGAGCTACTGTTGTTGTTGATATGTAGAGGATTAGCAACTTTCCTTGGATTAGCGGCACAAGCACTAGAAGTGTGAGAAAATACTCTTTGATCTTGTTAAATGCTTGATCAAATTTTTATCCCATTTGTATGCTACCCCCTTGTGGAGTAGGTGACAATATGGGATTGACTTGTCCACTAAATTGGGCTATGAACTGACAGATTGACTAGAGCCTGCCTTGTAAGCCTCTCAACTATTTCAATGTCTTAGGTGTCTCCATCTCGAGGATTTCCTTTACCTTAGCAGGATATATTTCAATTCCTCTCATAGACATAATTTATGCCAATAGCTTCCCTAGTTGTACATTGAAGACACACTTCTTTAGATTAAGGTGAACTTTGTATTCCTCAAGTTTGTCGAAAATGGCACTTAATACTGCTATTTGGTCCCTTCTCTTTCTAGATTTTTCCAATATGTTGTCGACATAATCCTCCACAATCTTATGGATCTTTTCATGAAAGATTAATGTTATGGTCCTCTGATATGTTGCTCCAAAATTCTTTAGGCCAAACGACATCATGTTCCAACAATATGTCCCCCCTGGACAAGTAAAAGTTGTTTTGTGTTGATCTTCTTTGGCTATCATGATTTGGTTATACCCAAAGAATCCATCCATCAGTGAAAGCATCTCATGTCTCACAGTCATATCTACAATCATATCAATGTTGGGAAGCAGGAAGTCATCTTTGGGACATGCCTTGTTCAATTCTCTATTTTTTTTGCATATACGGATGCCCCCATTAGGCTTTGAAACAGGTACCAGATTTGATACCCACTCTGGATAGTCAATTAGTCATATGAACCCTATATCAAGTAACTTATTTAATTCCATTTTAACCAACAAGGCTATCTGGGGATGCATTTTTCTGAGCTTTTGTCTGATGGGCTTTGCTTTGAGGTAAACTACTAGATGGTGGACCACAATCTCTGGATCAAACCCAGGCATGTTAGCATAGCTCCATGCAAAGTTGACCTTTCTCTGCTTTAAGATGGAAGCTAGGAGCTCCTATTCTTTTGACATCAATGATTCAACATAAAATGTGATATGCAGAGTTTCCTCTGTTCCCAAGTTGATAGGTTTGCACTTCTTGGCTAGAACCGCTGACTTTTCCTGATGTAGAGCACTGAGAGGAAGATTGAATCCTTCATCCTTAGGTGCCTCAAAAAGGTTTTCACCATTGGATACATCCTTTATTTTTACCATTTTTGGGTCAGAGAGTGCCACAGTGTGTTTTTCACTCAAGGGCCTTGAGATTATTCTCAAATTTTCACTTTTGTGACTAAAGGATTCAATTGTTTCCCCGTAATAGGCTTTTGTGTCTAGTATGATATAAAACCCAACCTTGTGATCTTCATATGGTACTATGTCCCACAGTCCCATGAATTCCAAGAGTGCCTCATCATTTTCAAAATTGTCCAGAATTGGTGGTCCTCGTTGGTTGAAATCAGTGAGTTCCCTAAGGCTCTTAATAATTTTATGATAATATTTGATGGATTTCTTAATGATCTTCTTACCCTAATTCATTAATGTGTCCTTTCATGCACCCATAGCCTAAAGTACTCCCATCTCACCCTTAATTTGTAATCCCTTGTTGAATTTTTCTAAAAGAGTTGGAGGGTCTAGCAAAATATATATGGCTAACAAGGTATTATACATATGTAATTAGCTCACCAACTTGGTATTTTAAATCTTTTTCATTTTGTAATCTTTACAAATTTACCATAAAATAGTAGACATTTTTTACAATTATTTTTCTACCTCCCTTAATTTGTAACCCAGCATTAACCCCTTGCATTTGATAATCTCCTTACTACATTTTTTATTTTCTTTATTGCATAATGAAGTGGCTATCTATATGATCCATTCTTATTTTGCATTTATGGTTTTTATGGAGAGTACCCTCACTCTATTATAGTTTGAAAGCTCCTTGAATAAATCCACCATCACCTTCAAATCATCTATTGTAGGGCCATATTCTCTCAATTTTTTCACTATTATATCCAACCACAAAGGCATACATGTGTCAATTAAAGGTTTTTCACTATGTATTCCATTTCATGAGTTGAAGAAGTTAGTCAAATATTTTAGTTGAAAGTCTAAGTAGAGAAGAGAGTCTCCTTAAGTGTACATTCATTTATGAGACAATATTTTGAGGGGTTTGATTTATGAGTTAAGTAGGACTTCTTTCTAGAGAATTAACTTCCTCATTATGTGTCAATTCATTTTCAATTATCATCTACTCACCACTCTCCTTAGACTTTATTTCTCATTGTCCTTGAGCAAGCCACTTTATCTTTTCAACAATTTCCTCTTTCACAATAGGTTAATCTTATTGTTTTTTTTCTAATATTGTTATATTGTATATAGAAGGTTTTGAATTGGTTTAAACACCTCCTATTTCTATTTGATCTATATCCTTCTCTTTTCTATGCTCTTGGAGTGGTGTTTATTCTTTTATTTTGGGTCTCTTGTTATTGTGAACTATTATGGGGTGCTACATTTTTCTCATATCTATAGCTAAATCTTGATGTATACAAGGTAGTGTTAGAATTTTTTTGTGGTAGTAAAAATTTGATTCTATTGGATTTGGTTAGTTTTTAGCTTGACTTTCAAATTCTTCCTTACCAAGGGACATTAATCCTATAAGACCTCATACTATTTTTCTATGTTGGTGGCTTGAATGATCACATGTTAAGGGTGGTTATCATTTCTCTTGGTAGAAGAAGTATTATATGCTCATTTTGGATCCTACTTCATAGGATCTTCCTTTCAAGGCTTGGTTCCCATCAAATTATGTGGATATTTCAAACCATTTAATATTACATCAACCACTCTTTATGTTTTGAATTGGATGGAGTTATCTTTAGTTACCGACCAATCAATTTTGTGGATTTTTTGAGTAAACACTTTATATCAATTGTAGGAATGGTCAAAAAATATTCCATATTCAATTATAAAATATGGTACATTTTCCATTTTCAATGCTTCAATTTGGGTCACTACTAGCCTTGAATAATGTCTTTCCTTAACCTAATGATTTTCCATGTAGTCAACCCAAAATCCTTGAAGTTCTAATTGATGTTTGTTGAAGGAACTTATAATCTTCCCATCATGCCCCTCGGGTAAAATCTTCCTCAAAATTTCTATCTGTAGAGAGATTACTACCATTTACATTTCCATAGTCTTTTCCCTTTTATGAATAGAAAGTATAATTCTTAATGGTGATGGGTTAGAGAATGTGTGTTTGTGCTTCCTAGAAAGTAGCTTATGCATCTCTAGTAACTATCCACATAATTCCAACTTGTCACTAGTATATGTGGTAATCTTAAATATATCCATATGGAAGCTTCTACCTTTCATATATATAAATATTATGAAATGGAAAATGTAGTTTCCCTACTTTTGTATGGCCTTTGTAGATTATAATGAAAACCTCTCATTGAAATTATTCTAAAAGAGATTAATAATATAAGAAACAAATATATATTTTATCCAAGTATAATGCTTATTTCTCTCCTTTAATTCAAGCTATGTGTAATGAATTAGAAAATATATAGCCACATCATCATAAAAAATATGTTACATATGGCTAATCCAACAAGTATATTACAAGAGGTATAAAAGAAAGTAATGATGGCATACCACAATTATCAAAATTTCCTCATTCGCATAAAAAATTAATAGGCTCAATATAAGTTGATAAAAGTATTTTTATGTTACAAATAATTTACTAAAATTATAATTGAGCTTACCAAGCCACACAAATTGTATATCTAATGTTAAAAATAAACCAAATTACAAAGATAATAATATCCCCTAGACCAAAAAGAGAAAAATTCTTAAAGTTAACCTAAACTAAACTAATCACAGTCCTATTTGTTTTATATTAGCTATCAAAATATATATCATATATCTATTTTATAATGATCATTACTACCTATAGATTGCTTTAAATAAATAAATATAATAAATAGTATTTTTTTTATCATTGTTATTGTTAATATTGTCATTTTGCTTTTCATAACAATATGTAATAGTCACACATCCAAAATTATATGTGATGGAGAAAATGCCATATTCAAATCTCCATATCATCCTTTCTTTTTGAAGAAATGGTTACCAACTTATCAACAATGAAATAAATAGGGTTTTAATCATGAATACGCATATATTCATGCTTTCTTTTCTTCACCATGTTTGACATTGATTTGAAGCTAACATCATAGATGTGTTAGGCTTGAATATTAATAGTAAATTATTTCAAATTGTAAAGTTTCCTTTCCCTTTTTCTCTAACTTTAAGTGTTATGGTATCATTTTTAAATTCGATTTTGTAGTTTTTTTAACAAAACTATTAATGTTTCATAAGAAGTGATTTATGAGAAACCATCTCTCATAAACATGTGTGATTAGTATTTGTTACATTTAGATGATGTTCATTGGGGTGAAACATCAAAAAAAATTGAAAGGTTCTCCATCACAACACTACTTTACTCAAATGCACTAAATAATAATATTTTCCCTAAAATTAAACCCACTTCACTTGCCAGATAAGAGATGATATAGATAAAATTCTTAAAATAGAAAAAAAAATATAGATATATATATATAAATTTCATTAGAGATGGTTGATATTGAAATAAATATATAGTAAAGATTCATCGATTCTATAAACACATGGAATCCAATAATAAATATCTTAAAAAATCTAACTAACAATACACTTTATTATCTATCTTTATTATCTATTGTATATATTTGTCCTTGAAAACTTATTAATCATTCAAAGATAAAATTGAATGATATAACTACACAATATGTTTAAACATCACAACTTACTACCGATAATCTAATCATTCAACAATAAATTGAACTCTACAATCTGAAATCTTTGGGCATCTTGTGTTCCTCGTCTGTTCTAGAGAATAGACTAATCTAACGAATACCCCGTATGCTACCTGCTTGAAAATTGAACCAACAATTTAATCAACCAAAAATCTCTTCCTCATTTGTAATATATGTTCTAGAACTCGATTAGCAGAAGGAAGGGCTTTCTTGACACTGTCCCTCTCCATGCATCTCTTGACCCATGCATCAAGCAATGGATATTCACTCTCAAATGGTATCTTGAAATTCCCAATAGTTTCATAAACATGGAACCAACAAGCACAGGGAATGAAGGCAATATCAAGAAATCCAAAATCCTTTCCACCGAAAAAAGGCAGGGATCCCCCTGCCGACATCTCTTTCAATGTGCCTTCTAAAAATTGAAGGTTGTCCAACATGTCACGCTTGGCCTCGTGAGCCTCCTCTTTTGACCACGCTATACGAGCTCCCGAGTTAAAAAACTGCAACCACAGAAGATTTGTGTTAGACAATGATCTCATGAATGGACTAACACAACATTCTAAATAAGCCATCCGAAACTTAAATCCCCTAAAAATACATTATGATTAAATAACTTAAATGCCTATACCATCGAGAATAGGGGAATGCCCTACCTTTTTATCTACGAAGTCGGCCCAGAAGAGGGCAAGGGCACGATCATATGGCTTGGAGGGTAAAAACTGTTTGGAATCCCAAGCCTCGTCAATATATTTGAGAATTATAAGAGACTCGCATATAGGTTGACCATTGTGGATGAGGACAGGGATTTTCTTGTGCACAGGATTCATTTGCAGGAGGAGATCGCTCTTATTGATGGGCAGATCCTCTTCTTGGTATTCATATTTCACGCCTTTCTCTTCCAAGGCAATTAAGACGCGAATGCCAAACATACTGACCCATGTAGTTAGTACCTTCACTTGTTCCATCTAGAGCACACCCAAAACTCAAAGTTCACACAGATGTAGATTATCTCACAGAAAAACCAAAGTTTACACAACTGCTGATAATCGCACAGAGATCACAAACTTCAAACCCTCGTGGATCTTTATGTCGATCTCATAATCAAATGGCGGATCGTAGAAAGATTTACCTAAGAAAACCAACGTCGCTAAGTTTAGAGGATATGGATTAAGAGTCATTCGCTAGATTCTTCTCACTACTGGTTGCGGTAGTCGTTATGATGGCGTGGGCCATTACGTAAGATGAGCAGTACCGTGGATATTTTAGCCTGTTGAAAGGAAAGATGGTCAAATGTGGTAGGTACTAAAGATGCCTTTTATCTTTAATAAAACAATATTTATATATTTAAAAAAAAAATTGGTAGATATAGAATCATATTTCTAGATGCTTTCATTTTACTTCTTGTATTTTGTGATCACATGTTTTTATCTATAATTCTTTTTACATTATGATATTTTTTGTTATATCTATGTGTGGAAGCTACATGTTTGAAAAACTAGTTTGTACATATTCATTCAAAGTTTGGGACTAGTCAAGGCTCAATAGCCTGTCATAAGCATTGGGGAAGATATCCACTTCTTGAATGTTAAACGTATTGATGGATCTTAGGATTGAAGTCAATTGTATATGGATATAATTTAGTTATTGTATTATATTAATATATATTTTATGTAATTGAATAACTTTTATATTTCTAAGGAATACATTAGCTAGAATCAATCCCATCATTTGTTAAAGTAAGAAATATATCATATTTTTAGATCCTCTCAAATATATCAAACAATTGTGAAGGTTTTTACCAAAAAAATCATATGATCAGAAAAAAGGGAGGAGATTCAAACTTCTCTTTTATAAATAGCCATGTGTGCATTAAAGACATGATTCATTATCTTTTCTCTATTTTCCATTTTTTCTTTTCTCAATCATTTGATGTTTTAAGGAGATTCCCTCGGAGTCAAAAATTGCAACAACTTCTTGAGAGTAATGTTTACCTTAATCATCTTAAAATATTAGAACATAGTATAACTTAATCTTAGAAAATAAATAAAATTATTAGAAATGTGAGTTAAGGTAGATTTTTTAGGTTAATAAAATAATGTTGGTCCCTTTAACAATTCCATATTGTTATGTACATTTTGAGTAAGTGACACTTATAACGCCATTTAGATGTATGAATATTGTGAGTGGTCCATTGATTTTTCTTATCAACATTTAATTATTATTTTATTAAAACTGATCATAAGATCTGACTTTATAAATCTTATTTTTATATTCATTGTCAATTTCAAATGGGAACACATACATTTCAAATGTCATCACTATCTCAATTAATAAATGCATTACCCTATGATATTTTATTTAATCATTGGTACAATCTCAAGATTTTCAATCTATTTTTAATGCTACTATCTAAAATAATTGGACATCTTGTGTTCCTCACCTATTCGAAAGGATAGACTCATCGAATAAATACCCACATGCCACATGCTTGAAAATTGATCAAACAATTTAATCAACCAAAAACCTCTTCCTCATCCGTAATATATGTTCTAAGGTTCGATCAGAAGACGGAAGGGCTTTCTTGACACTGTCCCTGTCCATACATCTCTTTACCCATGCATCAAGCAGTGGATATTCACTCTCAAATGGTATCTTGAAATTCCCAATAGTTTCATAAACATGGAACCAACAAGCACTCGGAATGAAGGCAATATCCAGGAATCCGAAATCCTTTCCACCGAAAAAAGGCAGGGATCCCCCTGCTGACATCTCTTTCAATGCACCTTCTAAAAATTTAAGGCCCTCCAACATGTCACGCTTGGCCTCCTGAGCCTCGTCTTTGGACCACAATATTCGAGCTCCCGTGTCAAAAAACTGCAACCACAGAATATTTTTGTACATTCCAAATAAGCCTTCCCAAACGTCAACCGCCTAAAAAAGCATTAAATAATTTAAACACCTAGAACAGGGAAATGTCTTACCTTCTTATCTACGAAGTCGGCCCAGAAGCGTGCAAGGGCACGATCGTATGGCTTGGAGGGTAAAAACTGTTTGGAATCCCAAGCCTCATCAATGTACTGAAGAATTATAAGAGACTCGCATATAGGCTGACAATTGTGGATCAAGACAGGGACTTTCTTGTACACAGGATTCATTTGCAAGAGGAGGTCGCTCTTATTTGAAGGCAGATCCTCCTCTTGGTATTCATATTTGACACCTTTTTCTTCCAAACCAATCAAGACGCGCATGCCATACATACTGGGCCATGAGGTGAGTACCTTCACTTGCTCCATCAAAAGCACACCCAAAATCCGAAATTAACACAGCTGTGGGTTATCCCAAAGAAAAACCAAGTTTAAACAGTTTCTGATACTCGCGCAGAGATCCCAAACTTCAAATACTCGTCGATCTTTATGTCAATCAAATGGCTTGGAGTGTAGAAAGATTTATCGAAGAAAACGAATGTCGCTAAATTTAAAGGATATGGATTATGAGTCGTTCTTTAGATTTCTTTGGACGGTGGAGTAGGGTAAGGCATATGGACCACCATAAAGATTCAGATGTAGGAGAAACTTCGTGAGAGTCCGAGTCCCAATTCCTCACTGCTACCAATGCAAGTCGTCCTGCTGGCGCAGGCTCTTATGTATGATCACCAGTAGCGTGGATATTTGACCCTGTTGAAAGGTAACATAGTCAAATTTATTATCCCGAAACGTAATATAAAATGGGCAAGCTGCTGCCTTGTTAAACAAGGCAATATTCCTAACCATACACTCCCGAAGGGTGTGGCCCACGTTAGAACTTCATTATGACTGAAACTGTTATGGGGAAATAATAGAGATGCGAGAAAGCCTTGCTGCGCGTGCCCTAATCCCCATTTTGCTGAGGTTTTACGAGTTGAATCGACACTGTCAACGCTGGAATTTCAACCTCATACTGCTAGTGCCCAGTCCGTGAGTCCTGGAGCCCAGTCAGAAGTTAAAATAAAGCCGCGAAACATGAAGAAATAGGCACGGGAAAGAGGTGGGCCTGCAACAGATAAATCCAACGAAGACAATACCTCGGTCCCCACTCCGCTGTCTACGCCTGAAAGGGACGACGTGAAGACAACAATTGCAGATGTACACGCTGGAAGATTGCAGCCCCATCCTCAATCATCGAACAACAATATTGCACACGATGCCTCCACATCAGTTGACCCTATGGCCAACATGCTCTCATCAGATACCCAGGAAGGTAAGGTTATTTCTTTTGCCCTTCCTAATTAATATCATTGATATGCTCTCAGAATGCAAAGCAAAAACAATAATTCTATTTTCCCTGGAAGGCATCCCATCTGAACAAGACTTTTTCAAATGGATCCGTAATAACTGAAAACTTAAGGGTTGGACAATTGAATATTTCAAGGGTTTCGGTAGAGATACGTTGCCTACACCTTCGTAGACTTTGAATATGCTCATGTTGTTCTCCAAGCCTGGGATCTTGACTTCCATCCAGAAGGGATTACTAAATCCAAATATCTCATGTGGGTTGAATTTCCTTTCTTCAATCTTGTTTTTCGTTCTTTCCTTCAAAACATTGCTTCCCAACTAGCCAGAGTTAAATGTGGTGTAAACAACACTCAGACAAATGGGCTACCCTACATTCACACCCTAGGGCATGTATTGATATGGATTTAACCCTTCCCTTACCCAATACTATTAAACTTGTAGGGCCTAGTTTCAAGTTCGAGCAACACATCTCATATTTGAATAAACCAAATGCTTTCTTTTATTGTCATAAGGAAGGCCACTTGATTCATGAATGTCCATTATGTAAACCTAAACCACCCCAGCCAATTGTTGATAACCACCGTCCTGTTGACTCTCCTATTATTCATAATTCTCATCCTTTTGTGCTTCCTTTCCGTCCACTTCATTCTTCTTTATCACCACAACATAGTTCCCCTCTTGCCCCCAACCTCCCTCTTTCACCCCCCTCTCCCACCACTCCTAAGCACTCAACATCCTACAAAGATATTTTTTTGTCATCCCACCTAGAGCCTCAAGGAGGATGAAGGAGACTCCTACCTCACACACCCCTCCATTCAACTATAAGCGGCAACCTCAAACAAACAACCCTTTTAAGAATCATGCTCATTATGCTACCAAAATACCTAAGTCAAGATCCCATGGATACCCCCCTTAGGCAAAAGCGTGTGATGGGTGATCCAAATACCCAATCAAAGAACCAGTTTAATGTGTTGTATCCAAACGAAGAAACCCTCCATGTCATGTCCTCGAAATCGTGACACTAGGATAACAAACATTGGAATAAGTGAATAAGATGAAAACAAAATACATATTAAAAACATCAACTATTTAATATTATTATAATTATAATTATAAAAAAGAAGATAATAATTATAAATATTAAATAACATTGTAATTACCAAAATATAAATATTAAATATTATAATCATTATAATATATTAATACATAATAAATCAATATAAAAATTGTAACACATTGAAATAAAATAATAATATATTGACAATTTATCATTATTATACTTTAATGATTAAAATATGAAATATTAAAATACATATAATACACATCAAATAATAAAATGAATATGATTGAGATATCTTTGTAATTATAATTGTAAGTAATAACATTATCCAACATATATAATTTTGTTTCTGATTATAGGACAACATTATGATTACAAATACATATTATCCTCTTCATGTCAAATAATAAAATATACATGATAATTATAAAATCCAATAAACATAATTTTGATTATTTTATTTTGTTTATGAGTATATCAAATAATAAAAACTAGAGACTTAAGAAACAACAATCCAAGGTCACGGTTACCAAACACATAAATTAGTCAACACTATTTACCAAATGATGCATCAAAACCATTGGTCAAGTCTTTTCCCAAAGGCAGTGAATAAGAAAGGTCGCAGCCCCCCCTCACCACAACAAGTATTTAAGGGGATACTTCCAAAACAGAATAAGAGGGGATTTTCATGGAGGAAGGAAAGAGAGAAAGAATATAAAGATATATTCTGAACAAAAGGGAAACATGGGATTATTTATAGAAAGCATATTCAGATTTATAGTGAGTGTAGTGTGCTCCCTTATAGTGATTGTATGTTTTAGCCATTGATGATTATTATTCTATCATAGTTATTATATGTTTGATATTTATAATTATTTTTGTGGTAGACCTTATCATCATTATGGCCTACAATTGTATATATATTCATGATTGTGCAATAATGATGCTTGCAACAATTATTGAGCCTTATAAGTAATTACGATCTTAATATAAAAATGAATAGATTATTTATTTATGTATATTTTTTATTCTATGATCAATCAAATTTAAGATTGAAGGAAGGCGATTAAGGAATAAAGAGTCATTGGAAGACATAGTTGATCAAGTGATGTACTTAGCAATAATATTTAGCATATTTTGAATATAAGAAACAAATATTGCTAATTTGATTATTGGTGTAATGCTTTCTTTAGTATTAACATGATGATAATGATGTTGATATTGACTTAAAGAGCCAGTAATAAATGCAAATATATTTGATTTCTAAAAGATTGTCTTCCTTGTGTTTGTAAGCTTATTGGGAGGAAGGGTGTGAGGGAAGTGGTGCCTAAAAACCCCACTCAAGTCTACCCTTGGAACCAAAGGTAGGGATGAGCCTTGGAGAGGTGGAAATTCCACTCATAGTCTGCCTAGTCCCAAGGCATGGTTGGACCATGGAGGGGTGGGGGTCACACTTAAGATTCGCCATGGCCATGGATGGGTGGTAGGTCTGGGCCACTTATATGCTCCCCTAAATGTCCCCAATAAGTTAAGTGTATTATGAGGTGATGACGTGGGTAGAGAAAGTAGGTACAAACTGTGTTTCCACTAAGCATGCCACTCCAAGGGTGGAATAGTCTTGGTCGGTCATTCCTACCACTTGGGGCCAAGTGGTGGGTAGTCTTGGTCGGATGCTTGTGCTCTCGGGCTTAGATGGATAGCTTCGGGTGGATCTACCCATGTCATGAAGGAGCTCAAAGATCTCTGCAAGCTAAAAACACCTGTTATAGGGAGAAGCAAAGAGAAACAACACAGAAAAAATGCTCAAAGATGTGGAGCTCAATATTGCCAATGTGTAAAAGAATTAATTTACAAAAGAAAAGTTTACAACCTCATATAGGTCAAAAAAACCTAAAAAGGAAAACCCTAGGCTTGCACAATAATAATTAATAAAATAATTAATTATTATGCACCTAAAGTTAGCTTAAGTGTAAATGAGATAAAAGGGAACTTAATTAATTAACCAAATATTGTTTAATTAATCAAGTAAATAACCAATTACTCTAACATGTCACTCCTCTTATGTTTTCATTATTGTTTTAGTGATTATGTTTATATGTTGGATATCTAGATGTTAATGCTAACAGTGATATGTGTTTGTGGAAATGTTGTTAATATGGTGAATGCATATGTCAATCCAAGATTACTTCATTGAAAAAAATAATAATTTGGAAAGAAGAAACCCTAAACCTAATGAACAAGCGAATTCTAGAGCTAATTCAAGTAAGGGACATTATAGAGGTATCAGAGCATCTTTACTGCCATCCTATGTGTTCTTGAGCAACTTGCTTGCATGCTTGAGTTGGGTGCCTACTTGCTTGAGCTGGTTGCTTGCATGTTGCTTGCGTGCTTGAGCTACCTACTTGTCTACTTGAGCTAGTTGCCTATTCACTTGAGATATTTGCTTGCATGCTTGATCTACTTGCTTGTCTACTTGAGCTGATTGCCTACTTGATTGAGCTGGTTGCTTGCACGCTTGAGCTACCTACTTGTCTAATTGAGCTAGTTGCCTTTGTGCTTGAGCTAGTTGCCTGTGTGCTTGAGCTACTTGTCTATGTGCTTGAGCTACTTGTTCACTTGCTTGAGCTACTTTCCTATGTGCTTGAGCTACTTTCCTACTTTCTTTTATGCTTGAGCTACATGCTTGTCTACTTGAGCTAGTTGCCTACGTGCTTGAACTACTTGCTTGTATTCTTGAGCTACCTGCTTGTCTACTTGAGCTACTTTCCTATGTGCTTGAGTTGTTTGTTTGCTTGTGTGCTTGAGCTACTCACTTGCTTGCTTGAGCTACTTGCCTACTTGGTTGAGCTATCCAATTTCCTACTTTAATTTCTAAATCAAATGGTTGTAGGTATACTGATTCCCAAACTCAAAATCATGGGTTTTGAGAGTAAGGAGAAATAGTAAAACTTAAGAGTATTTGTTAGTACATTGCTCTCATAACCAGAATAACCATCACTAAGGTTAAAACGTTCAACTCCTATCAAAACTAATATCATCACCACAAGGAGCAATGTCTTAAAATTGCACATCTTAGATTATGATTGCTTGAGGGAAAGCAATCTTGGGTGGGGAGGACTGTCATGTCCCCGAAATCATAACACTAAGATAACAAACATTGGAATAAGTGAATAAGATGAAAATGAAATACATATTAAAAACATCAACAATTTAATATTATTATAATTATAATTATAAAAAATAAAATAATAATTATTGATATTAGGGTAGGTGCATGAAGTTTGGTTACACTTTTGTGGCCAATTCCAAAAAAAATGAAAATGACCTAACGCAAGCACGTTCTAACACACTCGTGTTATGTCATTTTAAAAGAAAAAAAGAAAAAAGTGAAAGTGATTCATTTTCTGTTTGTTTTTTTGCTCTGCCCACGGCCAAAAACCCTCATTTTCATGCTGACATTCTAGGAGAAGGAATTCTACAAAATTCATCAACAACAGTTGTTTTTTCTTTGCAAAGATGGTGCCACGACAACAAAGAGGTCCGGGAGGTAAGTATTGTTTGCTATTTGTTTTGAATTTCTTAGTTTCAAATTGATTTTGTTTGTTTTAGGTTATATTTGATTGTTTTTTTTTTAATTTGTAGGAGATGCAAATGATCTTGAAAATCCTCAAAATCCTCAACAAGAAGAGCAGGCAAATCCTCAACAAAAAATTCAACCTCCCCCACCAATCACTCAACACCCTCCTGGCACTCAACAAAATTTGAGGAGTGAAATTGAGAACAACAAAAAATAAACTGAGGATTTTATCAATAGGTTGAGTGATCCTAGTGCTTCAACCACAAAAAGAATGACCCCAAGAAATTCATTGAAAGAGATGTTAAAAAATGTAGATTCAATTACCCAACAAATAACTGGATGGCAAGATAGGAGGCAGGCAACTAGGGCATATTATGTAGATAAACTATCATATAAACAAGTAAAAGATTTAAAATTTACTAAAGGTGATTTGTGCTCTTTATTCACTAACCCTAAAACACATCAAATCTTAGCCTCAATGTGAAGAGGTTTCCTATTCATTGGTGCCACCACCAAGAGATTAGGAACCATTTTTATGATAGGTGGTACTTGGTATTTGATTTCCAACCGTGCAACAATTGTGAAGTCCCCCAATATTATCTTAGGAAACTATACAATAATTTCGTATTGAACCAAATCCCAAATTATTTTGATATGAGGGAGTTCCAGGGGAGAGGTGGGGGGTCAGCTCAGGATAGGCCTGGTGTGCAGCCGAATCCTACATGGCAAGGGAGACAACCTCTCGCTAGGCCGCCTCTTGGGCACATTCTTATGCCTATCATTGTGAAGGAGAGTGCCTACATAGAGACATTACAGGGCGATCAACACTTTGACCCGGAGTGCATCCATCATACTAGCCCTATTGTACAACACCATCTAGGGGAGTTTTCAGGTGGTGGCCTTCGAACCCATGTGTGTCAATCTTGCGGGGTGACTTGTTCATATGACCCCACCAGCCATCATGATGATGCTACGTAGGATTTGTATACTACTACACAGCATCTATGGGGATGGAGAAGACGACTGACATTTTGCATCATGCATATGGCATTGATACTCAGGTAAAATTCAACATGTTCATTGAATTTAATTTATCAAATTTTGATTTTGAAATGCAATATTAACTAATTTAGTTTTATTATTTTAATAAAATTGTAGGGTCACAGTATTGAGACTAGATACACCGGTCCTCCACCTACTTTTTTTTGTAGTACAACTATTAGTGGGGTATGTAACTAGTAAACAATTATAAATTTATTACATGTTAATAGCATTGTTTTACGAATGGTATTTTAATATGTAATTTTGGATGTTGAACAGGCTAATATTGGAGGTTTCAAGCAAACACCTCCTAGTGTCAGTGGATTTACTCAAACGTACACGGAGGTAATAGAATAAAGAGAACTTAACTAATGAATTCTACTTAACAGATTTGTGTAGTTTATATTCATATTTTTGGTTACGTTGCATTACACATCATTCAAACTCAAAGCATTACTTCAAATTCCATAACTAATAACTAGATGTTGATAGATGAAAAAATTTCAACTGTATAATATAGTTGTTTAGAAAGTCAACATAAGCAGCATGATGCAAGTACTTCACATGGAGGCATGTGCTTGCAAAGGTGCACCAGCATGACAAACTATGGATGCTTGGAAAAAATCTATGAAACCATAATAGTAAGCAATAGCATAGACAAGGTAGTTAGTAGTTTGAAAAAATTCCTTGAAGAAATGTGGTCTCATGGTGATGGAATTCCATTCTATCACCACATGAGACCACATTTCTTCGAGGCATTTCTTCAAACTGTTCACCACCTTTCCTATGATACCACATTTTTCATACATGTTCACCAAAGCATTTTATCAAACGACTCACTTCCTTGCAGTTGTTGCTATGGCTAAAAGCCTAAAATAGGTGCTTTCCAACAAACTATATGGATGTTGGGAAAAATATCTATCAAAGCATAATAGTAAGCAATAATACCATAGAGAAGGCAATGAAATTTTTGAAAAAATTCCTAGAAGAAATGCAATCAAGATTATGTTGATGGAATGCCATGACATGCATTTGTTTTTAATGGCATGCCATCACCACGAGACCCCATTTCTTTTGAGGAATTTTTTCAAATAGTTCACTGCCTTCTCTATGCCACCATAGTTATCGTACATGTCTACAAAAGCATTTTATCAAATGGTTCAACGGCTTGCTTCTATGGGTAAAATCCTAAAAGCACATCCTTTCGAACAAGATATGGATAGGAAAAATAGTAAGCATGATAATTAGAAATATATAGTTTAATACTTGTACTCAAAATTTTGTTCATTAAATCTCATATATTATAAGTCATGATGTGAATCGCTATTGTAATTTTTTTGTGATTGAATAATTTTTTGTTTTATTTTCAAATGTTGGTGACATAAACACCTCCAAATGTTATGAGGGCAATGGATATCGGTGTTTCATCCACTATACCATCCTTGATGGCTCTGATAGGGGAGGTATGAGGCAAATTACTAAATTTCAATTTACATTCGTTGTTATAGATGTTAGTTCTAGTGAAAAATCAAACCATTATTGATTCGTAGTTTAATTCCTATTTGGATGGTTTATACAAGGCTTGAGCATGCCTCAACATTGGCATGCAAATATTTCCATCATGGAGAGTGATCGTGAGATGGCCATAAGTGATTATTTTGTTAAATATATCATTTTTTATAATGTAATTTCTATATATTAATATCTTTACTTCTTATTGTAACAATTAAAACTTCACCAGGAGCTAAAATCTAGGAGGAGTAGCAAGAGCACTCCTCGAGCACAACATAAATGAGTGATAGACTTATCGCCATTCGTCGCCAAACAAAGGGAAAAAATTTATTTCCAGAGCATGGAGAGAAATGAATTTTGATTCCAGAGCCCTTTGTTGTATGCCTAGACATGGAAATTTTTTTCATATTTTGTATTGGTTATATTTGACTTTGTATGCCAATATGACATTCTCGTAAGCCTATATGGCTATTTTGTATCTATATTTTATACTTATATCGACATATATTGATGTATGCGTACATGGCTATTTGGTTAATACAAATCTTTTTTATCGATGGTGTCCATATTCGCATTATAAATTCATGGTTCAATAGATATGAGTTACGTGTATTCAAGTGTATACTTTACAACTTACATGTATACTTTTTGACTTACGTGTGTTCCAATGTATACTTTGTGACTTATGCATTTTCATGTGTATACCTTGTATTTGTGCATAGATTTTTGTAGTTTATATTCATATCATTAATTACATTACATTGGACATCTTTCAAAATCAAAGCATTGCTTCACATTGCATAACTAATAACTAGATGTTGATAGATGAAAAAATTTCAATTACAATATAGTTTTTACAAAGTCAACCTAAGCAGTTATGCAATTACTTCACATTGCATAACTAATAACTAGGAGTAGCTACCAATTGCATTTGCTTGTCATGAAATTCTATGAGACCACATTTTTTAAGGAATTTTTTCAAAAAGTTCACTGCCTTGTCTATACTACCACATTTTTCATACATGTCTACCAAAGCATTTTGTCAAATAGTTCACTACCTTGTTGCTATGGATGAAAGCCTAAACCAAGTGCTTTCGAACAAGCTATGGATGCTTGGAAAAAATCTATCAAAAGCATAATAGTAAGCAATATCATAGACAAATTGTTTGAAAAAATGCCTCAAAGAAATGAGGTCTCATGGTGATGGAATGCCATGACAATCAAATGCTTTTGATTGTCATGGCATTCCATCACCATGAGACCTCATTTCTTTGAGGCATTTTTCAAAGAGTTCATTGCCTTGTCTATGCTAACACATTTTTCATACATGTCTATCAAAGCATTTTATCAAATAGTTCATTGCCTTGTTGCTATGGCTAAAAGCCTAAAACAGGTGCTTTCGAACAAGCTATGGATGCTTGGAAAAAATTATCATAGCATAATAGTAAGCAATAGCATAGACAAGGCAATGAACTGTTTAAAAAAATGCCTCAAAGAAATGTGGTCTCATGGTGATGGAATGTCATGAAAAGAAAATTGCTATGGATTGTCATGGCATTCCATCACCATGAGACCACATTTCTTTGAGGCATTTTTTCAAATAGTTAATTGCCTTGTCTATGCTACCACATTTTTCATACATTTTTATCAAATAGTTCACTTCCTTGCTACTATGGCTAAAAGCCTAAAATAGGTGCTTCCAAACAAGCTATAAATGCTTGGCAAAAATCTATCAAAGCATAATAATAAGCAATAGCATAGACAAGGAAGCGAACAGTTTGAAAAAAATCCTCAAAGAAATGTGGTCTCAATGGTGATGGAATGCCATGAAAATACATAGCAATTTTCTTGTCATGGCATTTGTCATGTCATTCCATCACCATGAAACCACATTTCTTTGAGGCATTTTTTTCAAACAGTTCACTGCCTTGTCTATGCTATAACATTTTTCATACATGTCTACAAAAGAATTTTATCAAATAATTCACTACCTTGCTGCTATGGCTAAAAGCATAAAAAAGGTACTTTTGAACAAGCTATGGATGCTTGGAAAAAATATATCAAATCATAATAGTAAGCAACAAGCTATAGTCTCATGGATTTTTTTCACACGAAAATCGGTGTGATTTTATTCACATTTTTTTGCAAGTAATAAACACATTTTTTTTGGTAATTTTGCTATTTGAAATGGGAAAAAAATCGTTGACCAAAAGGTCAAAGATTTTTTCAAAAAATTGGGGAAAAAATCATCCAGCCTGCAGATTTTTTAAAAATCAGGATTAATCGGGATTTTTTGCAGATTTTTGCTTCTATGGTTTATACACTTCAATTGTATAGCCACTCTTTGGTTCTTTGAAATAAAAATCTGCCTATGCCATTGTTACACTACAGAGGTGAACCAAATTTTGTATTATGGAGCTATATTAAGCTGCCACTCTGAAGACCAATGTAACAATGATACAAAATAGTGTTTGAGACTACAAGAAGACATAAAAATGGCTAGTGTATTAAAAAAATTCTTATGATTTATGAATAATGTTGATAACTCTACTCAGCTGCCTTCTTTTTTCAAAATCATACAAATTGAACCTTAGCATCAATAGACTTTGTATATCAAGCTACCACAATTCAAATTTCAATGATGAATATTTCTCATGCATGTTCTAAATGAAATTCAAGTTTATGGTGGTTTTGTTGTTTATATGATGATATGTGATATTCTAATCCTAATTCATGCTTCTTGGTTGCATAGATATATATTTTTCTTTTATATTTTTTTATACCAACGAACCCAAAATGAACTGAACCCCCCTCCAAAAAATCTTGGCCAAACCGGAAAACCGAACCCTCAAACCTGAACCTCAAAGCCTATTCCAACACTCTTCATTCTTCTTGCAAAAACTTAATTGACCACCAAATTATTTTTCCCCTTGACTTTACCCACGTTTACTCCCTCAAACCTCTATTTTTCATTCAAAACCCTTGTTTTCCCAACTAGGGCATGTCATGCCATAACATACTTTTTACCTCCCCTATCCTTGCAGACCTTTTGAACACATCAAACTCCACAATTTCATCCTATTTCCAACTTATTCTAACTTATTTTCAAGCAATTTCTTCTTTTCACCTCTTCTAGCCTTGCTTTTAAGGGGCTTCAACTTTGAATTTTCAACAAGGGCAGTGTTAGTAATCTCTTCCAATTCCCTTACTAATGCTATTTTGTTATTTCTACTCCCTATCCTACTTACATTAGGGCCATATCACTGAGACACAGCTTGAACAATAGGTGGAATGGCCTATTTCAACATACTACACTCAAACCCTTAAGGGATCGATCTAGTTGAACGTAGCTCAGAGTGATTTCGCATCTTTCGGTGAGAAAGAGGACCATGCCTAGCATAAACATGCCTATTTGGACACATTGGAGTAGTTTTTTTGGTCACACAAGTTACAAATAGAAATTTGCACCACTTTGCAACTTTCCACTGCTTCCATTTGACACTTTTTCCATCAACTAAAAACTGGACACCACATGAAAACCACTTCGAGATAATGAAAACCAAGAGAGGTTATTATAAAGGAGCCCAACGCGATCCCATGGGATCAAACGATAAGTTTTTAAGCATCACGGTGTTTGAGTAACCTCATGTTGAATTTTTCAGCCATTTTTCCCTTTCGACCCTTAAGGGATCGATCTGGTTGAACGTAGCTCGGAGCAACTCCGCATGTTTGGGTGCAAAAAAGGACCATTCCTAGTGTAAAAAATTCATATTCGTATGTGTTGGAATAGTATGCTTGGTCACATGAGTTGTAAAATAAAATTTGCACCACTTTGCAACTTTCCACTGCTTCCATTTGACACGTTTTCCATCAACTGAAAACTGGACACCACGAAAAAACCACTTCAAGATAATGAAAACTAAGAAAGGTTATCATAGAGGGGCCCAACATGATCCCATAGGATTAGATGAGAAGTTTCTAAGTGTCACGGTGTTTGAGTAACCTCATGTTGAAGTTTGCAGCCATTTTGCCCTTCTTACCCTTAAGGGATCAATCTGGTTGAACGTAGCTCAGAGCAATTTTGCATGTTTGGGTGTGAAAGAGGACCATGCCTAGCATAAACATGCCTATTCAGACACATTGGAATAGTCCATTTGGTCACATGAGTTACAAAACAAAAGTTGCACCACCTTGCAACTTTCCACTACTTGCATTTGACACTTTTTCCAACAATTGAAAACTGGACACCACAAGAAACCACTCCAAGATAACGAAAACTAAGAGAAGTTATTGTAGAAGGGTCCAACACAATCCCATAGGATTAGACGAGATGTTTCTAAGTATCACGGTGTCTGAGTAACCTCATGCTGAATTTTGCAGCCATTTTTCCCTTTGGACCCTTAAGGGATTGATCTGGTTGAACGTAGGTTGAAGCGATTCCGCATGTTTGGGTGTGAAAGAGGACTATTCCTAGTGTAAAAATGCCTTATTTAATGTGTTGGAATAGTCCGTTTGGTCACATGAGTTGTAGAATGAAAGTTGCACCACCTTGCAACTTTCCACTACTTGCATTTGACACTTTTTCCATCAACTGAAAACTAGACACCGGGTGATCCCACAATAGTGGTTTACAATTTTTGGCCAAACTGGACATTGAAATAATTTTTTTAACTAAATCTTCACTTTCAGGCACCTATAGCGGCTAAAATGGGACGAATTTGAAGATGATGCAAACTAGAGTTTCGTGAAATTTTGTCTATAGATTCTAAATATATTTTTTTCAAAATGTTTGGAATCAGATTGCACTTCTTTTTCTATCTTCCATGAAAACTAGTTGTTTTCATAAAACAACATTTTAAAAAGTGACGCTCACCGTATAACGCATAACTTTTATTCCATGAAGGATAAAATTCTAATTCTTTCAAAATTAGATTTGTAACTCCAAATCTAGTGCTTCCACTTGGTTAGATAGCTTTTATTGAATATTTTTTCTTTAATCAAGTTTCAAAGTCAAACCAATTACCAATTTAGATATAGCATGACAGCATAACGCATAATTTTTTGTATGTATCAAGATTCAATTATTTTTTTATTGTTGGATCAAGGACTTCAATATCTGGTGCACTCATATTTTTCAATTTTTTTTTTGATAATCTACTATTTTTTCACATGTGTAGAACCAAGAGCTTGATTTTCAGTGAAAAACCTACATTCACAAGAAATAAAAAATAAATATAATAATTAAATTAAATTTATTTAAAATTATACTTTTTGGGAAGCTTATAATAAGGACTACATACTTACAAAAAATAAATTTTAAATGAATTCATTTGATGCCCCAAAAGGTAAATCAAACATGGTTTTTTATCAGCATTTTGATAGGTGTAAAAGAGACTATGTTATAGGTATGGTTTAAAACTAGCCGAGTTCTACCCAAGGGGGTTTGATCTAAGGTAATTTGATCAAACCCTCTTCAATTGGAATGCTTTAAATGAAAATTTTTAAGGCTTAAATCATTATATTTTCTAAAAATGTGTGATTTCAACAAAAATCAGAATCTCCCAGAAATTGTAAACTAGCATTGTGGGATCAGCCCACCACGAGAAAAACACTTTGAGATAATGAAAACTGAGAGAGGTTATTTTAGAGGGGCCCAACATGATCCCAGAGGATCAGATGAGAAGTTTCTAAGCATCACGGTGTCCAAGTAACCTCATGCTGAAGTTTGCAGCCATTTTGCCATTTAGACCCTTAAGGGATCGATCCAGTTGAATGTAGTTTGGAGCGATTCCGCGTATTTGGGTGCAAAAGAGGACCATTCCTAGCATAAACATACTTATTTAGATGCATTGGAATAGTTTTTTTGGCCACACGAGTTGCAAAACAAAAGTTGCACCACTTTGCAACTTTTCACTGCTTGCATTTGGCAGTTTTTCCATCAACTGAAAACTGGAAACCACGAGAAAACCACTCTGAGATAACAAAAACAAAGAGAGGTTATTGTAGATGGCCCAAATATGATCCCATAGGTTCAGAAAAATATTTTGTAACTTCCATGGTATGCGAGTAATACCCCATCAAATATTGCTACCCTTTTGCACTTTGGGATTTGATGTTTCATTGAATTGTACGATTCTGTACAGGGTGATTGTA
The DNA here is from genome assembly GCA_007258455.2 of Sequoia sempervirens. Lineage (NCBI taxonomy): Eukaryota > Viridiplantae > Streptophyta > Pinopsida > Cupressales > Cupressaceae > Sequoia > Sequoia sempervirens. The sequence goes on from VDFB02271358.1 coordinate 793,055,540, forward strand.
CTTTGTTTTCAATGGAATTTTGTGGGAAGTAGACTTAAATCCATTTTAGTTTTGGTTTGGTTGGATTTCAAGTGATTGTGTGCATTTTAGAAGCCAATTACTAAGGGTCAGTTTGTATACCCTATTTTAAGGGTTTTGAGTGCATTAAAATGTCATATTAAGCCTTTCACCCACTATATGCTTCTATAACTCAATGGAAAGGCTTAGTTATGATTTTAAAACATGTGTGCATGGTTTTGTGTGCAAGGGAGGTGAGTAGAGGGTTTTTAGGTGATGCCCTAGATGTCAAATGGTGCATTTTTTAGTAGAAAATGGTGGTTTCCTGCTAGGGTTTGAAAAAATATTTGGGGGCAGCAATATCTCTTGAACTTTTAAGCTTATGTAGACCTTTTTGAACATTTTTTTAGGCTTTGGTTGGCTATGGGAAGTTTCAAGTATGGGTTTTCAAAAAACCCTTGCTTAACTTATAGTCTCCAAATCTCATCAAATGGGCTTATCTTTTAGAGAAGGTCATCCAATGTCCAACCAAACATCAATCAAGCTTTAACATAGACCCTAAGAAAAATTTCCAAGGGATCACACCATGTTTCTGTGTACCATCATTAAGATCCAATAGACCACCTTGCATAAAGGCTACTAAATTAGCCCTATTTACAAATAGACGACCTTTTAAACACTAGATCTTCACTCAAACTCCTAAAACAATAGTATGTTATGTGTCAAAACCTCCAATTCCATTATTTGTTTCTAGGTGCAAGACCTCTACACCCCTAATACACCAAACCCTCTATTTCAAGCAAAATACTTTGGGTTTTAATGAAACTCCTATCTCCCACACCTGCCATACTCAAACAAAGCACCAAAAACACTTACCAAACCTTGCACATGGTGAATAATACATTACATGGATAGTCCTTCCCACCTTTTTTCAAAACACCACTTGAAACCCTCATTTTCATCATGAAAATACCCTGTTGCAGCCCTAGAACATCATCCCAAACACCCAACCTTGACTCCACAACATTATAATTAGATTAGGCATGTATTTTACAAGTTAGAGGACCCATTCCATAAGTTATAGTAGGCACAAAAAGTGGAATGGGTCAAATTACATCATGAAACCCTTCAATCCAAGAACACTGTGAAAGTGGTACCAACAATAAAAACAAGATAACCTTCTTGCCCCTCCTAATGTTTGGACCAAATCCATTACCTCCACATAAAACTCGACATCCTTGGTCTTATTGGTTCCCATGCCTTGATATGGTTATGCAAATGAAAATGAAGCAAAGTAATCATCTCTTTTTCCATTGGTTGGAAGAATGCATGCTTAATGTTTTGATACATGATATCAACTCCCTCTTTTTCTCTCATGGTTGAATATCAAAATCCAGTATGGTGGGCCTCCAGAGTTCCAGTCAACTTTATTCCTCTTCCACCAAATTTTGGCCTGATCCACACATCTCCACCTAGTTGGCTTTGTTTTTGAAAGATGAAGTTTCTCCTGAGTCACAAATGTAGCTCTCTTTTCCTTTTCAGACTCTTTCATTGCTACAAATCGTCTCTTGGATTTAATCATCTGTACCACATGGTTGATGTTCTTTGAATCCTTTCATTTAAAGGAAATTTCATTTACATAAATATTGCTAGGGAATTTCAATGTTGCCACTGTAGTTGGTATTAAAGCCAGTACCTGCAACATGAAGAGTGATTCTCATTCCTCTTCTACATTAGAGGGTTCATATCCTTGATTTGACTCTTCCAAATTATTAGAATCAAAATCACTAGTAAAGGATTTGAAAGGAACTCCATGAAAACCAAGCTCTCTAAATGGTATATCAAACTCTAGTTCAAAATCTTTTAGATGAGGCTACTCCCATAGCTCTCTTACTCGCTTGAAAAATCCTTGAAACTCTATATTGATTTTATTTTTACTGTCCATCTCTTGTTGTTCTTCCTCAATTTCATCAAGATCATTGATGCAATTGGGGGAGGTCATGTAACACAACTAATCACAAATTCAACAACCAACTAGGTATTAGATCATCAAGTTCTCCATTTCACTCTTTCTCAACAAAATCACACTATCCCTTTTAGCATAGGAAACCCACTAAATCGGGTACAAATTCTCAACCACACACTTTCAGTTCACAACCTAACTCAATTCAAGGACCCATTGTTGATATTTTTCACATATCAACACATCCCCATAAGTTTCTTTGTAACAACTCCTTCAAAACTTGAAATTTCACTCTTTTTAGGCCTTAATTAGGCCACTTTTACAAAGGGTCTATACTCTAAACTTATCCAAACCTTACCAAATCTTGGGGAAGCAATTCTAAGGTGTCAAAACTTCAAAATCCATAATCATATCTTATTTATACAACCGTATAATGGGTAAACCACAAAACCCTCTATTGTAGCCTAAACCTTAGGGGTTTATTGAAAATGATACTTCCAAAGCTAACCACAACCTAAAAATTACTCAAAAAAGTTTTTGATACCCTGAAAAAGATCAAACAATCATAAAATAACACTTCCCTACAAAAGAACACAATTTGACCCTTCAAAACAACCATTTTTCTTAAAGAAAACTCACTTTTACACACATGGGTTTCACACCCATCTCACTTTCAGACCTCCCCAACACTTACACGTCATTCCCACACCTTAATAATGTTATTCCAAACCCATTCATCAAGTTACAGAGGCTACAAAAAGAGGAATGGGTCAAGAAGCCATTTTTATTGAGTCAAAACCTTCAAATGTACAAGTTCAGGCCAATTTTAGTAAATTGATGATAAAATGCACAAAACATTATGGAGAACCTTCTAAATGGATTAAAAATAAATGTAACTCCATATACTATGAAAATATCAACAAATATGGATCAACTAATTGAAATACAGGCCATACAATCTACTGCTACAGCTGAAAATACAAAAAATTCTAGAAAATTCTATGTTTTTATTATTTTTGCTTCTTCAAATCACAAAATCCATCCTTCAATTCGAGTTATCCATGTTTTTAAACTATTTCCAACCAATTAAAAACTAATTCACCTTCCTAACTGACCTTTGAACTAGTTTGACTCTTCACATTCCCTCCATAATGCAAATTTTGCAATTTTACAATGTTTGAGTTTGCAAATTTTGCACATTTTTGCAAGTTTTAAACATTTTGCACTTTTTGAAAAACCCAAACTCCTAAACACCTAATACAGCTCAAATATGACTAAATACATAATAGAATGGTCTCATAGACCTTATTTTATTACAAAATTCAAAATCCTATATTCTACTCCTTATTTGCCTTGATGAACAAAACCTACTAAATGGTGCTCCTGCACCAATCATACATTGACCTTCTTGCCCCTCCTAAATTTTGGACCACATCCATTACCTCCACATAAAACTCGACATCCCTGGTCTTCTTTGTTCCCATTCCTTGATATGGTTATGCAAATGAAAATGAAGCAATGTAATCATCTCCTTCTCCGCTGGCTGGAAGAATGAATGCTTAATGTTTTGATACATGATATCAGCTCTCTCATCTACTCTCATGGTTGAATACCAAAATCTAGTATGGTGGGACTCTAGAGTTCCAGTCATCTTTCTTCCTCTTCTACCAAATGTTGGCCTAATCCACACATTTGCCAGCCTAATTGACTTTGTTTTTGAAAGCTGAAGTTTCTCCCGAATCACCAGTGTAGCTCTCTCTGCCTTTTCAGACTCTTTCATTGCTACAGATCCTCTCTAGGATTTAATTATTTGTACCACATGGTTGATGTGATTTGAATCCTTGCTTCTAAAGGAAATTTCATCAACATAAATAATGCTAGGGAATTTCAATGTTGCCATTGTAGTTGGTATTAAAGTTGGTACCTACAACACTGAAAATTATCCTTATATAAGAATTCCCTCTATCTTGTTGGATTGTAACACTCTTGATGGAGGCTACATGAAATTTTATTTTAATTCCTCTTCTACAATAGAGGGAACTCATATATCCTTGTTCTAACTCTTTTGAATTATTAGAATCAGAATCACTAGCTTCCATATTCAAAATTTCCCAACCACCATCTTCAATAAATTGGCCACGAGTTCAAGTTCATTCTGCTTTCATAATACTTTATATCCATGGAGTTCAGCCATTCCTTCATGCCATCAAGTGAAGATTGAGGAATGGCGTCAATGCAGAGTACATCCCGCTTGAAGTCTTTCAAAATAATAGCCATATCAAATGCCTTTTTCCCAAGTCATACTCTCTCAAGGTTAACAATCTCAATCTTGAACTAATAGTAATTACTAAGAAAGGTCATTCCACCAACTCTATCAAATAGTTTATCGTAGGAACAATAAAAGCAAAGGATTTGAAAGGAACTCCATGAAAACAAAGCTCTCTAAATGGTATATCAAACTCTTCGACCTCATTCTTGCACATTTACAAACAAATTCAAATATTTTCCTTCAAAAGGCTACAAATTCAAATATTGACAATTTTGTAGCAAGAATGAATTTTTTCGCACATTTGACCACTAAGACTCAAAAAATCACCCTAATACACCTTAAATGGTCTTGATTGACCTTATTTAGCATAAATAAACACAAAATACCTTAATCTAACCTATTGACCACCTATCAACCTTCAAAAAGTGAAATTTTGCAACTAGGAGACTAGGTGCTCCTGCACAAAAATTACATTGTGTCTGAGCCTTCAAGAGGCTTTAAATCTAGCCTTTACAAATGATTCTACATATTTCCAATCATGCCTAACTGTTGAGCTTGTAACTAACATGACTTATTACATTATAAATCAATTGACCATGTAATATGACCTTATTCAATTGGCAATTTACTCAAAACACAATTTACTAACTTAAAATAATTACATGAACCAAATTTGTTCAATAACCTTGGTGCCCCTGCACCATTTCAATATTTCAATAAATGTCATTACAAGTACAAATATCATTACTATGCCTTCGGTACTCTATTCTCACATATATTTTACAATGTCACTCATACATTTGAGATTTTCTTGTAATGTCTACATCAGAGGTTCTCATTTAGAGGTTAACTTCAAATGAGTAACTTGAGATTCCCTCGCAAAGCTTCACACACTCTTTTATAATGGCTTCAAATCATAATTGAGATTTTTCAAGATCATCAAAATAAGGATGTTGCATTTCTTTTTTGGCTAAGATTCTCTTCAATGGCTAAAAAATAAACATTTTCTGCAAGGAGAGACTAATCAATTTTTACTATTTTAGTTACAGATGTACGCAAAGTAAAAGAATAAAAAGAAACAACTCATCCAAAATGGAAATGAAATAAAAATAGATGGAAGGCACTTACACATAGGCATGGTAGTCTCTCAACTTAGTCACTCCTAGTCATACATCTTCACTGTGAGTTCCAAGATACCTATTGCACACAACACCACTCATGAATCTAGAATATCTTGAAATTCAAGATGCTCCTATAATGTCTACATCATAAGTGCTCATAATAAGGTTAAATTCAAATGAATAACTTGAAATTCCCTCACCAAGCTTCATATGCACTTTTCTAATTGTTGAAAATCATAGTTGAGATATGTCAAGATCATCAAAATAGGGATGTTGCATTGCTTTTATGCCTGAGATTCTCTTGGATGGCTCATAAATATACATTTTCTGCAAGGGGACACCAATCAATGTTTATTGGGTTACTTACAGATACGCAAATTAAAATAAGATGATATCATTGGCATCAAACAAATTAACGTGGATACAAGTATAAATTAATAAGAACCATTGTGCATATACTTACAAATTAATCCAATGAACCATCCAAATCTTCTCTACTCTTTATTGTGTCAAGTATTGCCTCATGGTCAGACTCACGAACCTTCCACAAGGTCTTGTTCAAAGGTCTACCCCCGTATTTTCTCAAACAAACATTGGATGCCACAACAAGGTTCGAGTAATGAAGAATCTTACGATGCGTGTCAAAGTCCTCAAACAGCCAATGTTTAACACTCTTATGTGGGTACCATCTAAGCCACATTCCAGTAACAACAATTGAGCCTGTAGGGTATTCGATGTTTTCTCCATCTATAACTAGGGCTTCCAATTTCTTTTTGGCCTCAACACAATGACACAAGTAATAGTTTGTTCCCTCTTTGTTTTCTTCATCTACAATAACTACATAAACATGCCCTACATTGATATGTGCAAAAAATCACTTGAAATTAGTCAACATTATGAATATAGTACAAAGTAAGATAACAATATGGAATTTCAAAAACTAAGCAAGTAGATATATTCCCTGGTTGAACTAGATCTGATACGTGGTCAAATTCGACCAATGATTCCATCTGTGTTAGTTCCATTGCCATCAGAGGGCGATATGTGTGAAGTGGGCTAAGATAACTTTTCAACCATTTTTCAACCCACTCCCCTGACTCACAATCATTCTAGGCTTGCATTATACATGAAGAAAAAAAGCATGCTATCTTACATGTATCGATACTCCATGAACCTGCATTTGAGTTGAGGAAATAGTGTAGCTCACTCGATCCTATTAGTGTACAATAATCCTCACATGGTGCAATGTTAGTATCATCCATCAACCAAAAAAATCTACGAATTGAAGACGTACCTTCATTACCTAGACCCATCGAAGCATTACACCACTCGATGATTGAACTTGCATATGTAAACTTTGCACTATCTTTTCACACATGCTCCTGTACCATCATGCTCCCCCTTTCCATGCCCAGCCTCACAAAAGTTCCACATATGTTGAACACCTATAGTGAGATGCATCCTGCACAACTAGTAGAACATGCGCGCCTTCTTGAATTGTGTTGCACAGTTATCCGACCATATTATATTCCAACCATATGTTATGCCCCTCCAAGCCAAATTACTATAAAACATCTAGAAGCAACCTTGCACGAACTCTAAAGAATGTGTGCGATCTAAAAGTGATACTCCCTCAATACCTTCCTTTGGTCCTTTGTACTATTAGTTGCATGAATGAATGCTATGTGCACAAATATCAAAACCTGTGTGGAGTTGTAATACTGTGACTACACCTCACACTATGGCTGTAGAGTGTAGTTCTCTACAAATTCAACCATTGATACTATTTTTCCAACTGGAAAGGTGTCCTTGCATAGCTTGAATTGTGTGTCCAGCCATTAGGATCTATGGGTATGCCTTGCATACTCATACACTAGATTCTCACGAAACATGGACATAAACTGATGCACTGGAATCTTCTCAATAACAAAATCACACCTTTTTGCTTGAGACCCATCTTTTGTAGCATATGCCACTATTTTATATTTCCTAAAATCTACTAGTTTATGTCCCACCTCATCTGTGCTTTCCATATGTTGACATACCGGCATTCGTTGCAAGCCACCGCAACGCTTGCATGAACCATCCAAGCATGTTGTCCTGGAGAATATTTGGCCATCCTCTATTTGACATAAATTTTTTGATAAGAACTCTCTTGAATATTTTGGTGGGGCTTCTATGCCACAACCCTACTAAACATTGTTAGTATGCAAATCTAAACATATAGAAAGATAAACATCATAATGGTTAGCGAATTCAATATGTAGTCTACAGCAACAAGTAGTGTGTGTGTGTGTGATTTATCTTGACATTAAAAGGTTTAAGCATTTCAAAAAATCTTTGAGAAATACTAATTTGAGGATAAGCATTTTGAAATTTATGAAAAAATTGGGTTTGAGTCGTATCCAAAAAATTCTTTGGATGTGGCTCACGGTTCTGACTACCGATTCTTCTTCTTACGAAATCCCTTTGATTCGAAGATGGCCTTGTATTATTCTTCCAATAATCTTCAATTAGTGTTCTCAATGCTTCAACAATTATTTTATCTTTATGTGGCAATCTTCCCGAGAATGCCCATAATTCATTTGAATCGGTGCCCTCAATTCTTTGCCGCCTTTGAATGGCTTTTGATAAAGTTTTTCTAATAATTTCCATTTGTTCACTTGTCTTTTTAATGAGACAATATCTCTTTGTTTGATAGCTTACCAAAGTCAATGTAATGACACGTCGGGTGACATTACTATCCTTTGAGCATGAGGTCTAACCCACACTCTCATAACATCCATTAGATTATTCACAATAGTGTTTTCACTTGATGCATTCGATGTTCTCAACCCAAGAGCCTTCATGATGTTTCTATACTTTAAACCCCACATCATTTGAACAAATAGTTGAAATCTTGCGGTCTCATTTATCCTTTCAAAGAACATTTTCCAAATCTTATCAGCATATCTTCTACAAGTGCATTATTGAATCTTACCTTCCATGTGCTACAAAATATCCTCATCAATATTAATCAAAAACTTTGGCTTTCTACACAAAATTCTAGGTGGTGTTCTCTTAGGTACATACATCTCAACATTAGCAATTTCATCAATATTTAATTCAAGTGGGCAAGATTGCGTACCTTCAACTGAGGGTGGAATAGAATACATACCTTGTTCATCAAATCAAAGTGATGATGTACTCTCAACTTCAGATGTGGTGGATGGTGTCCAACCATACTCATTTGTGGTAGATGGTGTCCCTCCATATTTGCTTGTGCTTAATGGTGTCGCTTCGTATTCACTTGCAGTAGAGGGTGTGTCTCCAACTAAAGTATCTGCATCTCCCATAGCATGACTCTTTTGCATTCATGCCCTTTGTGCTTCCAATTTATTTTCTCTTTTTGACGATTGAGGTTCCTTTTCAACTGGCTTGTTTTCGTCAATCGTTCCCAATTTTTTCTTTTCACGATATTCCCTCATCCATTTTTTTCTTTATCTCTGAAGGCTTGGAGCTGATCATTTGTTAGTTTTTTCCTTTTAACAGTTCATTTCTTCGGCATAACGAATAATTTTACCTATGCAAAAAGTGCTAAGTTAGGGTATGTGCAAGATCATGATGGGCCAAAAAGTGTCAATATTATGGGTATTTGTAGGGTATGTGGCTGACGACTTTTTTTTACCCAAAATTGATGAAACAAAAAGGGTTTTTAGAGGAGATTCTCAACTTTCTACCAATATAAATTATGCTTTAATAAAAATTTAATAAATAATTATTATTTATTTTCTATTAGAATTACAACTAAAGTCCTGATCGATAGGCTGATTGAAAAACATCTATAACTTTCAAACGGTATCACATTTTTTGAATCTGAAACATGCGTCACATTCTATGCCTCACATAATATAGGATTAAAAAAAGAAAAAATAAATTTCATGAAGTTTTGACCAAGTTAAGGTGGTCAGACATACTAGTTTTTATATTTTTTAAAATTTGTAATAAAAAATTCATAATT
>VDFB02271358.1:793064989-793149022 GCA_007258455.2 Sequoia sempervirens
TTTTCAAATGTTTTGATTTTGGATTTTCTGATGTTTTTTGGATTTTGATATTTTTTTGAATGTTTTTGGGTTTTGATGTCTCGGGGGCTGATCGAAGATTAGCCTTGTCTATGTTTAAGCTCAGAGACGACGTAGTTCGAATTTCAATATTTTTGATGTTTTTCTGATTTTGACTTGTTTTTGGATTTTTTTATGTTTTTCGATGTTTTTGGATTTTTTTGATTTTGTAATGTTTTTGGATTTTCGCATGATTTTGATGATTTGGATATGGACATGTGTGATGATATCAGTGCTTTGTGTGGGATTTTGTTGAAGACCAAGCTAAGGTCGATCGATCAGGTCGATGGATTGATGATAATGAAAACATTGTTGAGGATGCACAATAATGCAATGATTGATTGATCAAGATTGATGATGATAACATTGTTGAGGATGCACAACAATGCAAGGATAGTGTTAAGAAACACAATGATTGGGAAGGATATCCCCAAGATAATGATGGATTGATGATGATTCAATTGATTAGGATTGTTGAAACTTGGTTTGGAACAAAAGATGTTCGAATGATGTGATGTGACGTTGACATGCATATTAGATGTGACTGATATCGATTGTTTGGATTGATGTTTGATTAAAGATGGAGACTTGATAAAGAACATGTTCTTGTCAAAATATGCCATGGGTTAGTGATGTTGGAATTTTGGATTATAGATTCTTGACCAATTTGATTTCACGTTTGCCAAATGTTTGGATCGCCACATAAGTTGGAGGATACATATCAAGATTTATTCCTGAAGCAAGATGTATATATCTGCCCCCAATGTCTAGCAATGTATGGAATGCCATGGTTGGATGCTTGGATCGGTGTATGGATGGATGGATATGGATACGCAAAAGATGCCAAGGATTATATTGCAATAAGATAAGGTGTTCGGATAACGAATGCTCATTTGGATAATGCTTTGTGGCTTAGATAAAGCTAGGTAGGATAGGATCAATGAAAACGACCCATGTCAAGATGTTTACCATAAGCAAGCATAAAGTGTGCCCCAAAATTTTATCAAGATCAAGATAACTAAGATGATGGATGCAGATATATGCGAATGGATTGGATAAATGGTTCATGGATGGATGGATTTATTATGGCTTGAGATGGATAGGATGCTAGACTTATTACGATGGGATGAGATGCTTTCAACTGAGCTGGCGCACATAAATGTTTGATTCTACACATGACGCCTGTTTGCCAGGTTTTCGTCATGGTCTTGCCCAAAGCACCGCCCATGTGGTTTTCACTAGAGGACGATTTTTTTTCTTTACTATTTTCAATCCTTTTTCTAATTTTTTTGGATTTTCATATTTTTTTAATTTTTTTAATTTTTTTGAAAGATTTTAAGCTCATGCTGAATCACAAGGTGTTGTTGATGTAGATGCCCCTTTCATAGTGTGCCATCGATATCCTACTCAAAGAAGTTTCTTTTCTAAGATACGTGCACTTGAATGCAACTTTTGAGATTCTTGATTTGCTTCATTTATACCAGGGTTAACTCTGTCTCTGTGCGCACATCGCAATAGATTTCCTTTTGAATCCTTATGATGAAAGGTTGTTGCCAATACACGGTCAATGTAAGAATTGGATATTATGCGTGGAGGCATGGATGGAGTGTGTTTAGGGATAAGAGATGGATTGGTTGACAGTTTAGAACATTTGACTCTCCAAACTTGGGAAGTTGAGCAATGATGGGTGGATACAAAAGTGTGCATGGAATTAGGACCAACTGCTTGATATACTTTGTACGTTGCTTGAAAAGCCTGCTTTTTCTTTTGTGGATGTCTTTGATGGATACCTTTCCCTTTTTTATTTTGCCCCATAGTTTCTTTGACTGATGGAGTTTGATAGGGATAATCTTTCTTTGTACTTTTTGGTATCCACTTGTATTTGATTTTTCCATTATGCTTCTCAGCTTCTCTTGCTTTGATAACATTCTTCATACTTTGATTCAAATCTTCCTTTTGACATTGGTCCCAATTTATGGATGGGGTGATGGGTGGATGAAGATTCATGACATGGCTGGTTGTAGTATTGGCAATGGTTTCACCATAAGGATTCTTCATGCTCCCTATGTTGACATTTTCTTGAGATGAAGTTGCCCCTAGTATGGTGGTAGTAGTACCTTCCTGCTTTGATTCTGCCTGTTCTGAGAACTCTTGTATAGAATGCATTCTTCGATCAATTATCACTGTAGATGACATCATTTTCATTTGTTGCTCTGCTAATTCTGGATTATACTGTTTTGTCTGATTTTCTTCCTTGAGTGGATAATGTTTGATATCTTTATTCATGATTTCCTCAATCTTATTTTGGGATATATCTGATCGTGATGTTGATAACTCTGTTTGACTGTAGGAGTTAATAATCTGCTCTTTTTGTGTAACACAATCTTGTTCTAGATGAAGATCATCTACATGCCCATCTGTAGAAAGCATCTCATGGGTAGATGGAGGAGTATGTGCTACATGGATATGATCATCTTGCACAGATAAGAGAGTTTCCATTAGATCATTATAGTATCTTGAAGATACAAATTCTTGATCTTGAATGATTTCAAAGTTGCTTTCGACATGCTTTGGATCAAGTTCTTAACATGGGTCAATTTCAAAGGATGGACTGCTTACAAATGGCTCTTGGATATCTTCATTATGCATGGGAAGTGGCTTAATATCTTTGTGATCTTTGAGTGGACTTGGATAGGTGTCGAGTTGAAGATTCCTTCAATATCAGAAATCATGAGGTTGAAGGATGTCAATATGTCTTGGAAAGGACCATTGCTATACTTTGGTGAAAGACATTGATCATACTTTAGAATAAATTCTTGAGATATGTCCTCTACCTCATTAGGTGATGTAGATACATTTTCAACATGATCACTGGTCGATGCCTTGTTGGATGAAGTAAAAATATCTTTATTGATGGATAGATCTTGAACATTGTTTTCAACAATTGCGGTAGAGAGATTTCTAAGGTCTTCAACCATAGGGTCAAATGATGTTGACATTTGTTGAATTGGATCATTGTTGGGTATTGTTGGTGTATTTTGATCATGATTGAGAAGTGACTCTTGACATATATTCATTTATCATTGGATGGAGTAGACACAACCTCAAGGTGTTCAATGATGGAGTGATCTTGATCTTTGTTCTCAACAGTTGTTTGTTGGGTAGCTCGAGAGGCTTGGGCAGCTTGAGAGGCTTGTTGAGTTTTTCTTGCTTGTTGTGTGGCTAGATATTGTCAGATAGCCTTTTGGTAGGCTTGGTGAGCCCTTAGCGCAATGTCATATTGTCTCGCTAAGTTTGGTTTTGGTGGTAGTGGTGGTGGATTTGGAATCATGTTGGATGCGATGATGGGTGTGATAGGGGTGGATGAGATTGATGGAAATGATGTCTCCACTATGGTACTCACATCAAAATCTGATGGCAACCTGGCCCCTTGTTTTGCTAGTTCAAGCATGTACAACAAAGGGTTAAGTCTCATCATGATGTTGATGATTCTATGTTTGTCCGGATTTTGGAGCATTTCAGCTATTTGTTCGTGAGACATTCCAAAGGTAAGATCCTCTCCTTGGTTTTCCTCTTGTGGGTTTTGCGATGATGTTGGAAGGCTAATTGTGAGATTTCCATCCCCAATAGGGTTCATTTCAGGAGTGGTTTGGCTAAGATCACTTGAAGCGGGTGTTTCTTTGTTGGCTTCCATACTCTTCTTGTATTGATATCTAGTTAGAACCATAAAATGGGGATCAATCTTAAAAAATATGGGAGATGAATCTCTTGATTCTTTGGATTAATCTCTATTTTATGTCCCAAACTGAAAGTTTTTAGGATGCTTTCTAGGATCAAAAGTGATGATGATATGATGATGTTTAAAGATGGATGTTATGGATGTTTATGGGTGTTGTTTTTGGCTTTTGATAAATCTTGAATGAATTGCTAGGACTTTGGATTTTTGATTGGTTTGATTTTTTTATTTTGAGACTTTGTCCTTGATCTTGATTTGGATTTTGATTTTGAGCAAAAATACCCTAAGATGTTTGATAATGATCTAAGGGATAGTTTTGTTCAAAGGGTGATGATTTTGGATATGTGTAAGGAGAAGGATGCATCTACCCACACCTATCCAAATAAAATGATTGTTTCACTAAGTATATGAAGAAGGATTCATCTACATACACTAAGCTAGACAAGATGATTTTTGATAATTTTGACTAAGTATATGCAAAAGGATGCATCTACACATGCCTAGTCAAAAGGTGTTTTGATAAATGTTTCAAGGACTTGGTCTCAATGATTTTAATGTTTGCTTGATTTTTTCCTAAAGCCTAGCACTTCAAGGATGATTTCAAGGTTTTTTAAAAGATGATTTATGAGATGATGTTGTTTTGGAGGATGGATGAAAAGTTTTTTGATATGTTTTGATCCCTAGATGAACCTAAAAAGACCGCTTTATTTTCCTAGACCTAGGTATTGAAGAGCATTCATATGCTTCCTAAAGACCTTTGTAACCAAGGATTGATTTCATTTGAACTTTCATTTTTGGATTTTCAATGATTTTTTTGCTTTGGGATTTTGTGAGTTTCCAATCACACATAAAAATTCATTTTGCTTAGCTTTACTTAATGGCTTTATTTTACCAAAAACAATATCTTTGATTAAAGTTTCAAACTAAGATGTCCAATGTCTCAATTTCTTTAAACCCCACAAGATAGTTTATGTGGAAATTTAATGAACTTAAGGCAAGGGTTTCCTATTGTTTACTTAAGAAGACAAATTGAGGTATAATCCAATGCTTAGGAACCTCTAAGGACGTGAATCCCAAGGGAAAGCAATAACATATGGATTGATTCAATGATATTTGTTTTCAAAAGAGTTTGAAATTTTAAAAATCATGTTGAATGTTTGTTTGCAAAATGTTTTCGATAAATGCACTGTGTTTTCAAACAAGCAATGTAACATCCTAGCTTAACGGGTACATTTTTCTTAGTCGGCTTGCCTCATGCCCTTCATAGAAGAGATGATTTTACATGCAACCAAGGAAAAATATAAAGGTATGATGAAATCCTAACCTCTATATTTCAACCAAGATTGGACATGGCAAGTAACTTCTTGGAATCTAAGTTCCTTCTAGCGCCATAATGTGGATGTAAAAATATGCATATGGTTAGCATTTTAAAACCAAAATAATCCTCAACATCCCTATGAGATAATGAAACATGTTAGATATGCTAAGTAAGATATTAAAACAACAAGAAAAACCAAATAAGCATACAAACAACATGAATCAACTTCATCTCATAGTGGATTGGTGTCACATGTGATAGTGACCCTTTCCCAATCATTGATTGATAAGCTTAGATGATGATGATAAGATGGACAAGATTAGCTCTCCATTGAAGAGAGTAACTTTGTATGAGATTGGAGATGAAAATGCTAAGATTGTGGAGTGGATGAACAAAATCAGTTCTCAAACCAAGAGAGTGACTTTGCATAAAGGTTGTGAAGGATTTGCTAAGAGATGAAGCCTCTATTTTATAGATTTAAAATGCTAAGAGTGTTGAAAAGGGACCAATGTGGGACTAAAGATTAATCCAATGAGAGGAAGACACTTGTCAAGTGGTGAGTGGTTGATGCATGTGCAAGGTTTGGGAAGAGTGCCCATGAGAGGGAGAATTTGAATTCAAATTTGAGAGTAAATGCTGAGTAGGGGACAAGAAAATAAGCAATAAATGCAATGTTGGAGGGAAAAATCAACTTTCCTTTGAATTCAAAGTTGAGGGAATATTCCCCATAAATGCCATGTTGATGGAAAATCTTAGATTTAATAAATCAATAAATTGATTTATATGTGCAAGTGGCTAAATCTAGATAATGCAAGTGGGTGAGATTAGCATTAGATCAGGATTAATTAGCTAGGATGATGATTAGGATGAGTTTGACCTCTTTGACTTAGATATTTGATTTATTTAAATCAGAAAAGGATGGGAAATGATTTGGATTTAATTAAATAAAAGGTTTGATTTATTTAATTAAAATTAGGGTGATGGGATCAAGTTGATTTATTTGATTTAAACTAATGACTTTAGGAGATTGATAAATAAACTTGATTTATTTGCCAAATGGATGAATATGACCTAGTTGAATGCATTATTTCAATTTGATGTGTCTACAGGATGTATTCTTGTTCAACACAAGTATCTGCATTAGAGATCACCTCTCTCATATTATAATCCCTATACATCATCTTCTCGAGCTAGTTGTGAGTATTTTGTAAAATCATATCCTTGTTATTGATCTCTTGTAATGCAGTAGTCAAAATCGCATTAAAATATTCCTTCCAATCATCATATTCTCGAGGATTTCCCATATAATTATAGAGTGTCAAATTTTAATTGAAGCACTTGAAATCGTTGACGAGACTCTTATGATATGCATTGTGTGCTTCTACCAATTTGTTATGTGTCTGTATTGTCTATCCTTTCAGGATTTGCTTGTCCTATTGAAATCTTATCTCTTTTCGATTATTCTCCCTTGTAATGCTGAGAGTACCTGTTTAAATTGTCTGTCCTCTAATGTTGAGATTACCTGTTTAAATTTCCACCAATATTTATTTGCACATTTCATCATCTTAATGAATCTTCCCTCGATAATTTCGGATATAGTCTTATACTTGATGGTTTTGACTTCCTTCTCCAATTCTTTACATTTTTCCTAATATTTTAGGTTGCACTTCTTCCAATAAGTTGTATCATCCATTGCATCCAATACTCTCTTATCTTTCTAAAGCCATGGGGAATACAATTCTGGTGTGGAAGAGGAAGATGATCTTTCTCTTTGACATGCTAATTCCTTCTTCAACCTGTCATTTTCTTTAACCAACTTATCAATCTATGCCTTGGTGAACTTTGCCACTTTGACATTCAAATCTGTTGCATCCATGGGGTTGGTGTGGACATCAAATCTGCAAATGGTTAACAATTTTAACATAATATCATCATGTTAGTCCTTTGAAAAATATTATATTTGAAATCCCTATGAAATACTTAACTATGATGAAATATGAAAATTAGATAAACAAAGATAATCAAATGTAAGCATATAAAAACATACTCAAAACTTTATTCCATATTGGATTGGTGCTATTGTTGAAAATAGCCCTTTCCCAATCCTTGATAGATAAGCTTAGATGATGATGATAAGATGGACAAGATTAGCTCTCCATTGAAGAGAGTAACCTTGTATGAGATTATGGAGTTGAAATGGTCAAATTGTGGAGTGGACAAAATCAATTCTCAAATGAAGAGAGTGACTTTGCATAGGAGTTGTGGAGGATTTGCTTGAGGATGAAGCTTCTCATTTAAAGATTTTCAAAATGGTAAGTGTTGAAGAGAGACCAATGTGGGACTAAGATTGGACCAATGAAAGAAGGACACTTGTCATCATGTGATAGGCCAATGGATGTGCAAGATTAGGGAAATGTGCCCATGAGAGGGAGAATTTGAATTCAAATTTGAGAGTAAATGCTAAGTGGGGACAAGAAAATGAGCAATAAATGCAATGTTGGAGGGACAAATCAACTTGCCTTTGAATTCAAAGTTGAGGGAATATTCCCCATAAATGCCATGTTGATGGAAAATCTTGGATTTAATAAATCAATAAATTGATTTATATGTGCAAGTGGCTAAATCTAGAGAATGCAAGTGGGTGAGATTAGTATTTAATTAGGGTTAGATTAAATAGATGATGATTATGCTGATTTAATGGTGCCTAGATGATTTTGACTTTTAGGACTTAAATATTTGATTTATTTAAATCAGAAAATGGTGGAATATGATTTGGGTTTGATTTAAATAAAGTCCTGATTTTATTTGATGAATGGAATATGATTATGCATGATGTAAATTTGACATGTCTACATTTTTCCCCTCTTTAAAGCAATGTACTTGTTGTGTTGGTTCAAATAATAACTTGCCACGATCAAAATAAAAAAATTCCTAATTTTTCAGATGCCCTAGCAGAAAGAAGTACACTGGTACATTGCCCCCTCAAGAGATCGAGTTATTTTTTTTTGATTTGAGGGTCGATCTCGCGATAAAGAGGTTCAAAATGGGTGGTTATGCATGATGATGCAAATGAGATGATTTTAAGATGCTTAGAATAACAAATCTATATTATCCTAAACAACTTAAATGATGATATGATATGAGATGGATGAGATGGAGAATCTGATATGCCATGATTATGCAATGGATGATTTATGAGATGCTTAGACTAACAGATCTATATTATGATGATGATATGAGTACATGATGGATGCATGATGGATGCATGATGGATGCATTGGTGATGATGATGTTAGTGCGGAAATGAGATGATGACAAGAGGATCCCACAAGTCCATGATTGGTCGAGACTTTATTAGAGATGATGATGATGATAGATGGTGATGATGATGATAAATTATGATGATTTGCTTATCAAGGATTGGGATTTTAAAAGAGCTACTTACCTTATGTTTGAGAACACATGTAGATACGATGCATCATGGTATAAATAACCAAGATCATGTTGTACCTAGTGCGATGTACTTTGACTCAAAAAATAGATAGGAGTATTCCTGTTCACACCTGACATACGAAAACCTTGCTAGGATGCACTTTAGAAGTTTTAAACATCTTGGACCAAAACACAGAGAGGTATAACCAATCAATGCAATAGTCAACAAGCCATCCAAAACATCCTCTATACATATCTAACAAAGAAAGTATTCGCCAAGTTATTTTACAAGAACGTCCAACAAGCACAACAAACAAAAGAATAATGATCATTGCCCCATTCCTATCTCTTTAAATCCTTCGTTCGGATATCATCAAGAGGTCCTTGGAATGAGTGCAATAAGATAAATCAAAAGAAAAGATCAAGTACACAAACAAGTCAATGTTCTTCATACCTTCAACCAAAGGGATGTGTTTTGATAGGATAAGAATCCAATGTGATATCCAAAATGATGCCCATTGTCAAAACGATATATCCTAGGACATGCATTGTATAGGATGATGATGGTTTGATAAGTTGATTGATAGGTTGTTGATATGACGTTGATTGACATGTTTGTGAATGATCAAGAGTTTGATTTTGTTTTAAATGTTTGTTGTTTCGATTTTGATTTTACGATTGAAGCTTTGATTTTGCCAATTGTTGTGATTGTTTCTATTTGTTTTGCCAAAGGATGAAGGTGATGATCAGTTTATTATGGATGATTGATTATTTCGAGTGAAAGTGAAATGGGACGGGTGGATTTTTCAAATATTTGGATGTTTTTGACGTTTTTGGAATGTTTTGAGGCTGTTTTTGGTGTTTTTGGATTTTGCGATGTTTTTGATTTTTTGATTTTCTTATGTTTTTGGATTTTGATGTCTCGGGGGCTGATAATAGATTAGCCTTGCCTACGTTTAAGCTCAGAGATGACGTAGTTCACATTTCAATGTTTTTGATGTTTTTTGCTTTTTTTGAGTGTTTTTGGATTTTGATATGTTTTGGATGTTTTTGGATTTTTAGCATGATTTTGATGATTTGGATATGGATATGTGTGACGATATCAGTGCTCTATTTGGGATTTGGTTGAAAACCAAGCTAAGGTCGATCGATCAGGTCAATGGATTGATGATAATGATAACATTGTTGAGGATGCACAAAAATGCAAGGATAGTGTTAAGCAACACAATGATTGGGAATGATGTCCCCAAGATGATGATGGATTGATGATGATTTGATGAAGACTAATGATGATAATCATTGTTGAGGATGCACAACAATGAAAGGATAGTGTTAAGTAACACAAGGATATCTTGATGATTTCTTGATTGGATTTTGATTGATCATGATTGATGAAGCTTGGTTTGAAACAAAAGATGTTTTAGATGATGTGATGTTGACGTTTGAAGTGCAACCTAGATGTGACTGATAGTGATTGTTTAGATTGATGTTCGATGAAATTTGAAGACTGATAAGGAATTTCTTCTCGTCAAAATATACCATGGGCTAGTGATTTGGATTTTGGATTGCAGATGCTTGACCAATTTGATTTCCTGTTTTCCAATGTTCGGATCGCCACATAAGTTGGAGGCTATAGAACAAGATTTATTCTCGAAGTAAGATGTAGATATCTACCCCCATTGTCTAGCAATGTATGGAATGTGATGGGATAGATGCTTGGATAGGTGTATGGATGGATGGATAAGGAAAGCATGCAAAGGATGCCAAGGATTATCTTGCGATAGGATAAGGTGTTCAGATAATGAATGTTCATTTGGATAGTGCTTCATAGCTCAAATAATGTTGCATAGGATAGGACCAATGAAAACAAACCATGTCAAGATTTTTACCATAAGTGTAAAGAGTGCCCCAAAATTTCATCAAGATCAAGATAACTTGGACTATGGATCGTGAAGATGGATGAAAATTGATTGGATAAATGGTGTGTGGATGAGTGGATTTATTATGGATAAGATGGATGGAATGCTCAATTTATTATGGATGGGATGAGATGCTTTCATCTGAAGTGGCACATGTAGATGCTCGATAACACACATGATGCCTGTTTGCCAGGTTTTCATCATGGTCTTGCCCAAAGTGCCGCCCATGCGGTTTTCACTAGAGGACGATTTTTCTCTTTACTATTTTCAATCCTTTTTCTAATTTTTTTGGATTTTCATATTTTTTTATTTTTTTGTATTTTTCTGAAAGATTCATGCTGAACCACCTAGTGGTGTTGACGTAGATGCCCCTATCATAATGTGCCATCGATATCCTACTTGAAGAAGCTATTTTGCTAAGATACGTGCACTTGAATGCCACTTCTGGGATTCTTGATCTGCTTTGTCGATACCAGGGTTAACTCTATCTCTGTGCATACATCATGATAAAGTGCCTTCTAAATCCTTATGATGAAGGGTTGTTGCCAATACATGGTCAATATGAGAATTGGACATCATGCGTGGAGGCATGGATGGAGTGCGTTTAGGGATAAGAGATGGATTGGTTGACAGTTTGGAACCTTTGACTCTCCAAACTTGGGAAGATGAGCAATGATGGGTGGATACAGAAGTGTGTGTGGAATTAGGACCAACTGCTTGATACACTTTGTACGTCGCTTGAAAGGCCTTATTTTGATTTTGCGAACATCTTTGATGGATACCTTTCCCTCTTTTAGTTTTCCCCACAGTTTATTTGACTGATGGAGTTTGATAGGGATGATCTTTCTTTGTATTTTTTGGTATCCATGCATATTTGATTTGTCCATCATGCTTCTTAGCTTCTTTTGCTTTGATAACATTTTTTGTGCTTTGATTCAGATCTTTCTTTTGACGTTAGTCCCAATTCATGAATGGGGTGATGGGTGGATGAAGATTTGTGACGTGACTAGATGTAGTATTGGCAATGGTTTCATCACAAGGATTCTTTGTGCTCCCTGTGTTAACGTTTTCACTAGATAAAGTTGTCCCCAATATGGTGGAAGTAGTACCTTCATGCTTTGATTTTGCCTGTTCTAAGAGCTCCTGTTTAGAGTGCATTCTCTGATAAATGGCTATTATCGATGACATTATTTCCATTTGTTGCTCTGCTAATTTTGGAATATCCTGTTCTATCTGACTTGTTTCCTTGAGTGGATAATGCTGGATACCTTTATTCATTATGTCCTTAGTCTGAATTTGTGATATATCTGATATTGTTGTTAACAACTTTGTTTGATTGTAGGAATCAATAACCTACTCTTTTTGTGTGATAGTGTCAGGACTAAAGGGATCTTGTTTTGAATGAAGATCATCGACATGTCCATCCAAAGAAAGCATCTCATGGGTAGATGGATGAATATGCATTATGCTGGAGTGATCATCATTTGCATGACATCTTGTATGGATAGGAGACTATCCATTAGCTTATTGTAGTATCTTGAGGATAAAAATTCTTGATCTTGAATGATTTCAGAGTTGCTTTCAACATGCTTTGGATCAAGTTCTTGAAATGGGTCCATCTCAAAGGATGGATTTCTTACAAAGGGTTTTTTGATGTCTTCATTAGACATGGTAAGTGGTTCAATATCCTCAAGTGTCAAGTTCAGGGTTTCTTTAGTATCTGTAAACATGAGGTTCAAGAGGGTCAACCCGTCTTGGAAAGGACCATTGCTAGACCTTAGTGAAATATTTTGATCATGCTTTGGAATAATTTATTGAGATATGTCCTCTATCTCATAAGGCGATGTAGAGACATTTTCAACATGATGATAAGTTGATGGATCGTGCATTATGTCAATAGGATCAAATAATCCTAACACTCCTTGAAATAGATCACCAAATAGTGGCTCTTGATGTATGGTGAGTTGATCATTGGATTGTGTAGATACATCCTCAATGTACTCCTCAATGGAGAGATTTTGATCATTTTTTTTTTACAATTGCGGTGGAGAGATTGTGAATGTCTTCGACCATAGAGTCAAGTGATGTTGATATTTCTTGAATTGGCTCATTGTCAATTTTTGTTGGTGGATTTTGATCATTATTCAAAAGTGACTCTTGACATATGTCGATTTGATCTTCGAATGAGATAAAAACATCTCCAATGTGTTCTTTGATGGATAGATCTTGAACAATGATTTCATCAATTGTGGTGGGGAGATTGTCAATGCTATCACCAATGGTTGAATGCCCATTGTTATCCCCAATCATTTTTTGTGTTTGTGCTTGTGTTTGTTGGGTAGCTTGAGAGGCTTCTGGAACCACCTGATATTGTTGAAGCATTTTTTGGTAGGCTTGATGTTCTTTTAGTGTGATGCTACGATATTGACTTATTGCACTTGGTTTTGGCGGTAGTGGTGGTGTATTTGGAATCGTGTTGGATGTAGTGCCAAGTTGTTGAGATACGCTTGGAGCGATCAGGGGTGTGGTGTTTGGAATAATTGAAGTGATAGGGATGATTGGGATGAACGAGGTGATAGGCCCTTGGGAGACCATATTTTGATTGATTAAGATCAACGTTGTTGCTTGATTAGATACCATCCGTTGGTGTGATGTCGATGGTATATTCGAAGGATTTGTTGTGATGGTTTTAGGTGGATTGATTTGGATGAAGTGATTGGTGCTAGGTAAAAGGGGAAGCCCTAAACCAAGGAATGATGTTGATAATAGTGGTGGAGATTTCCCTTGGTGCAATGACTCAACTATTTTGGAAAGTGCAGCAATTTGATCTAGCCAATTTTGTTCTTGATTTTGATCTTGACTCCCTTGATATAGTTGATTTGGTTCTTGTTTAAGCAGATTTGGAGTGTGTAGTTGTGTTTGATTTTGGACAATATTATAATTTGTGATGACACTTAGATTTGGCATGATAGGTTGAAATTGACCATTGTTCATGTTTGGAATATTTGTATGATTTGCAAATGTATCTATCCCAAAGTTTTCCGGATTCATGTTTTGAAAACTTGTACTTGGTACATTCTCCTTTGGTATGTAGGGATTTGGTGGGATGATGTTATATGTTTCAAGGTTCATGCATTGATTATTCGGTTGATAGACTTGTAGGTTTGGACTTGGATTTACCATCGGGAAATGTGTTCCAATATTTGATTTGGGAATACTCACACTTGTTTTTCTATTGACATTTGTCAAAGGTAATGGTCCCATGTATGGATTGTATAAGTATGAGTTTTGATAATCAATCGGAATTGTAAGGCTTCGAAGATTCAATTGATTTGGATTACTCAAGATGTATGGATCAAGTTTGTATTCCATGTTCTCCTTGTGTTTTGACTTTGTTGCAAAAGTGACCTCTAAGGTGTTTAGGACAAATGATGAGTTGAAGGATGAAAAAGGGTGGATGGTATGAGTGTTGAACGTTTAGGAACTTTGGATCAATGCTAGACTTAGGGATTTTTATTTTGATTGGTTGATTTGGATGATGAACTTGTAAACCCTAAGATGTTGGATGTGATCTTAGGATGAACTTGTTCAAAGGATGGTTGATTTAATTAAATGTATGAGAAATGATGCATTCCCACACACCTAACTAAATGAGGTGATTTTGATTTTGATGATGTGCCTAAGTCTAGAATGATGTTTTCAAAAGCTCTAAAGTTGTTTGGATGAAATGAATTTTGATAAATGGTTGAGTTGGATGAAATGCTTGATTTGATCCTAAAAGACTTAGATAGACTTTGTTTACTAGGCCAAGGTATTGAAGAACATGCTTTTTTCTAAGAGCAATTTCAAACCCAAAAGATCAATGTTTTCTTGAAAGACAATAAAAAGATAAACAAGCACATGTGTGGTGTCAATTTTGTTATCTTTGCTTAGTGGATTCTTTTTACCACAAACACACTCTTGATTAGTTTTCAAACTAAAAGTCCAATGTCACAACTTCTTTTCGTCCCACGAAGTGCTATGTGGAAATTCCAAGAAATTAGGACAAGGGTTGCCTAATGTTGACCTTTGTAAGAGCAAATTAAGATGTAAACCCAATTACTTAGAAACCTCTAAGGACATAATACCAAGGGTAAGCAATAGTTCTTGGGTTTTTTCAAAGGTATTTTCTCTAACTAAGGGGTTTGAAATTCTGATGATGATGTTGAATGATGGTTTTCCAATGTTTTTGATAAACGCACTATGTTTTCAAACAAGCAATGTAACATCCTAGCTCAATTGGTACGTTTTTCTTGGTGGGCTTGCCTCATGACCTTCATAGTAGAAGAGATGATTTTACATGCAACCAAGGATAAAATATAAAGGTATGTTAAGAATGAAGTCTTAACCTCTATATTTCAACCAAGATTGGACATGGCAAGTGACTTCTTGGAAACTAAGTTCCAATGCACCACTTCGATAAAATCATTGGATGGAATGGATGGAAACTACAAACAAGGTTCTTAATGACACAACATCGGGGACATGGCACCTTGCGAGTGTCTAGCAAGCCACTAAAGGCTTTAATCAATCCTACTAGGGGCTCTTATACGTTTTACGGTAGTACCTCATTCTGAAAGACACTGTTTGACTAAGGCCTACATACCATGAGGACTTGACAGTTTAGTCTTATTCATTTATATACCGGCCTGAATGAAAAACTAGCTGGAGTAGCCTTTGAGTTCTCCTTTCAGATGTGTCTCTTAGGCAGGCCCCTCTAAAGGTAAACAATAGCGAGCAAGCACATCCGTGGTTCGATCGACCTTAGTTTAGAAACAAAGGGACAACACACGTGATATACCTAACTCACATTCACACAAGATCTTGTTCAATTTTAAGCCCAAATCGAAGTGTGGAGACAATCTTTTATGCAACCTAATGTCATCAAAAAGACTTTTGGTTCTCAAGATCGCCATGAAGCGTGAGAGAAGTGCTTCCCCTTTTTAGATGAGATTATTTTGCATAAAGATTACAAAGCATAAAAGACACATGTTCATTTTAAACTTTCAAAGAAATGATGAATTCGTTTTAAAGCACCAAGATGAAGTGTGAAATTTACCTTGTTCAATTTTAGTCCAAAATAAAAAAGCTAGTAAGTTTCTAATGTTCAGTTTTAGACCAACTTTAAAAGATCAAACCAATAACTGGATGCTCTAGACAATTGCAATTAGCATTTAAAAATCCTCTTTCAATTTCAAGGTCCAATTTACCCACCCAAATCCGATGCTCAGTTCCAATGCCAACCTGCAAGCAATATAAAGTTATCATCAATAAGAAATGCGATATTTCAAGAAAATAAAGATAAACAATAGTTGATAGTTATGAAACCTAAGTTATGCCAAGATAGATAATGGTTGATACAAATAACCTTTTCGTTGCTTCTTGTATCCACCTTACCATAACCCTTAAAAATAACACCACCAAAGCTTATTTCTACACTTAAAAGACACTTGCCTATTCTTATCACCTATTGCAACCAATTCCAAAAAAAGTCTCTTTAATTCATTGTTAATGCTGGAAAAATTACAAAGATAAGGCTTGAAAAAAAGTAGTTTACTGTAGTGGTGACAACAACTAGGGACTCCTTAATGGCTTGCATTAATCTTATAAGACACCAAATAGATTTGATTTGTACTCACATCAAATTCAAGATTATAACTAGCTGGGGTGACCACCATAAAAGCGCATGTTGGAATTTAATCCTTTCATCTGCTCATCACACAACAAATCTTCTAGAGACATGGATGTAAATAGAAATCCCTTAAATCTAGCATTGGGGGAATAAACGCAGCTAGAAGGCATAAAGAAGGAGACAATGGCTTAGACTTTCGAGTTAATGCAACTAGCAGGCATAAAGTAAAGTTAGGAAATGCTAGATACCACCACCAACTCCTCTTCCTATGCCATTACCAATGCTTTGAAAGAACCACAATTTTATTGAATGTTTGGCCCATAAGACAGAAAATTCTCAAACTTGTAAATGCGATTGGTAGGTGTAGAGCTGAATTATGGAACCTTACTAAAAGAATCCTCCTAGCATTTCCCCATCCGATTTTCCATCAAATGTTAATTGATATGGTGGGAGGAGTTGCAACATTTACCAGCACAATTCTTCGAGCAGATTTCTTTTTATGTAGATGAAACTCACAAAACATTTGACAAATTGACTGAAAGAAATGCATTCTCATGGTCTTCTAGGTACGTAGATTGTTTGACAGAATGCTATGGGAAAAATAGAACTCAGTACATACTCCTTAGACCCAACAATTTACTGAGTATATATTCAACAAACATCTAGCATAAATCAGTACATACTCTTGCCGTATGGACACCTAAAAGAAATCTGCACATACTTAGCAAACATTTGACAGACTGACTGAAAGAAATGCATTCTCATGGTCTTCTAGGTATATAGTTTGTTTGACAGAATTCCTCAGAGAAATGCAGTTTCATGACATGCCACAGGTGTAAGGCTATGGGAAAAACTAAACTATTGAGAGAAACTTTAAAACAACTACCATTGAGAGGTACAAAGCCATGCAGAAATGATGTTTGAAGGGATTTCAAAGCCAATGCAAGTGGTAGGCATCCAGGGACAGATTTGAGTTACAATTGACAACTGAAAAGTGGATGTGTAGACAAGGCATGTGGACTGCGAATGAACAAGGCATGAACAATGCGCATGAACTTTTTAACAGAATTCCTTAAAGAACTACGGTCTAAATTTCTTTGAACTGTCTAATAGGATGCCTTAAATCAATATGCACATGAACTCTCTAATGGAATACCTTAAAGCAATAATGTGTAATGAACTCTCTAACAGAATGCCTTAAAGCAATAATGCGAAAGCACAAACAAGGCTGTGAAATGTTTCCTAGGAAAATGTGGAAGCATAGAAAGGGCGCGTGAACTGTCTGTCAGAATGGTGTGGAAGCATAGAAAAGGCACATGAACTGTTGACAGTGAGATGCGGGAGCATAGACAAGGTGCGTGATCTGTTGACAGAATGCCTCATGGAAATGTGGTCTCATGGAATGCAATGATCGTCAGACCTACACAAAATAGATTCAAAACACTTGAGTTAAAGGAATATGAACATCCATAAAAAGACATAAAACTTGAAAAAAATATATGTTAGATGTTTATAGTTATGAGGGCGGCAGTCATGTATGCAAGATGAGGGAAGTGCAGATAAGGCCCGTGAACTTTTTGACAGAATGTTTGAAATGCAGTGGGCGCCAAATGTAAAAAATGGTAGGTTTTAAAGCCAATCCTTTTGTCAGCAGCCTCCTACCCTCTATTAACAAGTACGTAGCATGGCACACAGATTTTATAATGGGCTCTCTCTTTCCACTGGGACATCATGAATAATGGACGCAACATTTATGTATGCAAATCTAAAAATAAAATCGATAGGTATGGAAACAAAAACCAGAGAGAGTAAGCAGCCATTAAGTTTGGATTTTAAAGGCTATTACAGCGAAAAATAGAAATAGAGGAATGGAAACATACCCGATACACCGAAAACACTGGAGGGATTACCTTACCTCGTAGTTCTCTTTTCACAACAGACATTCTTAAACAAGCTTAGAAACAACAAAGATAAATGTGCAAGATATATTCCCAAACAAAGTTAGAAACAACACAGGTAAAACATGAGCCTTCCTATAGAAATGACTAAGCTTATTAAGAAGAGACCTGGTCAACCTCCCAGATGTATTGACTGAAGATAGACAGAGGTACCATATCCTGGATTTGCAGTGGAGGAATGTTGTAGGATAGTGAGGTCCTTCCAAGGAATGACATGATTGATTCTTATTCCAAGGAGCAGAAAGAGAATAATGCTGAACTCTGTGATCACATTCTGAAGCCTATGCCAAAGAAAATAGGCAGAGCTTCATTACGCCCAACCTCAAAGAACATCAATCGTACCTCCAATAAGGAGTCCTTTACTTTGAATCACAACCTTGTTTTTTATACCATATTCTAATCGGGATCCAGTTATGCTTCCTATCTCTAATCCTATTAGTTTAAGAGGACTTAGGACTTCTAACACACTTAACAGATTGTGCCATAGCATTTATGAGAAAGTTCAATTAAATTCTACCTTTTTCAGAGGACAACATAATGAACTTGCTACTGGTGATTGATGCGCCTAAATCAGATTAGCCCTCCTTCTAGTGCCATTTATGTGGACATCAAATCTGCAAATGGTTAACAATTTTAACATAATATCATCATGTTAGTCCTTTGAAAAACATTATATTTGAAATCCCTATGAAATACTTGACTATGATGAAATATGCAAATTAGATAAACAAAGATAATCAAATGTAAGCATATAAAAACATAGTCAAAACTTTATTCCATATTGGATTGGTGTTATTGTTGAAAATAGCCCTTTCCCAATCCTTAATAGATAAGCTTAGATGATGATGATAAGCTGGATAAGATTAGCTCTCCATTGAAGAGAGGAACCTTGTATGAGATTGTGGAGTTGAAATGCTCAAATTGTGGAGTGGACAAAATCAATTCTCAAATGAAGAGAGTGACTTTGCATAGGAGTTGTGGAGGATTTGCTTAAGGATGAAGCTTCTCATTTAAAGATTTTCAAAATGGTAAGTGTTGAAGAGAGGCCAATGTGGGACTAAGATTGGACCAATGAAAGGACACTTGTCATCATGTGATAGGCCAATGGATGTGCAAGATTAGGGAAATGTTCCCATGAGAGGGAGAATTTGAATTCAAATTTGAGAGTAAATGCTAAGTGGGGGACAAGAAAATGAGCAATAAATGCAATGTTGGAGGGACAAATCAACTTACCTTTGAATTCAAAGTTGAGGGAATATTCCCCATAAATGCCATGTTGATGGAAAATCTTGGATTTAATAAATCAATAAATTGATTTATATGTGCAAGTGGCTAAATCTAGAGAATGCAAGTGGGTGAGATTAGTATTTAATTAGGGTTAGATTAAATAGATGATGATTATGCTGATTTAATGGTTCCTAGATGATTTTGACTTTTAGGACTTAAATATTTGATTTATTTAAATCGAAAAACGGTGGAATATGATTTGGGTTTGATTTAAATAAAGTCCTGATTTTATTTGATGAATGGAATATGATTATGCATGATGTAAATTTGACATGTCTACAGTTGGTATCCCCTACTCTTTGAACCAAGAGATGTCCAAACATTTGGTTTGGATTATCAATCACAACTAGTCTTTTGTCATGGGGGTAAAATGACCAAATAAGCAAGGTGGCCTCATCTGTATTGTATCTAGATCTTGAATACATCTTGTCACTTGCTTTGTCTATTAAATTCATTCTTTTCTCTCCTGTCTTTCTGAAACTATCAAACACAATTATAGAGCTTATATCCCATCTAGGAAAAATCAATACTCTAGCTTCTTGGAGTAACTCTCTCCCTCTCTCAGAAGTGATGGAATCCATCTCTTTGTCTTTTTCTTTTTTCAATTCTTTCAAAATAGTAGCTTCTCATTCAGGAGTGACATCCTACATCTTTTGTCTCATTTTCTTGCCTTTGTATTCATAAACAAAAGATTTAAACTTAGGAGACTTAACAAAATCTCCATAAAAAATGAACTCATGTCCAACCTTGACCCTAACATCATCTAATAATTCATCTAATGCTTCAAATATTACAACATTGTGTTCTTGGGGAGGCTCATACCTTACAATTATAGGAGCACTTGTTTGTTGTACTTGCTCTTCCTCCTCATCACTTTCCTCATCTCTCCTCTTCTTCACTCATATCAGTATCTACAAAAAAACTCACATTAGGAGTTGGTTGTGAAGGGATATAATCTAAGAGCTCTATATCTTTAGCCTTCACTCCTGAATAGGTTGCATGAGGGTATCAAAGTAAAATGAAGGCACATTCTTTACCACTTCATCCATATGATCAATGAGTTTCCCAATCCTTGCTAGAAGATCCTGTATTTCACCAAATGCCTTTGAATAAGATGGGACATTTATTCTTTTCCATTCCTCTGCAAGAATAATCCTATTATATGCAGTCATTCTTTTAGTGGTAGAGGCTTCATCACGGTTTCTGATTACATCTTCAACTGAGAATGCATGCTCATATCCTGATAATGCGTGTGATAACCTTGCTTTGTGAATAAAGCCTTCTGCATCAAAATATTTTACTTTGTTACCTAGAGGGAGGTTATACTATGCTAATTTAGCATCAATTTCCTCATATCCCTCATTTGCAATGATTGTGAAGTATCCAAAACATAAGGTACTAGGCATGATTGATTGTTTGTTGTGTCCTTTGAGGTTTCTGGAATAAGATTTTTCCAATTACCTCACAATTTCTAAGTAGGAAATTCTATCAGGAACTACTCACAGAAAGAAGTGTGGAGTTCCTTCAAACCCATAAACCCTAATCACTGTGTAGTCAAGAAAAGCATACCACTCTCCCTAGTTATGATCCAGCTTTTTCCTTGGGTCATTTTCCTTTGGTCTTAGAAACTTTTGCACTTTGGGGATAAGTTATAATCACATGGATATCCCAACCACTCCATTAATGGTTTCACAAACAAATCCTCAAAATAAAGATAATGAGATCTACCAAATTGACTATCCCACAATGAAGTCCACATTTGTACAGGTTTGAGGTTCCCATTTTCATCTGTATTTTTTTTTTATTCTTAGTTCTTGATTCTGGACCCTTCTAACATGTCCCTCGTGCATGAGAAAATGCATGAATAGAGAATACTGTTTGAAATGAATATATTCATTGTTGTTTTTAATATTTTCAAGCTCTCGATTTAGGTCATTGACCCAATATCTAGCATAATTGAATGGCCTGGCATCATTGCTTTGTATGTCTATAGCTAAGACCATTGGGGTAATAGACATGAGGGGTGGGACCTCTACCCCCAAGACTTGACTAGCTGAATAATAAGTGTTTTTGAAATACTCTTCAAACAAGTCCTCATGAAAAGGCTAGTTTTCATTACTTGAAAACCTCATGAGTTAGTGTGGTTCATTCTTAGGCCTATGCAAGGGTAGTTTCCATCATTTGTAGTTGGAATCCATATGGTGATACTCTATCAAGGGATCTCTAATCGTGAATGGAAAGTTCATAGGACACTCCAACTAAAACACATGAATTGTGTTTTGGCTTTAAGTATTTGGAATTAAATCCTAGTGATAAAACACATTAGAAATTAAATCCTCAAAAATAAAAAGCATGTCAGCCCCATTATGTGCTTGGATAGTTCTCCTCTTAGGGTTATATCTGCTAGCCAAAGTTTTAATTAATTCAACATTTACGAACACATTGGGCACCACGAGTCTTCCCAAGTTCAACCTCCACGAGTTGCAGACTAGCTAAAACCTAAATTGTTTCCTATAATGATAGATGAAAAGTTCATACTTCCGTCGTGGTGTCAAAATATTCTCCAAGCATTTATGCTTATCTAATAATCTATCCATTGAAGGATTTATATGAGCAACCCTCCTAGGTCTTGGCTCCAACCCAAGGCATTGATCTATCAGGCTTTGATTCAAGAGTCTCTTCTCAATTTTCTATTTTTTAGCTTTTATTTTTTTTCATTTTCCTCCATGTTTCAAATTCTTAGGGTATGAGCAAGATTATCATGGAAAAAATAGGCCCTTAAGTGGAAAAAAATTCAAAAAATTCAGAGTTAGGCAACATGACGTAAAAATTTGAATAAGTTATCTATATTATTTCAAAAATATGTAAGAATAGAATCTATATAAAATTGAATGTAGTTTCTAAACTACTAGGTTTATTTAAAAAGATAAATCTATTTGGTGAAAATTTGAAATTTCAATTCATTAGTACTTAAATTTCAAGGAAAAAATAAAAAGTAGGTTTCTGTCTGACCACCCTAACCACAATAAAATGATAATATATTTTTATAATATTTTAGACATAAGTAGAGGACTCATGTTTGGATGTATATTTTTTTGTAATTTTTTTCCAAGTAAATAATTAATTATGAATTTTTTATTTCAACTTTTAAAAAATATAAAAACTCGTATGTTTGACCACCTTAACTTGGTCAAAACTTTATGAAATTCAATTTTTCTTTTTGTAATCCTATAATATGCAAAGCATAGAATGTGATGCATATTTTGGATTCAAAAATGTGATATTGTTTGAAAGCTATAGATGTTTTTCAATCAACCTATCAATCAGGACTTTATTCATAATTCAATTAGAAAATGAATAATAATTATTTATTAAATTCAAAGTAAAGCATAATTTATATTGGTGGAAAGTTGAGAATCTCCTTTAAAAACCCTTTCCATTTCATCAATTTTGGGTAAAAAAAATTTGTCAGCTACATACCCTACAAATACCCATCATATCGCCACTTTTTGGCCAATCATGATCCTGCACATACCCCTTAATCCTTTGAATCTCAGTTGGGATTGGTGTACTTACTTGGATCTCGCCTCCACTAGGTTTTGCTATGTGAGAATTCCTAGCTTTTCATTTCTGCTTTTGTCCTCAGCAAAATCTTCTAGACAGTGCAACAATTATGCGATCAACTTGTGATATAATTCACTCCAACTATGGCTCATAAATACACCACCCATTTCATTCTTGTCATTGAGGGGAAGCATTTATATTTAAATATCTGGATGATGCCTTGAGATGTCACATCAGTCAGCAATCAATCATCATTGTTGTATCGATGAGACTACAATCCTTATTCTGCCGATAGCCACCCTCTCCACTGATGAACAATTTTCCTTTGGTCTATCAATGGGATGCCCAAATATATTACCCTGATACACATTAATTCCATTTATATATAATGATTCTTGATAATTTATGATCATATTGGTCCATCGGGGGAATGTAGAAATTTGTTCCACCGATGTTCATGTGTTAAATGATGTGCTTACTTTTGTTGACTCTATCAGTCTATCAGGGGGGAACGCCTTAGGAGTTAGCCTGATAGGGTGTTGTTACACCGATAGTAGGTTATGAACTATTTTTATCAGGCCATCGGTGAGGCTATGATGGTCGTTTCACCGATGATGCATTGTTAAGTTGATAGTGCTAATTTTTACTTTAGGAAAAATTATGGAGTCTCAAATTCATTTATGGGTGTGACAATTTGGCAATGTGGGCTACAAAATGGATCTTGTCCACAAATTTCAACAATTTGTGTTGATCATAATATTAAAATGTGATGAATTTTTGTGGAATGTGGAGGATTGGTGGGTGTAGACTAATGAAAAATGTGAAAAATTTCAGTTCTAACAACTAGCACAATGAAAAATAACATGCATAGATTATACAAAAAAATAAGAGAGAATAAGAATCAATAATGGATAACTGAATAAAGCTTGTTGTATCCAAGAAGAAAAATACCACATATATATGGTATTCATTACCTAGCTTGACCATATCAATGATAATCCTTTAATTTATAATATTCTTTACAATATCCCCATGATACTACAGTTCTACCAAAGAATTATGACAAGACGAATGCTAGTTCTTCAATAATGAAGATACCATTTCAAGCTAGTTGCAAATTTGCAATGGTTAAAAAAACTCTTTTTTAGAGAGACAAATGAATCTCCTAACATTTCCCATGATTGAATAGGATCTGCTACACTTGAAACTACTAATGCATGCATATCTAGTCAGTCGAATTGTCCAAAGTACTTCAGCAGGAACCAACTCAGTTCTTTTCTAAACAAAATATACATCGCATTCACTAAGCAAACCTCCCACACCCTCCTATAACCATAGTTTTTAGGGGATTTCTCATGGTAATTTGGAAGTAAATATTGGAGACACTCTTATAAAGAAGCACAACTTCTTCATAGAGTTGTGTAAACATTTAAAATCCTTATCCCTAGAGCCACTCTACAAAATAGAATAAAATTATAGAAAATAAGGATATATTTTCCAATTAAAGAATTACTCCAAAATATTACTTGATGAGCCCCTACCAAACATAGCCTCTCTGGAATCTATTTGACTATAGGCCTGAAATGGATGCACATCAAAAGAGACAAAACCACACTAATTATAAAGATGTTCCTCAAGAACAAAAAGGAACACAACTAACTCACTAAGGAAAAAACATAGTAGCATCTGGCATGTGATTCTAAGTTAGGTGAGCCTAGAGATAAGCTTTTCAAGAAATACTTGTAGCGTGCTGAAATACTTATAGAATATATATATCATGTACTTCTAAGAGATGATTTTGAACACAAACACTTGTGATCCGAAATCAATTATGAGTGTATGGCTATGTTAAGTTTGTCCTCTTAGACAATCAGAAAAAATACTCTTGGCCTTCAACTCACTTTATCTAATAAATCCTTATGCCATATTTACATTAACTGATTAACACCATATGACTATTACTGGGTATGTGCAAGATCATCATGGAAAAAATAGGCACTGAAGTGGTGAAACATTCAAAAAAATTAGAGTTAGGCAACTTGATATAAATATTTGAATAAATTATCTATATTATTTTTAAAATATGTAAGAGTACAATTTGTAGAAAATTGAATGTAGTTTCTAAACTACTAGGTTTATTTAAAAGAAAAAAAATCTATTTGGTAAAAATTTGAATTTTCAATGTAGTAGTACTTAAATTTTAGGGAAAAAATAAGTAGGTGTCTGTTTAACCACCTTACCACAACAAAATGATAATATTTTTTTTATAATATTTTAGATATAAGTATATGACTCATGTTCAGATGTGATGCATAATTTTTTGTAATATTTTTCCAAATAAATAATTAATTATGAATTTTTTATTACAAATTTAAAAAAATATAAAA
Source organism: Sequoia sempervirens (assembly GCA_007258455.2). Classification (NCBI taxonomy): domain Eukaryota; kingdom Viridiplantae; phylum Streptophyta; class Pinopsida; order Cupressales; family Cupressaceae; genus Sequoia; species Sequoia sempervirens. The sequence continues at coordinate 793,090,319 of VDFB02271358.1, forward strand.
AAATCATATGTTTGACCACCTTAACTTGGTCAAAACTTCATGATTTTTTTTTTTAATCCTATAGTATGTGAAGCATATAATGTGACACATGTTTTAGATTCAAAAAATGTGATACCGTTTGAAAGCTATAGATGTTTTTCAATCAGCCTATCAATCAGGACTTTAGTTGTAATTTAAATAGAAAATGAATAATTACTATTTATTAAATTCAAAGTAAAGCATAATTTATATTGGTGGAAAGGTGAGAATATCCTCTAAAAACCCTTTTCATTTCATCAATTTTGGGTTAAAAAAAGTCGTCAACCACATACCCTACAAATATCCATCACATCCCCACATTTTGGCCCATCATGATCCTGCACATACCTTACTAGTATATTTAAATATTTTGTATCACCTCCACTCATTCATGACTCACAATGAGCATTACATTCTAGCATTCACCATAATGTTATCTATGGATCAATCCACTTTCAAGGCTCAATCATGTTTTGGCTTTAAGTATTTGAAATTTGCAAGATCCACATCAATCTAGATAGACATTTGGACTTATATATTTAGACTCAAAATTCAAATATCACAAAAAAAAAGTAAAAACCTAAAGAATCAAATATTATTAGCAGGGGCACTTTCAAGTTTTACTTTCATAACACTGCCAATGCAAAAGAAAGAAATATAGAGAGCAACTCAAAGGGATATGAAAGTACAAGTTACATGAGTAACAACCATGAAAAAAAACCGAAAAAAAAACTATATTAGTTGAACTCAAAAATAGATTATAAGTCAGAGACAAGAAACCTTTAAATGCTATTTATCTAGTGGTTTACATAACTTTTCTATATTTACAAGTCAAATAAATTTTAAAATGTATAATTGTTGGCATGTGAATGAATTGAATTGTTTTTGATGTTTGTTATTCTCATGGACAGGTATTGAAGCACTTGCATGAGTGATAAAGCTTGTTTGGATAGGACCTAGAGAATTTTGAAAAGGAGGGAAAGGAATTTAGAGTTTGTTGCAATGAATTTGAAGTCAACAAGGCCCTCTGTAGCGAATTCAAAGGTAATTCAAAATCCTCATTGTTAAAAGTAAGCTAATAGGAAACATAGGCATATTCCATTCTCAATAGGTAAACTTCAAATGAATGTAAGATAGATCTCAGAACAATGACTCATTATATCCTCTTCTTTCTGTTATGGTCTGTACTAAAAGTGACTACTTTCAACAATGTTATGGCATCTCTATTTTCATATTTATGTTTTTTTCTTTAAATTGGAAACTAAATTAATATGGGAATGCACAATATTATAGATGGATGAGCGTGAAAGGTTGAATATGGATCAATATCATTCATATGATGAGAGAGTAGCTAATGAGAGGGACATTGAAAAATATCCATGTCCATGAAAAAATTGTCTTGGTGGAAAGGTGAAAAAACTAAATATGATTTATCGACATATGATAAGATATGGGCATAGTGGTATAAGCCCTTGGGCTTACAATTATTATGAAGATATGATAGAATGTAAGACTGTCAGAGATGAAGAGGCAACACACATAGATGAAGTGGCACCAAACATAGATGAAGAGGGAAAAATGTTTGATGAAGGGTTTGAAGTTTATAGAATGTTGAATGAGGGTCTAAATGATGATTGAACCAATTCAATGGATGATAATTTAAAGCCTATGTATGCTAATTGCAAGATAAGTTATTTGAAAACAATCCTTCAAATTCTTAACTTGCAAGTGGCGCATGTTTGGACAAATGAGACTGTAGATCAATTATTGGCATTATTAAGTTCATTGTTACTAGCTAACTCCACATTGCCAACAAAACAAAGTCAATGTAAAAACAAAATTAGTAAGCTTGGCTTGGGGTATGAAAAATTCCACACATGTGTGAATGGTTGTGTATTATTTCACAAAAATCTTGCAAATGAGAGTGAATGTTCGAAATGTCATGAACTGAGATATAGACAAGGGTTGAAATCAGCTGTGGTTCCTAGAATGGTTCTTCACCACTTTTTGATAATCCCACAATTACTCTGGATGTATAGGTGGAGAGATATTGCTTAACTTATGTAGTGGCATGCCCAAAATATGAGCATTGATGGAAAATAATGACATGTGTTTGATTCTAAGACAAGGATGGAATCTGATAACATATGGCCCAATTTTTGTAAATATCCTCATAATATAAGGTTGGGTTTGGCTCTAGATGGGGTGAAACCATTCTCAGATCAAAGTACTAAATGGTCAACTTGGCCAGTGTTTCTAATAAATTATAACTTTCCTCCATGGTTAGCAACTAAACCATTTTTCTTAATGTTATCATTGATTATACCAGGAAAGAAAAGTGTGACTTCAAATACAATAGATGCTTATCTAGAGCCATTATATGATGAGCTAATAGAATTTTGGAAAGGAATTGAAGAAACTCAATCTTTAAGGGATGGACATTCAATCAAAATCACTTTAAGAGCTTCCTTATTGTTTACGATTCATGATCGTCTTGCATATGGAATATTGTATAGTCTTTTTGTTCATGGATACCAAGCATTTCCTACTTGTAACTTTAAGGATTTTTTGAGGCACTCAAGAAGTTTGTGTAATTTTATTTATTGTGGACATCATGCTTACCTTAAAATGGATCATCCATATCATTGAAAAAAAACATGTTTCAATGGTCAAGAAGAGAATCATGAAGCACCATTGCTAATAATAGGTGATCACAGTATGGAAAATGGAAAAAAAAAATGTCATTTATTGAAAATTATGGGATTGTTGGTAGTAGATATGATCCATGTAATGAAAGCGATGTGAAACGGTTATACATATTGTTTAAAAGTTACCATACTTTAAGGATATAGCCATTACGCATACTATTGAATTTATGCATATTGAGAAAAATATAGCTTATGCTATTATAGAAAATTTTTCTGGTGCTCTTGATAATACTTCATCACGTGAAATTTTTCAAGAAATACAGATTCATCAAAATCTTTGGGTTGAAAAATATGATAATGAAAAATATAGAAAACCTAGTGCTCCTTATGTCTGGACAAATGAACAATTTGCACAATTCTTACAGTTGATGTCTCAAACCCGCTTTCCTACTGGATATGTAAGTAGTAACATCAGAAGCCAAACTAACATTAATAGCTTAAGAGGCCTCAAGACCCATGACTATCATGTCATAATCAAGAATATTTTACCTATTGTGGTAAATATATAAAGTTTGGAAAAGGGGCCAAGATTGGAAATTATAAGGTTGTGCCTAATATTAAAGAGAATGAGTTTACATGTATTAGATCCTTCAAACTTTGATATTTTGAGGGAAGAGGTTGTTGAAATCCTTTGTCTATTGGAACAAGAATTTCCACCAGCAATCTTTAACATTTCTATGCATCTTTTAATACATCTACAATATGAACTAGAGGATTGTGGCCCAGTAAAAATGAGATTGATGTATCCTATAGAACAATATATGAAGGTTTTGAAAAAAAATTCCATACTATGGAAAAACAAAAAGGTAGCATGTCTGAGGGATATTCAATGGAAGAGGCCATGGGATTTTGCACAAAAATATATGAAGGATTTTAAAAATTTCAATGAACATGTGTGTGATGATGACGAAGATGAGAGAGTTGCAGGTGAAGTATTAGAAGGAAATGGATGTAGCTTCAAGCTATGATATCAAGAAAGAAGTGCAATACATGCCTTTATTCTTCAAAACACATCTTCGTTCAATAAGTGGCATGGGTAAAAGAAAATTACACAATAATTTATTTACTCAATTACATTTACACATTTATATTATTAATCTTACTATTTGTACATCATTATTCTATGTAGAAAATATGAAGAAGAGAATTAAACTTGGATGCAACATCGACCTCAAAGGCGCATGCACCATGATTTGATTGGAGCTAATTCTTTTCCAAAATTTGAAGAATGGATTGCTAATTCAAACAATGATGGAAAAGAAGAAGGTCAAGATATAACAACAGAGGAAAGTGAGCTTTCATAGCCTCCACATTTATGGGCTATGTGTTTGAGTGGAATGTGGGCCTATGGTAGTCATTTAAGAGTGGAAGAAAAAGACAAAGGAAAGACAATTTGTGATTGTGTTTTTAGTGTTGAATTTCTTCATGAAATTGAGAAGAAATTTTATGTTGGATTCATCCAAGAAATTATTCAAGTGGATTTTGGTGAAAATAGTCCTATATTATTAAAGTGTAATTGGATCTGACCATCTGCAGAGACAGACGAGCCATATGTTTCCCCTCTTAAAATTAACCAATCATTTATAATTGATGATGTAAGAAGCCTAGGTTGGTCATATTCCATTCAAGCAGAGTCTTGTTTAAAATGAAAATTCATGGAAGTTGATGTAATGCCTAATAGGCAATATATGTTAATTTACTAGAAACATTCGAAGAACTAGATGAAGACAATGAGGGACTGTTTGAAGAAGAGATTTTGATTACCAATGAAGAAATTGGGAGAGATAATGTATTGCATGTCACAAATGAGGATGAGGAAGAAAATAAAGTAGATGCAAACATGAGTGATTAGGATTTTGATCTTGCTGGAAATGAAGATGATTATTGATAAGCCCCATTTTATGACCTTTTATGTAAGACTTTTATGTTGTTTTAAGACGTTTTATGTTTTAAGGACACAAACCTTCAAACTAATACCTATTTCAAAGCTTTAATGTTGAACAAAGTTGCTATATGAATGCAATATGAATATGTTTTCATATAAAAATGAGGATGAAATATGTTTATATCAATTTGCTAATTTATACATTATTGTTTTTGTGGACATCAAGAAATGAAGAAAAATAATTTAAGGCACAAATTAGATGATAGTGATCATAATGTTGAAATTCTAGTGATAGATTATGAGCACTTTCATGAAGAACATGTGGCCAATAATAATGAATATTTATCACATCTTGGTTTGACATCAAACAAGCAAGTTGTAAATACACTAAGTAGTAAATTATTTGTTTAATACTGTTTAATAAAATTTTCTAGGAAAGAGCTTTATGTATATAAGACATGATATGTTTTTTTTTTGTTTTACAGGAAAGAAAAAGAGAGCATAGAAAATGCAGAGAAAAAAAGAAAGAAAGTAAAGATACAGTGCTGCCAACTCATAGAAGCCAATGCTTTTGTGATTCAACAAATGAAGATGGTGAAAAAAATAGTTGCAAAGAAGTGAAATCCGTGGAGACCACTACTGATCTACCTACTAATGCCACACATGATGTGGCCAAGGAGCATAAAGTTTTGGTTAATCAAAGTCATTAAGAGAGTTCATTTACATCTTGTTGTGCCTTTGGCACACACGCCCCATTTGGAATGAGGACCCTCTTTTCTTTTGCCTTGTCGGATAATTTTTTTTGTCGCTGCCTCATTTTGTGTGCCCTTTTTTTTGGTGTCCCAGATGGACAATGTTCCTTCAAAGTCTCACCATAAGTTGACCATTCCTTCCCCTTTTAATTTTCTCAGGTTTTGGTGCCTCGCAGAGTCTCTTTGGCAGTTTGCCCCTGCCAACGGCCCCGGGCCCTACCGGGCCCGACCGTTCGGGTTTCCTTTGTCAAGTTTCCCTGTTGCACCCGCCGTTTCAAACGGTGCTTGGATTGCATCTTCCTGGGCTCTAGAACCCCATTCGCCATCTACTAAAATCCATGGAAATCTTGATGGCTGTTTGACCCTTTAGGCCTGGGACTCCAGAGTTCTGCTCCCGGGGTTCCATGAGTGTTTCTCTATTCCTCACAGTGAACCTCTGGCGGAGTTACACATTCTGGGCCCTGACCTCCCATTTGCCACTGGTGAATCTGCAAGAGGAACTTATCAAACGGCTGCCAGACCCTGGGTCTCTCACCGCCGTCGGTGAATTCAAATTCACCAACTTCCTTGCCTCGTCGTACCTACATTTAGTGAGGCCATTAATGGTGATTCGGGTATTAATAGAAGGTTCATCCCTATCATTTTCACTTGATAGAGCCATAGAGAGTGATCAGGGAACTTGCTGGAGGAGCCCACCGTCTTCGAGACCTTCACGCTCATCACTATCGCCATTATCTCATCGATCGTAAGTGGATCCCGCACCTCCCCTCATCAAGTGTTCGAGGTAGGTCCTTTGTTCGCCCTCCTGAACATTGTTTTTATGATTTCTAGGGGTTAAAATGAACAATAACCATCAAAAAAATGTGAAGGATAAAATACAGCACCACGAACAAAACCCATGTCCTCGAAACTTGACTAAACCAACGCAGCATCCTCTTGACCAATTCAGAGCTTTATCTCCATGTGGTCATTCTTCACAAGGGCATTCGTGAGCCTCGAGCCTAGACACTCCCCTTACCGGTGGTCACTTAGCAGAATAGATGACCAAACAACTTTTGTGTCTCTCGGGCTTGGGTATCCGGGATTCCCCCCCTCATTCTCCATGGGGGAGACATTCATCTCTTGCCAAAGGCTCCCTCTCTCGACATAACTTTGCTCGGTCAGCGAGACCTCTCCCCGACTTAGAATTGTATGCCGAGGGCTCCCTCTGTGCTACCCTGAGACCCATCATCTTCGGCAAGACATTATGCCTTCACTAGGACATCGCGATGATATCATTTTCTTTTGGCAAATGCATGACATCCTTCTGCCGCCTGGGTCGTGGGCTTCCTTTCGTCATTTGGAAAATTCTGTTGAACCTTGACCGACCTTGACTGTATCAGTCTCTATCCTTTGGAGCTCTGTCCGATGATCATCATTTCAAAAAGAAATCCTACCCAACCTTCTATCCGTCGGGCTCCGACTTTCTCATTGCTGCGAACACAAGATGAGAAATTTTGAAGGCCAATGCCGGCTCCGGGCCCAATTCGCACCTTGATAGTCAGTGGGACATTTGGATGTCGACGAGACCTCTCTTTGAGGTGGATTTTCACAACAACTAAAACTTCTGGTCGCCAAGAGAAAAAGAAGACTCTCGCCGAGATGCATAATCTACTTTACCTGCTTCGCTATAGCTTTAAGATGTCAGGGAGACCCTATGTCGATCATACAATGTTTCACCAAGGGAACCCACTTATTCACATGTCACTATAACCACCCCATTATCATGCCGATAGGGCAACTTCATCATTCCATTCAGTAAGACCCCGAGCACCTCGCCAAGACTATACACCAAAACAAATAAGCTACACCGAGTAGTTATGTTTTGTTTTATTCACTTTCGCCAAGATATTTTGGCTTTATTACCGACAAAGACCTCACTGTGATATCGGTGAGACAAAGTGATGTCGAGGAAACCTCATGTACAATGCTCTTGTTTCACCGAAAGCCACCCTGAGCTAGCCCTTTGTCTGCTAAGAGAAAGCAGATCTCACACCGAAATCCATTGTTACTTGTCAACAAGACCTGACCTTTTCGATATGACCTCCTGCTGCAAACTCATGCTTGGCCGAAGCAAAACTTGAATGTCATTCAGTGGGACACAACAAACCTTATGCCAATAGAATCCACTGTAGTCTCACCATAAGTATATTCAAAGGGGAATCCATATGTAAGGTCGGGGAGACCGAAGGTCTCTTGCCAAGACCTTACAACAATAGCAATGACTCCCCCCGATATGGATCCCTTACATGCTGGTCGGCGTGACAAAATGAAATCACCATGACAATTGTCGATAACCCAACTCCCACTGGGGAGACCAATTGAGTTCGATAAGACACAACCTCGACAACGAAACCTCTGCCGATAGGTGAATGCACAAGACTTGTGATCATTGAGACATCACAGGAGTTATGCTGATAAAACCAGTAGCATGCAAATGTTAGAATAAAAGAACATGGGTGTCGGGAAGATAGTCGTGGACGTATGCCGATATGGACCCGGACATGAAAAATGCATAACTCAATTGATTCAATTGGGCAATATAGAAAACTACAGATGAAGTATGTATACAGTAGAACCAATTCATCCATGCTCGGCATCCATTCAACTTCCAGGCTCCACCATCTAGGAGTGCTTTCCTCATCTTTCGTTTCGAGGGGAAAATCTCACCCACCCCTCCAAGCTTCGGGCTGCGCCCTTCCGACCGCTACAAGACTAAAACAAAATTGAACGACGGACCCTTGTGCTGGGTTCAGTCCTGTTGGCAAGAAATTCATCTCTCACCAAGACCTCACCTCACCACAGAGACCTTACGCCAACTTTCCTTCCCCTGTGACAGCTAGCACCTATGTCAGGCCCGGTTCCCCTCTTGTCAGTTGGCTAGAGATTCAGAGGTCACCAAGATTTCACACCGAAGATCAACTCCTCCTGCTGATGTGCTTAGTCGGCGAGACACAAGGTTGTCGCTGAGACCTTTCTCTGAGGCAGACGCTCACACTAATTGGAAGCTGAAATGAACTGGTGGCTCCCCCCCTGCCCGACCTGAGGCTCCAGACTTCCATCTGGCGATTGTTGTCCCAAATGATGAATGCACCTGGCTACCCTTTGATTTGCCTAACCACAGACCTCGAAGTTCCACCCCTAGAATTCCATTTCTGATCTGCCATTCCCAGATAGCCCTCTCCTTATGGCTTTCCAACCTGGTACCTTTGGATGTCCCTAAACTAATCCAAATGATCCCAATTCAAAATCTGATCTCGACCCACATGCTTAATCTTTGTCTTCTTTATTGTGAACCTTTTTAATTATCAAATTTGATCATGGAGAATCAACGGGAGCCCTCCACCCTATTTTCCTTTCCAAAATGCTATTCCTACCAGGGAAGTCCAGCCTTCTGGGCCTGAATTGTCCAAATACCCTTAATCAAAAGACTGATGGCATCGAGAAATAAAGTATCATGTTATGCTTGATGGATTATTTGAAATGGATTTTATCTTTGGGATTTCAACTAACATGGATGTTTTCATGATCAATTGCACTCACTACGCTTTTGCTTGTAGAATATATTGAATCAGGTGTGGGACCTTCGGGAGCAACCATCGAAAAGGACAAGGGAAAGAAGTCAGGCAAGACTCCTCGAGGGAAAGTGGACAAGGACCAAATGAAATACCAATTCCAGGGTGAGCCACTCCACTCAAAGGTTACCACAGATTGGAAGGATATCACATATACCAATATTGGCCATGTCAATATTCATGAATTCACGCAAAGAGTTAGGGTCAATCCAACGACCAAGAATGCAGGGCTAATAAGGCAGAGCGGAATAGAAAAGACAGCTGGCTTCCCTCCATATCTTGTAGCCCCAAAGCTCGTCATGGCCTATCGACAGGCGTATCAATCGGATACAAGAACAATTGTCGAGAGGGATGGTAACGTTCTCATCGACATGTCGACTGAAGGAATCATAGAAACCTTCCATATCCCTACTTTTCAAGAAATTGGAACACCCACCATTAAAGAACGTCAGGCAACATAGGATGATAATCCGGTGGGGTGTAAAAGGTCAATAAATCAGCATTGGCTTAAGGAAAAGTGGGGCAGTGCTATGAAGGTTCCTCACGAACTCTTCCATAGTGACTTCCATGAAGATTATCATGACTTGGTCTCAATGCTAAGCAAAGTGATGGGCCTCCCTACGACCTCCTTTTAGGAGTGGATGGTGTACTTTGTCGAGCAAATCCTCTGGGGGAATGATGATGTTACAACAAAGACCTCATTCGATTGGGGAGGTATAATTAGCAACTGCTTCCATGAGCAGTTCGTCAATTTAAGAAGAGCTCCAAGTTCTATATGACTTCTTATCTTGTCTAATCCTTGGTGGACCAGAGACAATACAATGGATTTTTTCTAGCACCCGATCAGGAGCAGGGGTGAAGACTCAAGGTCTATGATAGATACCCCTAGCTCCAGTATAGAAACTTCAAAAGGGAGTATTGCAGAGTAAATGATGCCTTCATTGGCCATATTGTCAGAATGATTGCCAGAGACTTCGAGTGGAGGGTTTCCCATAGTGCTAGGGCATTTTTGAAGTAGTATGCCTTCCTCTTAATTCAATACCCAAAGTTCACATACATCCGTGCCCAAGGCTTCACTGAAAGGCCAAACAAGTTGGCTTGATACCCCAAGGACTGAATCATCCTATTGGAGCTTTCTCGGCATCTCCAACACATACAGGTAGTCATTAGTAACAAACACATAGCATGGATCTCTTATCCCATGACTCTCGGCCAGGGCATGTATAGACTGCAAACCTCCCAATGTTCTACTAATTCTGAGAAATAACTAAAAGATTATCATTTTCACCTACACACTGCTCGCGCACAGATAGACCCATATGGCCACATAAGAAAGGCGCTAGGGCCGAGGTTCGCTCATCTCCACCACATTGAAGACTTTTGGGGGGATTGTCAAGATGAAAAAGAGGTACGTGCAAGGCACTACATGCAGATGACAACGTATTTCATAAGAAAGGTGCAGCCCTTTCCCATCCCGGATTAAGTTCAAGAGGATGAGAGCACCTTGATGGATCCTAGGTACCCTACAGTTGCCAATTTGCTGCTACCAACAATAGACTGGGATGGGCAGGAGGTTGATGACCTCGATATCATAACCAAGCCAATCTTGGCTCGTACTAAGGAGTGGCTTGATGGACGGATAGCCCAATTGAAATAGCAGGAAGTGATTCTGACTTATGAAGGACTCAAAAGCGAGCCAAGTGCCATAGAGGATGCCGCTACCACCACTTCAACTAGCGGGACATCCAAGTCTCCTCCAGTCACCAGATCTAAGAAGAGAAAGGAGACAGAAATAGAATAGTCTCCTGACCCCAAGGTCTATACAAGGAAAGATCCAGGAGGCTCACCCTCCAAAAGACTTAAGCAAATAGGAGGTATGATGGAACAACTCTTGATGTAGGAAGAAAAAGTAGAAGGTACTGTTCAAATCAAGCCTTTCTTGGCTCTTCTTGCCCCAACTGTCGCACCACCTACCTCCCTGGCTATGGTCACCGCTTCCCCATTGGTGGTGGACATCTCTGTCCATCTTATCTCTTTGCCCTCAACCGATCCTGTGATTGTAATTGTTTCTTCTTCCACCTTGACAATGCCTCCTTCCTTTGCTACCATGTCATCCACTACATCACTCCCTTTACCTACAGTGGTTGCACCTATGACCACTCCCACTTTTCCTGAGGCATTCTCAAAGCACATGCAGAATATCCCTTCTAAGCTCTCCCAGAACCTCATGGATCCTACGCTTCAGGCAGCCTTGGCTCAGGTCCTCGCCACTGCCCAACCTTCACAGCCTCTGATAGGGCTGCTTGCCATGAAAGCCACCATGTTAATTTCCAGGGAGTGGCAAGAGTGAGAACAAGAGGCCTCAAAGCCCTTTGAGGAGAAGGCTGATGAATATCATGAGCACCTGGAGTATGAACATCACATTCTTGACAGGGTTTCCGATGAGGAGGAGGGAACTGGTTCCTTAGAGAGTGGCGACAAGGAAGATAACTCTTGTGGCAAGGTAATCATGCAAGCCTTTGATGATGATCTTGAAGAAGAACTGGCCCAACAGTCAAACTACACCAAATCAAAGGTAGAAAGGCCACTCCTTGAAGAAGAAGAACATCAACAAGAAGACAAAACTGAGGGAGAAGCCCAAGCTGTCAAGGGCCTCGAGATCGAGTAATTCAAAGAACTTGCACACAATATTAAACAAGTTTAAGGAAAGAAAGGGGAGGAAGTGGAAAAGGAAGAAAGTCCCCTACAACAGTCGTTAGCTAAGCCTCCTCTTAAGTGCATTGTGTTCATCCAAGACTCTGATGAAGAAGAGGGAGATGCTGCCAAGGAAAAAGAAAAGTCCCCAGAAGATAAGAAAGTAGAAACCTTGGCCTTGACCGAGAGGGGCGAGGGTGGCCATGATTCACCTAAGGGAAAATCTGCAGTACCAGAATGGTTGGAAAAGCAGCTCAAAAAGAAAACTTCCATACTAAATGACCCGAGAGCGAGACTTGAAGCTATCTTAGCCCGAGCTCAAATCACAACAAAGAAGGAAAAGAAGCTTAAGATCTGATCCAAGGTGATGATGGATGCTTCTGGGTCTCGAGCTGTCCAAGTAGCCATGCCTATGGTAGGTCAAGAAGGAATAACTTACATCTCCACCATGGATCTAGGGACCGCCACTAGAGAACAAAAAGTGGTGCATCTTGAGGAGTCAGTGGCCATGGTGGTACACTTGATTAGGTTGGATAAGATTTCAAAAGATGAACTTAAAGCACAGGTGGCTGCTTTAACAGATTACATTCAATAGTGGTCATTAATGGATCACCTACCTACCATGTCCACAACAGTGCCCCAACTGCTTTGCAAAGAGAAAATTGATAAGATGGAGAGAAAAAAGAACTTGGAGAAGACTACAGAGGACTGGTTCCAATGAGTCTTATACATTGGAAACATGGGAATTGGCCAGGCTGTTCAGACAACCAACAAGATCTTGGACCTGTAGCAATCCATTGAGGGCACCAAGAGGCTATGCACTGACTTCCCTACAACATACGACTCCAACTTTCCAAAGATTGAGGCTATCCTTCAATTGCCAAAAGCCACATGGGAAGAGGAGCTTGCATTTAAGAAGGACGATCACTGGCTGATAGATGTATGGAAATGGGACTTTGGCAATAGGAAGGAAAGGTTGGAGCAAATAATGAGCAAGGTGGATCTGAATATAGAATGGATAAAGGAAATCAGGGCAAAATGCACTCATTATCTCAAGATGATGACTTAATATGATATGCCCGCAATACAGATGGATCAAGAAAAGGTGAGGCCCTACTTCCAGAAGAAAATGGAGGATGAGATGTCTAACAAAATAACAATGGAATTTATGAGTTTTTCTACCCATGTATTCAACCAATAAGAGCTATTCAGAGATCAAGGTATAAAATAAGATGAGGATTGGAAAGGCTAGAGGATAACACGAAGAAGTGAAGCTACCAATTGCTAAGGTATGAGATTATTGAAGTTGACAAGCTCCAGGCAGTCATCCTCAAGTTAATAGAATATGCAGCATATAAGAAGTAGGAGGATAGCCCTGTTGATGATAAAGAGCTCCCTAAAGAGTAGCTACAGTAAAAAATCAATCAACTAACAGACAAAGGTGCTATAGTGCCGTCAGTAAAAGACAAAATAGGGAAGTGACGAAATGTAATTTTAAATTGTGATATATTGGGGGTAGGTGAAACCCTATTTTGTAATGAATCTTGGCCACACAATGAGAATTACTCTTGGCCATTCATTTGAATTTTTGGTCACTATAAATAGGGCTCTCCTCTCATTTGCAAAGGGAGTTGAGTTGTTGTAAAGACATGTTGCAGAAATTTATAAGGAAAAGACATTGATGTTGTATTTTTTGAGTTTCTCACATGTTGCTTGATTCAATCTCCATTGTTGGATGTTTAACTTAGGTTTTATTGTTGTTCTAGTTAACTATTTTCTTACTTTGGTAGATTTTAGGAATTTTGTCCTGTGATCATGAAAATTTATGCTGTGTAGATGACTTCTTAGTCCATACTTTTTGTTGTTTGCTGATGGTAGATAGCTGTGTAAAGTTAGTCTGGGATTGAATTCAATGTTGCTCCAAAACTTTAATCTTTATTCATGCATGCACATGGTGAATGAAAATCAAAACATTTGCAGAACTTAGAAGATAACACAAATTCCATGAGACTGTGAGATCTCTGGTTAAGTGGAATATTGTTTCTAAGAAGCTATCCATTGCAAGAACTCCATCATCATTGTTCACAATTAGTTGTAGATCCAGGAACCTCCTCTCTTCCCTATCCTTTTTCATTTTATTTAATGGGTAACCTATGCTAAGGTTCATTGCACATTGTAAAGCTAAATCCAATGACAAAATGGAGTTCAAGACAGCTGTTTGAACCTACAGCAAACACACAGTAACTTGTCCATCTTAAGAACCCCCTTTGTAGATCCAACTTCCCTTGCTTCGTGATCGATCCGTAAGTCCACCTTGTGATTCAAGTAGATCACATCGAATAACTAAGATATTCCAAGCACTGTCAAGACCTGACATTAGAGACCTTGGGATAGTGTTCTGCAATCTGATTGTGGAAGATTTTCTTTCAAGAGAGGTAGTGCACTTACACACTGCCTATGTTGAGAAATGCATAAAAAACACATCAAAAAAACTGGCCCTAGAAGGAGGGCTACATGTTAGCACACAAAGCTAAAGGTTAAAAATGAAGCTAGATTGAATCAGATCATTCTCCCCGAAATGATTTCAAAGAGTTCTGCGGTCAACACCAAACAAGGGAGAATTTGAGGAATTGCAACCTCCTACAAGAGAAAAATGAGTTAAAAGAAGTAGTGTTGTTTTTTCCTCTCCTTCCATTCCACTCGCTTCCATTCCACATTCACCCTCATTCAGCTGGCCTTCATATTCTACCCGACTATCTGAAACTACATTTTCACCTCCTATCTCCTGCAACCAGGAGATTGCTTCTCTCAGGGCCCTTCCAGCCCAAGGCACAATCTGGGCAGCTGCAACTTAGGTGCAGTCCCAAATTGCTGTTCTAGTGCAGGTGCAAGTCCAACCTGCTTCTTTTCAATAGAAAATACCACCTCTGCCTCCTGTCATGGCTTGGTTAGCGCATAACCCTTCGCCAATTTATTTTTCTGCTTACCATGATATGCCCAAGAATCTGGAGGGATTTTGTTTGAAACTCCATCCTCGCGACCTACAGATAACAGTTGAGGAACACATCAAAATATTTGAGACAACCATCACTGAAATGCAAGTCAACCATGAGGATGTTGCATGCCACTTTTTCTGCATTCACTGGGAGAAGAAGCCTTTTATTGGTACATCAACTTGCCGAGGGGATCCATTACCTCATGAAATCTGATGAAGGACGCCTTCCTACAGAAGTACAAGATCCCCATCAGTCCTTTAGAACTTTATCAGCAATTTATGTCTGTTCGGAGAGAAATAAATGAACCTATTTGATCCTTTGATGATCACTTTCATCGGGCCTTCACACGGCTCCAGGACCCGTACCTCCATAATGATGCTACGGCTCTCTTGATCTATTATGCGGCATTAAACAACCATACATTAGCATTGGTGAAAAGGATGTGCCCACCACTCACCACCTTGGTGACCGCCTATACAGAGGTTGTTATCGCCAGTCCAGATTTGGGGCAGAATATCTCTGACCCACTACCTTCCTTGGGGCCCATAGCTCATCTGATACAGATTCAAGGACTAAATCAGGCATTCGCTCATCAGAGCCCTCTTATGAACCAGATGCCTCAACTGCCCATCGTCCCACATCTGGGGTAGCCACTGAATTATGTGCCTCTTGTGCCTTCATTTTTCTAGCCTCAGCCACAACACAGCTATGCTCAAGCTGCCCAACAACAACAAGTGTATTCCCAGTAGCCCCAGGTGCCATTATATCTATCGGGGCCAGAATTTCCTCTAGCATATCAGAATCAGCCGACAGCCCCACCCACTTTTCTCCAAAATCCAGTGCTGCCGCCTGGGAACGCGTCTGAAAAAGACAAGTTAGAGGAACTGACAGAGATGATAAAAAAAAATGTCCACGGAAATGACGCACCTGAAAAATTGGAATAATCAGTTATAGACCTCCTAGCATAATTTACAGGCCAATCTTAACCGGGATAACTAAGACAATAGGGACAGTAGGGATCATCGAGAAGCAAGCACTTCCTCCAAGTAGAATTATGATAAGGGACCAAATGTTAATCAAAATTTTGAAAGAAGACCTTCTCAGAGGTAGAATCACACGTGGAACACTAGGCCCAATAACAGAGGTGTCCCTACACTTTTTGACCAACTGGCCAATAATGAAAAGATAACTAGTGGAGTATACCTTGCCAAGGCAGCCTTGTTCGGATGGTGTCAGATTCATAAAACCAACAGACATTCCGAGTTGGATTGCCCTGAATTCTAGACAGCTACTGAAATATTCCAGGTAGAAGTGTAGAATGCAGTCGATAATGCTGGCTGTAGGGACATCATCCCATCTGAGCCATATGATTCCTCCTATCTCATGGTTAACCAAGCGTCGTTTCTACAGGGTGATCGTAATGGGCCCGAGGTCGAGCATGCTTCTGTTGAGGGTGAAGAAGTGCAAGAGGTAAGTAACGAGCAAAATTTGGCTCAACTCTTTGATTCAGTAGATAATGGTCCAATAGACGAAGAGGAGTCATTTGTAGATGAGGTCCACATGTTCCATCAAAGGTTAACTCCCTACTTCCTTAGGAATAGGCAGGCGGGTGGACCTTTTACAACCTCTACTCCACTAAACAATTTCGCCACCCCGCCCAATCCTAATGCTAGTAACAATCCTGGACTTCCCCATATACCTACCCAATACCTCAACAAGAATGGGTCTTAAAACCAATCACAAAATTAGACTCAAGGGCAATCCCAAAATCAGTCTAGTCAAATGAAAGTCCAACCTACTAGCTCTGCAATAGGTCAAGCTTTTAGTTCATAAATTGAGCAAATGGGTGAATACATGGCATAAAAGTTCAAAAGGGTAAAAATTAGTTTGTCAGCCTTTGAATTACTCAAAGTCCCTGCAATAAGGCATGCCTTCTTTAGGGTTCTTAATGGAACCCCATCTTCTAGTACAATGCAAGAAATTCCAGCTAAGAGGGTTACCTTTGAAGAGCCTAGGCAAGAACTAGAGATGTAGCAAAATACTGGGAAAGGGAAGGATGTTCCCGTAAATCAGTTTGTAAGTAAACAAATGGAAAAGGAACCAGAGTAGAGTAATAGGTAGTTTTCCAAGGACCAACTATTTAGGTAGATCGGGGATCAAGGCAGTGATAAGAACAAGGGTCAAGTAGCTCACATGGATACGCCTTCGGGCATCTTCCAAGGGAGATTGGAAAATCCCCCTTTCCTGACAACCATTAGAATCTTTGGGAAGAACCTACATAACTGCTTGCTCGACTCAGAAGCGTCTACCAATGTCATGCCCTTGGCAGTATGCAATGCTCTTGGGATCACCCCCACACCTTCAAGAAGAAAAGTGACTCAGCTAGAAAAAACGAAAATCAACATTATGGGAGAAATAAATTGGATACCAATGCAAATTGCTATAGACCCAAGAGTACAACTAGTCATTGATATCCAAGTGGCAGACATTCCATATGCATATGGGATCATCTTGGGAAGGGAATTCACCAAGTCACTGAATGGATATACTACCATAGATCTTTCTCATATGTGGCTGCCATGGAAGGGGCTGCCAAACCAAATCCATATCGACCGTGAACCCCGTATGAAATACATGATCACGAAGTACAATAATCTCAACGAAGTGCTCTTTGTCGAGACCAACCTAGGAAACTACCGTGCCTTTGTCTACCAAAATGAGGTTGAGCCTCAGGAAGAATATGCCGCTGAAGTACTCCTAGTGTTATGCAGTCCTCCGACTGATTGTATTCAAGTGCCTTTGAGTGCGGAAAGGCTGGTAGAATCAGATGACAAGCCTGATGAAGATGGCAACTGGGGATTACTCACTGATTTCTAGGGGCTCATGAAAAAGAGTGTTAGAGATCAACTCAACTTGGGTGCCCAAATGAATTTCTTGGATCTCTTGTTTCCAGATTGGTTTAGGATTCACAATGCTGCCCACTCTGAGTTTGACTGTTGCTTATGTCAAGCGACAGTCGAACATGTTAAAAGATCAGCTACTCCTCAGATGGGAACACCAAAAGAAGTACTGGAAGAACTGCTAACAACACCTCACCTTAAGCTAGGAAATTCCCCTAGGCTCACAGAGCCAGTCACACAACTTAAAGGGAGTAGAAACTTAATCGGACCCAGAGATAAAGAACTTTCCACATGTTGGACGCTCTGATTTGATGGATCCAAGTCCAAGCAAGGAGTTGGAGCTAGGTTTGAACTCATCAGTCCAATGGGTAAGAAATTTCTTGTTGCCCATAGATTGCAGTTTTATTGCACCAATAATGTAGCAGAGTATGAGGCCTTGGTTCATGGCCTTCTCATGGCCTTGAAGAAAAATGTCAAAATGCTGCAAGTTTTTTGGGGATTCTGAGCTCATAGTTAAACAAGTTAGGAAGTTGTATTCCTTCCATGATAGGAGGCTTTCTAACTATAGGCACAGGGTTTGGGATCTCTTGGAAGGCTTAGATGCATTCAATATACAATTTATCCCTCATGCTCAGAATCGTACAGCTGATGCTTTGGCTCAAGTGGCCAGTACTTTGCAACCCCTCTATTTATCTAGGCTCAAAAAATTTATTGTTGAGTTGACATCTATACCATCGGTCCCAGATAATGTTACTCACTTGCTGGTCTTCAATGATGACAAACATATTCTCGAATTCATCACAAGTTCTAATGTCTTCGTAGCCCAAATAATTAATGAAGTTGATCCTCAAGAAGTCAAACTGGACATAGAGGGAGTTATTAATCTCAAAACCAACATGATCCATAGAGGCATGGTTTAGTTAGAATGTATATTCAATTTGGATCAGATCAGAGATCAGGATCAGCAAATAAAGAAGGAGGCGATAAACAACCAGTGTGATGCTTATAACCTCGGGACAACTGAGGAAATCAAGAATATTTTCATTGGCAAGGTGTGCACACCAGAGGAAAAGAAGGGAATTACAGATGCGTTTTAGAAGTACCATGACATGGTGGCATGGAGCTACAAAGATCTAAAGACATATGACACTTCTGTCATTATGCACACCATCCCTCTCAAGATAGAAGTGAGACCATTATGTCATCGACAACATCCTATCAATGCCTTGTTGGAACCCATCATTTATAAAGAAGTGCAGAAGTTGCTCTCAGCAAGGATTATTTTCCCAATTAGGCATTCCACATGGGTCACCAACCTAGTTCCGTTCAAAAAAAAGAATACGGAGATTAGATTGTGTGTGGACTTCCACAATTTGAACCGAACTTCAGAGAAAGATAATTATCCAGTGCCTTCATTAGATGAGGTGTTACAGATTGTCAACGACTCCCAGATGATGTCTTTCCTCGATGGATACTCCACGTATAACCAGGTGATGGTGCTATATGAAGATCATCATAAAACAACGTTCACCACTAAGTGGGGGACGTTCGCATACAAGAGAATGCCCTTTGGGCTCATCAACACTGGCACTACCTTCCAACATGCCATGGACATCACCTTCAAGGACTTGATCAGAAAATGCATAATCATCTATATGGATGATTTAACTGTGTTTTCTAAAAGGTGAAGCGATCATGTCTTTGATTTGTGCAAAGTGTTTCAGAGGTGTAGGGAGTTTGGGGTTTCCCTTAACCCCAAGAAGTGCATTTTTGGAGTGACTGAAGGAAAGTTGCTCGGACACATCATTTCAGAACAGGGGATCTCCATACACCCTGAACATATTTAGTCATTGTTGAAAATCCCACCACCAGGCAGTAAAAAAGAGTTAAAATCCTTCTTTGGAAAGATCAACTTTGTTAGGAAATTCATCACGGGTTTCATGGAGATTGTTAAACCTCTCAACGCTATGTTGAAACAAGATGCTAAAATTGAGTGGACTCCTGACACCAAATGAGCTTTCAAAGAAATCAAATGGGCCATCGCCAAGGCACCTATGTTATTCAGCCTGGATTATCTGAAGCCTTTCTATATCTACTCATTCGCCTCAGAATATTCCTATGCTAGCATGTTGACCCAGAAAGATGATGAAAGAAATAAGCATCCGATCACCTTCATGAGTGCTCCCCTAAAGGATGCATAATTGCGATATCACAGCATTGAAAAATAGGCATATGCTCTCATTAGAGGGGTGAAGAAATTTAGGCACTACATCCTGCGCAATAAGGTATTTGCCATTGTCCCCGACCCAGCAGTAATAACGCTGCTCATTCAAAATGAATTGGGTGAACGAAGAGCTAAATGGGTTAGCCTACTCCAAGAATATGACATGGAGATCCAACCGATGCAGCTGGTGAGAGGGCAGGCACTCACCCGCATGATTGTTGAAGCAGCAGCAGAGGCTGGACCCAAACTCACTGTGCACCAGTACCAGCTTGGGGATGTCTCCCCAGGAGAATGGTATGAGAATGTTGTCTATTATTTGTTGAACCATAAGTTTCCGCCGCACCTTCAGGGGGTCCAAAAGCGTGCTCTTAGATTGAAAAATAATGGTTACATGCTACAAGGGTCCATTCTCTACAAAAAGAATCATGAAGGCATTTACTTAAGATGCCTTGGTAAGGAGGAAGCAGACTGAGTCTTAAAAGAGTTCCATTACAAATTTGGCATGGGCCATGGTTCTGGTTCTTCCACAACACGCCAGATATTAAGAGCAGGGTATTATTGGCCAACTATCTTCAAGGATGCCCATTGCCATGTTCACTCATGTCACACATGCCAAACCACTGCCACTAGGGAAAAGAATGTTGATGTCCCATTGTAGCCTATGCTGGAGGTAAGGCTGTTTGCGCAATGGGGTCTCGATTTCATCGGTCCATAAGCCCTCCATCATCCGTGGGACATAGGTACATTCTTACCGCTACTGATTAATATACTAGATGGACAAAAGCAATCGTATGTAAGCAATGCACAACTAAAGTAGTTACTAACTTTTTAGAAAGTTTCATTTTAAATCACTTTGGTTGTCCTTATGCTTTGGTATGTGACAATGGACCTTCTTTCACTTCATTGAAATTTGCTAGTAGGGCATTTGACTGTGGGATTGCCATAAAGTTTTCATCCAATTACTACCCCCAAGGCAATGGCCTCGTGGAGTTCATAAATAATAACATGATTACCGTGATCAAGAAACTACTGGATAGGAATCATAAGGACTGGCATACCCAGCTCCATTTTTCCCTTTGGGCTAATCGCACTCACCATAAGGCTGCCCTTGGTGATTCCCCATTCCACCTTGTTTATGGCCTAGAACATATATTTCCTATCCATCTGAAGATTCCTACTCTTTAATTTATCAATGAATTTTATGAGGGAGCAGATCGTAGGGAAGCTCGGTTAGCTGAGCTTCTACATTTAGAGGAAGTCTAAGATCGTGTAATAGAAAATTTTGCTAAACATCAGGGCATAGTTAAGAGATGGTTCAACCATCAAGCCAAGATCAAAGCCTGTAGGATTTCCAATCTGGTCCTGTATTGGGACAAGGCCCATGAAAAGAAAGTGGACAAAACAAATTCGACAAGCTCTAGCTTGGCCCCTTTCAAATGGCTGAGATTTTGGGAGACAATGCCTTCCGCCTAAAGACCCTAATTGGTGAGAATGTCTCATTGCTGGTCAATAGGCAGCACTTGAAGCATTATTTCAAGGCTTGAGCTTTTTCGAGCTCTTCTTTGTAAAATATTTGTACATAGGGTAGGGTAGATTGCTTTTCTGTTTTGCTTGCGTCTTTCTGTTTTGTGTCGCTCTTTTTGCTTTGTTCCTCGGCTGTTTGTTTTGGAAAGATGTTCCCCGCCCCTTAGCGGTGGCTGTGCTCGCTCGATGAATAGTTTACTTTACTGTCTATCCTTGGTGTTCTTTGGCTAAATATTCACTCTCAACCATCGGTCTCTAAAAGCTACCCACGAATGATTTCCTTGTTTGAACTCTGCCTAGAACTCGACCCTTGGCTAGATCTCTTTACGCACATCTCAGATCTCGCACAAAACATATTATAATTATTTCTAAAGGAGTGTACTATGGCTGCTATGACACCTTAGTGAGTGAAAAATCTTAACTCTACTCAAGTGACCACTGCAGTCTCAAACCCATTCTAGTCTTCAGTGCTTACCCAGTCGAGCTAAATGATAAATGAGAAAAGGTACATTCAAAGAAATATAAAAATGAAGAAATAGGAATTCGAGAAAAATAAATCACTGTATGGGTGTGCGGATAACTCTACCGGGGCTATGGATGCCCAACCGACAGTAGAGCAATATCCGTGGGGTTGCAACGACAACTCTATCGGGGCTATGGACGCTTGACTAGCAGCAGAGCAATGTCTAGGTTACTTTTGGTGTTAGATGATTTATGTAACTTGCTCGGTTGGATTAGCAGCCCGTGGTCACCATCCCGAGGAAAGGAATGAATTCACTACACACACTTCTGAGATGTCCTATAAACTAACCCAATTAAGGATCTCGTTCTCCCAGATTCACCTTTAGAAGCCACTCTTGCTCTGCGAAACCAGAAATTCTAGTTCCCGAATGAATAATTATCCTTAGAACACTCAGGAACATTTCCTAGCAGAGTTGCCATTTGTTTTACCTTTGGCACACAAGCCCTGTTCGGAATGGGGATGCTCTTTTCTTTCACCTTGTCAGGTCATTTTTTGTCACTGCCTCATTTTGCGTGCCCCTTTTTTTTGGTATCTCAAATGGTCAATGTTCCTTCAAAGTCTCACCATAAGTTGACCATTCCTTCCCCTTTTAATTTTGTCAAGTTCTGGTGCCTCACGGAGTCTCTTTGGCAGTTTTCCCCTGCCAACAACCCCGGGCCCTGTCGGGCCCAACCATTCAGGTTTCCTTTGCCGGGTTTCCCCGTTGCACCCCCCATTTCAAATAGCGCTCGAATTGCGTCTTCTTGGACCCCAGGCTCCGGACCCCCATTTGTTGTCTGCTAAAATACATGGAAATCTTGACGGCTATCTGACCCTTCGGGCCCAGGACTCCGGAGTTCCACTCCCAGGGTTTGGTGTGTGTTTCTCCATTCCTCACTGTGAACCTCTGGTGGAGTTCCACATTCCGGGCCCCGACCTCCCATTTTCCGCTAGTGAATCTACAAGAGGAAGTTATCAAATGGCCACCGTCTTGTGCCCTCCTAGTTGCCTAACCCCGAGTCTCCCACCACCATCGGTGAATTCAAATTCACCAACTTCCTTACCTTACCGTACCTGCATTTAGTGAGGCCATTAATGGTGATTGGGGTATTAATAGAAGGTTCATCCCTATCATTTTCACTTGACAGAGCCGTAGAGAGTGATCAGGGAACTTGCTAGAGGAGCCCACCATTTTTGACACCTTCACACTCATCACTCTCGCCATTATCTCATCAATCGTAAGTGGATCCGTACCTCCCCACATCAAGTGTTCGAGGTAGGTCCTCCATTCACCCTCCTAAACATTATTTTCATGATTTCTAGGGGTTAAAATGAACAATAACCATCAAAACATGTGAAGGATAAAATACAGCACCAGGAAGAAAACCCATGTCCTCAAAAGTTGAGTAAACCAACGCAGCATCCTCTTGACCAATTTAGAGCTTTATCTCCGCGCAGTCATTCTTCGCAGGCACATTCATGACCCTCGGGCCCAAAAGCTCCCCTTGCCGGTGGTGACTTAGCAGAATAGATGACCAAACAACTTTTGGGTCTCTTGGGCCTGGGTATTTAGGATTCCGCTCCCGGGATTCCCCCCCTCGTTCTCTATTGGGGAGACATTTATCTCTCGCCGAAGGCTCCCTCTCTTGGCATAACTTTGCTCAGTCAGTAAGACCTCTCCCCGACTTAGAATCTGACGCTAAGGGATCCCTCTGCGTTGCCCTAAGACCCATCATCTTTGGCAAGACATTATGCCTTCGCCAAGACATCGCGATGATATCATTTTCTTTTGGCGAATGCATGACATCCTTTTGCCACCCAGGTCCCGGGCTTCCTTTTGCCATTTGGAAAATTTTTGTTGAACCTTGAACGACCTTGACCATATCAGGCTCTGCCTTTCAGAGCTCTGTCCTATGATTGCTATTTCAAAATGAAATCCTCCCTAGCCTTCCATCCATCGGACTCCGGCTTTCCCATTGCCATGAACACAAGATGAGAAATTTTGATGGCCGACGCCAGCTCTGGGCCGAGTCTGCACCTTGACAGTCGGCGGGGCATTTGGATGTTAGTGACACCTCTCTCCAAGGTGGATTTTCACAACAACCGAAACTTTTGGTCGTCAAGACAAAAAGAAGACTCTCACCGAGATGCATAATCCGCTTTACCCACTTTGCTATAGCTTTCAGATGTCAGGGAGACCCTATGTCGATCATATAATGTTTCACCGAGGGTATCCACTTATTCACATGTTGCTGTAACAATCCCATTCTCATGCCAAAAGGATGACTTCATCATTCCATTCGGTGAGACCCCGAACACCTCGCCAAGACTATACATCGAAGCAAATAAGCTACACTAAGCAATTATGTTTTATTTTATTTACTTTCGCCAAGACATTTGGCTTTCTTACCAATAGAGACCTCATCGTGATATCGGCGAGACAAAGTGATGTCGGGGAAACCTCATGTAGAGTGCTCTTGTTTCACCGAAAGCCACCTAGAGCTAGCCCTTTGTTTGCTAAGAGAAAGTAGATCTCACATTGAAAGCCATTGTTACCTGTCGGCAAGACCTGACCTTTTTGTTATGACCTCCTGCCGCAAACTCATGCTTGGACAAAGCGAAACCCGAATGTCATTCGACAGAACACAACAAACCTTATGCCGATAGAATCCACCATAGTCTCACTGTAAGTATATTCAAAGGGGAATCCATGCGTAAGGTCGGTGAGACCTAAGGTCTCTCACCAATACCTTACAACGATAGCAATGACTCCCCCTGATATGCATCCCTTACATGCCGGTTAGCGTAACAAAATGAAATTGCCATGACAATTGCTGATAACCCAAGTCCCGCTAGGGAGACGAACTAAGTTTGATAAGACACAACCCAGACAATAAAACCTCTGTTGATAGGTGAAAGCACAAGACTTGTGATCGTCGAGACATCAAAGGAGTTATGCCGATAAAACCAGTAGCATGCAAATGTTAGAATAAAACAACATGGGTGTCGGGAAGACACTTGTGGACCTATGCCGATATGGACCCAAACATGAAAAATGCATAACTCGATTGATTCAATGGGGCAATATAGCAAACTATAGATGAAGTATGTATACGGTAGAATCGGGTCATCCATGCTTGGCATCCATCCGACTTCTGGGCTTCGCCATCTGGGAGTCCTTTCCTCATCCACCATTTCGAGGGGAAAATCTCGCCCACCCCTTTGAGCTCTGGGCTCGCCCTTCCGACTGCCGCAGGACTAAAATGAAATCGAATGGCAGAACCTTGTGCCGGGTTCGGTCTTGCTCTCGGCTATCGGTGAGACATTCATCTCTCACCAAGACCCCACCCTGCCATGAAGACCTTATGCTGACTTGCCTTCCCCTGTGATAGCCAGCACTGTTGTCGGGCCCGGTTCGCCTCTTGGTGGTTGGCCATACATTTGGAAGTCGCTGAGACTTCACAACGAAGATCAACTCCTCCTGTCGACATGCTTAGTTAGCGAGACACAAGGTTGTCACCGAAACCTTTCTCCGAGGTAGACGCTCACACTGATTGGAAGTTGAAACAAAGTGGTGGTTCCCCCCTATTGGGCCTGAGGCTCTAGACTTCTGTCTGACACTTGCCATCCCAAATGATGAATGCACCTAGCTACACTTTGATTTACTAGACCCCGGACCCCGAGTTCCACCCCCAGAATTCTATTTCTAATCTGCCGTTCCCAGACAACCCTCTCCTGATGGCTTTCGGACCTGGTACCTCCGGATGTCCCTAAACTAATCCAAATGAGCCCAATTCAAAATCTGATCTCGACCCACGTGCTTAATCTTGGTCTTCTTTATTGCAAACCTTTTTAATTATCAAATTTGATCATGGAGAATCAACAGGAGGCCTCCGCCCTATTTGCCTTTCCAAAATGACATTCCTACCAGGGAAGTCCAGCCTTCCGGGCCCAAATTGTCCAAATGCCCTTAATCAAAAGACCGATGGCATCGAGAAAGAAAGTATGATGTTATGCTTGATGGATTATTTGAAATGGATTTTATCTGTGGGATTTCAACTAACATGGATGTTTTTGTGATCAATTGCACTCACTACACTTTTGCTTGTAGAATATATGGAATCAGGTGCGGGACCTTCGGGAGAAGCCATCGAAAAGGACAAGGGAAAGAAGTCAAGAAAGACTCCTTGAGGGAAAAAGGACAAGGACCAAATGAAATACCAATTCTAGGGTGAGCCACTCCACTCAAAGGATAGCACAGATTGGAAGGAGATCACAGATACCAATATCGGTCATGTTGATATTGATGAATTCATGCAAAGGGTTAGGGTCAATCCAACGAGCAAGAATGCAAGGCTGATAAGGCAGAGCAGAATAGGAAAGGAATTTGGTTTCCCTCCATCTCTTGTAGCCCCGGAGCTTGTAGCCCCGGAGCTCGTCATGGCCTATCGACAGGTGTATCAATCAGATACAAGAAAAATTGTCGAGAGGGATGGTAACATTCTTGCCGACATGTCGACTGAAGGAATTACAAAAACCTTCCATATCCCTACTTTTCAAGAAATTGAAATTCCCACCATTAAAGAATGTCAGGCAACATGGCATGATAATTTGGTGGGGTGTAAAAGGTCAATAAGTCAGCATTGGCTTAAGGAAAAGTGGGGCAACACTGCGAAGGTTCCTCACGAACTCTTCCACAGTGACTTCCACGAAGATTATCATGACTTGGTCATGATGCTAAGTAGAGTGATGGGCCTCCCTACAGCCGCCTTCTTTCAGGAGTGGATGGTGTACTTTTTCGAGCAGACCCTCTGGCGGAATGATGATGTTACAACAAAGACCTCATTGGATTAGATAGGTATAATTAGCAACTGCTTCCATGAGCAGTTCATCAATGTAAAGAAGAGCTCCAAGTTCTATATGACTTCCTATCTTGTTTACTCCTTGGCGGACCAGAGACAATACAATGGATTGTTTATAGCACCTAATCAGGAGTAGGAGCGAAGACTCAAGGTCTATGATAGATAACCCAAACTCCACTACAGAAACTTCAAAAGGGAGTATTACAGAGTGAACACCGCCTTCATCGGCCATATTGTCAGAATGATTGCTGGAGACTTCAAGAGGAGGGTTTCCCACAGTGCCAGGGCATTTTTGAAGCAGTATGCCTTCCTCTTCATTCAATACCCAAAGTTCACATACATCCATGCCCAGGGCTTCACTGAAAGGCCAAACAAGTTGCCTCGATACCACAATGACTGAATCATCCTATTGGAGCTTTCTCGGCATCTCCAACACATACAAGAAGTCTTCAATAACAAACACATAGCAGGGATCTCTTATCCCATGACTCTTAGCCAGGGCATGTATAGACTGCAAACCTCCCAATGCGCTGCTAATTCTGAGAAAGAACTAAAAGATTACCATTTTCACCTACACACTGCTCATGCACGGATAGACCCATATGGCCACATAAGAAAGGCGCTAGGGCCAGGATTCGCTCATCTCCACCACATTGAAGACTTTTGGCAGGATTGTCAAGATGAAAAAGAGGTACGTGCAAGGCACTACATGCGGATGATAGCATATTTCATAACAAAGGTGTAGCCCTTTCCCATCCCAAATCAAGTTCAAGAGGATGAGAGCACCTTGATGGATCCCAGATACCCTGTAGTTGCCAATTTTCCACTACCAACAATAGACTGGGACGAGCGGGAGGTCGATGACCTCGATATCATAACCAAGCCAATCTTGGCTCATACTAAGGAGTGGCTTGATGGACAGATAGCCCAATTGAAATAGCAGGAAGTGATTATGAATTATGAAGGACTCAAAAGAAAGCCAAGTGCCACAGAGGATGCCGCTGCCACTACTTCAATTGGTGGGACATCCAAGTCTCCTTCGGTCACCAGATCTAAGAAGAGAAAGGAGATAGAAATAGAACACTCTCCTGACCCCAAGGTCTATACAAGAAAAGATCCAAGAGGCTCACCCTCCAAAAGACTTAAGAAAATAGGAGGTACGACGGAACAATTCTTGACACAAGAAGAAGAAGTAGAAGGTACTGATAAAAATAATCCTATCTTAGCTCTTCCTTCCCCGACTATCGCACCACCTACCTCCCTGGCTATGGTCGCCACTTCCCCACCAGTGGTGGACATCTATATCCATCTTGCCTCTTCGCCCTTGACTGAGCCTATTATTATAATTGATTCTTCTTCCGCCATGACAATGCCTCCTTCCTCTACTACCATGTCACCCACTACGTCACTCCCATTACCTATGGTGGCTGCACCTATGCCCACTCCCACTTTTCCTGAGGCCTTCTTGAAGCACATGCAGAATATCCCTTCCGAGCTCTCCTAGATCCTCATGGATCCTACACTTCAAGCAGTCTTGGCTCAGGTCCTCGCCACTTCCCAACCTTCATAGCCTCTGATAAGGCCACCTACCATGGAAGCCACCATGCTAATTTCCAAGGAGTGGGAAGAGAAAGAATAAGAGGCCTCAAAGCCCTTTGAGGAGGAGGCCAATGAATATCACGAGCACCCAGAGTATGAACATCGCATTATTGGCAGGGTTGCTTATGAGGAGGAGGGAACTAGTTCCTCAGAGAGCAGGGACAAGGAAGATAGCACTGGCGGCAAGGTAATCATGCAAGCGTTTGGCGATAATCTTGAAGAAGAATTGGCTCGACAGCTAAAGGACACCAAATCAGAGGTAGAAAGGCTGCTCCTTAAAGAAGAAGAACAGTAGCAAGAAGATAAAACTGAGGGAGAAGCCCAAGCTGTCAAGGGCCTCGAGATCGAGCAATTCAGAGAACTTGCACACGAGGTTAAACAAGTTTAAGGAAAGAAAGGGGAGGAAGTGGAAAAGGAAGAAAGTCCCCTACAAGAGTTGTTAGCTAAGCCTCCTCTTAAGCACATTGTGTTCATCCAAGACTCTGACGAAGAAGAGGGAGATGCTGCCAAGGAAAAATAAAAGTCCCTAGAAGATAAGAAAGCGGAAACCTTGGCCTTGACCGAGAGGGGTAAGGGTGGCCATGACTCCCCTAAGGGAAAATCTACTATACCAGAATGGTTGGAAAAGTAACTCAAAAAGAAAACTTCTGTACTAAAGGACCTGAGAGGGAGACTAGAAGCTATCCTAGCCTGAGCTCAAATTGCAACAAAGAAGGAAAAGAAGCTTAAGATCCTATCCAAGGTGACAATGGATGCTTCTCGATCTCGAGTTGTGCAAGTAGCCATGCCTGTGGTAGGGAAGGAAGGAATAATTTATAACTTCTCCACCATGGATCTAGGGACCGCCACTAGAGAACAAAAGGTGGGGCATCTTGAGGAGTCAGTGACCATGGTGGTACAGTTGATTAGGCAGGATAAGATTTCAAAAGATGAACTTAAAACACAAGTGGCTGCTTTAACAGATTACATTCAATAGTGCTCATCAATGGATGACCTGCCTACCACATCCACAACTATGCCCCAACTGCTGTCCAAAGAGCAAATTGATAAGATGGAGAGAAGAAAGAACTTGGAGAAGACTATAGAGGACTGGTTCCGACGAGTCTTATACGTTGGAAACATGGGAATTGGCCAGGCTGTTTAGACAACCAACAAGTTCTTGGACCTGCAACAATCCTTGGAGGGCACCAAGAGGCTATGCACTAAGTTCCCTGTAGCATACGACTCCACCTTTCCAAAGATTGAGGCTATCCTTCAATTGCTAAAAGCTACATGGGAAGAGGAGCTTGCGTTTAAGAAGGATGATCATTGGCTGATGGATGTATGGCAGTGAGACTTTGGCAATAGGAAGGAAAGGTTTGAGCAAATAATGAGCAAGGTGGATCCAAATATAGAATGGATAAAGGAAATCAGGGAAAAATGCGCTCGTTATCTTAGGATGATGACCAAATATGATATGCCCACAGTACAGATCGATCTAGAAAAGGTGAGGCCCTACTTCCAAAAGAAAATGGAGGATGGGATGTCTAACAAAATAACAATGGAATTTATGAGTTTTGCTACCCGTGCATTCAACCAATCAGAGCTATTTAGAGATCAAGGTATAAAATACAATGAGGATTGGAAAAGGCTAGAGGATAACGCGAAGGAGTGGAGCTACCAAGTGTTAAGGTATGAGATTATTGAAGTAGACAAGCTCCAGGCAGTCATCTTCAAGTTCATAGAATATGCAGCATCCAAGAAGCAGGAGGACAGCCTTGTTGATGATAAAGAGCTCCCTAAAGAGTAGCTACAGTAAAACAATAATCAACTAAAAGACAAAGGTGCTACAGTGCCGTCAGTAAAGGACAAAATAGGGAACTGACAAAATGTAATTTTAAATTGTGATATATTGGGGGTAGGTGAAACCCTATTTTGTAATGAATCTTGGCCACATAATGAGAATTAATCTTGGCCATTCATTTGACTTTTTGGTCACTATAAATAGGGCTCTCCTCTCATTTGCAAAGGGAGTTGAGTTGTTGTAAAGACATGCTGCGGAAATTTATAAGGAAAAGACATTGATGGTGTATTGTCTGAGTTTCTCACCTGTTGCTTGATTCAATCTCGATTGTGGGATGTTTAACTTAGGTTTTATTGTTGTTCTAGTTAACTATTTTCTTGCTTTGGTAGATTTTAGGAATGCTGTCCCGTGATCATGAAAATTCTTGTTGTGTAGATGACTTCTTAGTCCATACTTTTTGCTATTTGCTGATGGTATATAGCTGTGTAAAGTTAGTCTGGGCTTGAATTCAAAGCTGCTCCAAAACTTTTATCTTTGTTCATGCATGGACATGGTGAATGAAAGACAAAACATTTGTAGACCTTAGAAAATAGCACAAATTCCATGAGACTGTGAGATCTCTGGTTAAATGGAATATTGTTTCCAAGAAGCTATCCATCGCAGGAACTCCATCATCACTATTCACATTTAGTTGCAGATCCAGGAACCTCCTCTCTTCCCTGCCCTTTTTCATTTTATTTAATGGGTAACCTATGCTACGGTTCATTGCGCATTGTAAAGCTAAATCCAATGACAAAATGGAGTTCAAGACAACTGTTTGAACCTACAACAAACACATAGTAACTTGTCCATCTTAAGAACCCCATTTGTAGATCCAACTTCCCTTGCTTCGTGATCCATCCGTAAGTCTGCCTTGTGATTCCAACAAATCACATCAAAGAACTGAGATATTCCAAGCACTGTAAAGACCTGACATTAGAGACCTTGGGATAGTGTTTTGCAATCTGATTGTGGAAGATTGTCTTTCAAGAGAGTTAGTGCACTTACACACTTCCTGTGTTGAGAAGTGCATAAAAAACACATCAACAGACCTGATGTGCCTATTGAGAGTGCACTTGTTGCTTCTACAAATTTTGAAGGAATTAGTGAATAAGCCAGAAATATTTGTAGTGGTGAAACATAAGATGTGTATTGTTATGTTAAAAGAAAAATATTGAGTCAAGATTTCTACATATCAACAAAGAGGAAAACAAAAGAAAGAATATTAGAAGGGAAGAAGCCATTCTTGGTTGAGGTATCAAGAGATGGTGAACCCATTGGGCAATATGCTGCAAGGTGGGCCTTTGAGTTGGGTGTAAGATGTAGGGTCCATTTGGATATCTACTAGTCAAATTTTGTAGAGCAAGATCCACAAAATGTGGAATATGTTATTGTAAACACGAAAAATATACTAATTGATATCACAGATTTGATCTTAATCTACTAGTACTGGTTCATCCCGAATCATCCCCTTTTCTAAACATTTAATCGAATAATCTTAATTTGATTAAATTCATCACATTTCATCTCTTAATTAAATAAATCAATTTTATCTTGTTAAGTCATTATCTCTTATTAATTAAATAAACCATTTTATTTAATTAATTCCTAAATCTTTGTTTTAATTAAATAATTTATTTTATTTAATTAAATCGCTATAGTTCCTCTATTAAATTAAATAAATCAGAAATTTATCTAATTTGATCAAACATCACACCCTTTGGTTAAATAAATCAAAATATTTATTTAACTAGGTCTTAATCATTTTCATCTCTTTTTGATTTATTTCAACCCACAATTCTAAATCAAATAGTCAAATCACCTAATCTCCTATTAAATTAATCAAATCCTGATTAATTTAATCCTAATCACTCAAATCCTCTAGATTTTGTAACTTGCACATGAAAACCAATTTAATTTATTTATAAATCATCTATTTTCATTAAAAAAGGCATTCAAATGGGAATATTCTACAAATTTGAAATCTCCCCCCAAATAGACATGTACATCAAACAAGGCATTCAATGCCTCTTACATGTTCTTTCCTTGAGCCAAGTGGCATTTAACTCTTTTCTTTCATGCCCCCTAAACATGTCACTTCTTCAAATTCAAATTTCAAACTTGCACATGGATCAAAATGTTCTCAACCTTCATCCTCTCACATGTTGACAAGTGGCATTATGTCATTGGTTTATCTTTTATCCCACATTTATCCTATCTTTCAATCTTCAACTCTTTCTTTTTATAAATAGAGAGCTCATCCTTCATTTCTATCATCCAAAATTCATGCAAAGTTATTATACTCAAATCCATAAAAACTTATCATCAATTTCATCCAAGCAAAATTAGGCTCTTTGCAGATTTTCAACATGGAGCTCCATTGAAGTTATCGCCAAAAGCATTCATCCTTCATCAAAGCATCTTCATCACATCATTGGAGTTGGGAAAGGGACAATTTTCACATCAAATTTGCACCAACTCCCTTAAGAGATTGAGATTTTGCATTGTTTTAGAATAGGATTTGATATTTTTGTTTCAATTTTTTTGTGTTCTTAACTTCATTCCTCTTATTTTGAATTCAAATGAATTTCTTGAGGAATCATGATTCTAATCTTTCATTTGATCTAATATATTGATTGTTTGTTGTGTTTGTGCAAGTTGGGAACCATGGTTCACAGTTATACAAAAAATGGAAAATGCCTTTGACACTGTTGGTGGAAAAATCTCTAGAAAATATTACAAGCACAAGATGACACTTTTGATGAACAATTTTAGATACAATTGCAAAAGAACAATCATGGAGCGAAAAGAGATGTTAGACTCCACTCTATCTCCCAAACAGTGGGAGGCATTGAAAGAAAGTATGCATTCTAAAGAATATTTGACAAAGAGTAACAGAGGCAAGAAAGCAAGAGATATTGGGAGAACTGAATATAAATTTGACCAAGGTGAGTTGTAGGCCAAAATGGACAAATGTGGAGTAAATGTATGGAATTTGGGTTTAATTTACATTGTGTTATTTATTTCAATTTTTCATTGAACTGACTATATGTTGAAATTGACATTGTATTTTAGGTGGAAAACAATAATAGAGATGCAAGTGTAGAAGATGTTGTCAATTACATGGCAGCACTAGATCATACTAAATCTAATACTAGTATCAAGAGGAAATCTAGTTCATCAATAGAGATTTCACATCCATATGTTGAAAGCCCAATAAGAGCCTCTCCAAATTATGTCAACTCAAATGAAGACTACCAACATATAATGAGTTGCTTAAATTGTCTCACTGAGAAAGTTTGGCAGTTGGTTGCCATTGTTAAGCCTATAATTTATGCATGGAATGACCATAATTCCATGGGTTCAGATTAGCTAAGAGGCTATTCCTCAATATTTTGATTCTCAACTATGTCATCTTTATATTGTATTCTAAAGATGTCTAAAAATTTCATAAATGTTTTCCACAACATGCCTTTATAAAATTACTCTCATAATCTCCAAGCAAAGTATTACGATAATATCTAGAACAGTGAATCTATGAAATTTTTCCATTTGTTTCATTGAAATCCATTGTGACTGTCCTAAATGTTGTGACTGAGTTTTATGACAATAACTATGAGATCAATGAATGATTTGTTAGGTCTCAGAAGTGTGGGTTTTAAAACCATAAGGGGGTTCCAATCCCTTAATACAACTTTGGCCAACAATCAAGGTAAACAAGACTGATTCCCCTGATATATATTAATTCTTGATAATCCATGGTTATATCAGGCCATTGGGGGAATGCAAACATTCGTTCCACTGATTTTCATGTGTTACAACGATGTGCTTGCTTTTGTTGACTCTATCACTCTATTAGGGAGAATGCCTTAGGATTCAGCCCGATAGGGTATTGTTACACCGATACTAGGTTATTAATTCTTTCATTGGGGGAATGCAAACATTTGTTATATTAGGCCATTAGGGGAATGCAAACATTCATTCCACTGATGTTCATGTGTTACAACAATGTTCTTTCTTTTCTTGACTCTATTGGTCTATTAGGGAGGATGCCTTAGGAGTCAACCCGATAGGGTATTGTTACACTGATGCTAGGTTATTAAATGCTTTCATCGGGGGAATGCAAACATTTTTTATATTGGGCCATCAGGAGAATGCAAAAGTTTGTTCCACCAATGTTCATATCTTGCAATGATGTGCTTTCTTTTGTTGACTCTATTAGTCTATCAGGGATGATTCCTTAGGAGTCAACCCAATAAGGTATTGTTACATTGATATTAGCTTATTAGCTACTTTCATCAGGCCATCAATGAGGTTATAATGGGGGTTCCACTGATGAGGAATTTTTAGGCCAATAGTGCTAATTTTTATTTAGGAGTAGGGAAAGATTATGGAGTCTCAAACTCATTTATGGGTGTGACAATTTGGTAATCTAGACCACAGAAGTAGAAATCTGCAAAAAATCTTGATTAATCTTGATTTTTAAAAAATCTACAGGATTTTAGCGAAGCATCCATAGCTTGTTCTACAATTTTTTCCTGATTTTTTCTAGAATTTTTCTCATTTTTTTCAAAAAATCTTATACTTTTGGTTTTTTGATTTTTTCCCCAAAATATTTTTTCTGCTATGGATCATAAAGCAATAAAAAAATTCTTGAAATTTTGTTCTTTTCTCAGAAATTTCTGATTATTTATAGTTCCAAGCTTCTGTACTTTCTTGTATAGGGTTTCCTTGTTCTCTTTTGCATTGAATTAGGTGGTTGGGTGAGTTAACTTCAATTTTTTTTTTCTGATTTGGTGGATTCTTAAATACTTTTGTGCATTTTGTAGTCAAATTGTTGAAACAGGTTTGTAAAGACAGAGTTCAGAGTTTGTGAGTCTACAAAAATGGATTTTCATCTGTTCCACCTATTGAGAATTTTATTCTTGTAAAGGCTTTGCTGACTATTTTTAACATGAATTACTCATCTGGATATATCTTTTTGCTTGATGGTTAAACTACATATAGAGCAATTCTATCAATGCAACATGAAAATCAGAACGCCTTGATGTCAATTATAGTTGTGTTGAAGTTGAGGTAATATAATAGTTGTTGTGGACAAAAAATTATAGCTTTTTCATTCTCTACTTGACTTATATTAACTTTGCATGATAATTAAAACACATGTAGGGCCATTATATGAAAGAAAAACATAAAGGAAAATACCCTGTCAATAGAGCTCTCCGCAAAGCTACACAACTTCAAGACAATGGAGACAATGATTATGTTGAATTTGAGGAGTATATGCATGATATTGATAGTACTATTGGTGTTGAACTTGAGGTGAGTGCTATGAAATATTACTTTTCCTTAATTTTGAAACACTTCATGTATTGATGATAGTTATGATCCCAAATAGTGAATAGGCAACTAAAACATTGATTGTAACCCATAGAACAATCATTATACCTACTTTGTCACTTTTCAGTGGGGATTGTTGGCACTTCAATACTTTATGATGCTTGACTATGTTTTAGGCCATTGTAATTGACCTTGTCAACATGTTGAACTTAACATGTTGCTTCTTTCATTGGATGATACCTATTGTTCTTTCCTTCACGGATCTGTTGTTAACTCTTCATTATGGTTGTTGTTATTAAAAAAAAGTTTCTTTTAATATTCTTGCAACTTTATCTTAATGTCTTCTTGTTATTTAGTAATGACATTTGTTGCTTGATCCATTAAAATCATTGTCACAGCCATAAAAATCACTTCCCTTGCACTAAAATCATTGCTACAACCATGAAACTCATTGCTACTGCTACTTGTTCATTGGACAACATTCCTAACTTATTTTTGCATAATCTTACACTATTTTCTAATAGTGAAAGGCTCTTTCTCTATTATTTATGTGACCTCTACATCCAACCTTATTTGTTACTCCTTTACTGTTGCTATGAAAGCCACAAAGAAAGACTACATTGTTTCCCCAATGACTGCTCTTAATGGCTGTCACATGTTGCCTTGATACATTTTGTTCTTTGTTCCTCTTTTATATTTCATCATTGATAGGGTTATGTTGAATGCATGGGGTTATGTTTCAGAGCTTTAATGCCACTATTTTTGTACATCCCAATGTATTTCACCTTCACCTTGTAGCAGTAGTACTAGTGCTCTCATATTACATTATTTGTTTTTGAGCATCAGCTACCTTTTTTTTATGTGTAATAGTGTTGTCATAACCTTATGTGTCTGTTATGCATGCATGGTAATGTAGTTTTTATACTTGTGGCCTTTGTATCTAATTAGCATGAAGCTAATAGTAACATTGTAAGCATTGCTATGAGTGTTGGTTTTTTAGTAAATTAGATCATTTCAATTATTTTTGAAATTTTCCTTTTGAAATAATTTTAACACACACATGCAAGTACTATTTAAGTAAGTAATGGTTGTTTTATTCTACAAACAAGGATAATCATTACCTATCTAATATAATGTGTTATTATTTTATTTTTTTTGCAAAAATGTATTAATGATAAACTCAAAGAAGGAGATAAAGTTAGGGTGTTGGATTCAAATTGATGATGATGTTGTGGGCATTGGACGGATTCACTCCCTATCTATTGTACATGGAATCAACTTGAAAGGAATAAGAGATGCACATGCAAAAATTTTAAAGGTCACAAGTAACATACCCCTTGTTTATGAAGACAAAATAGATGGAGTTGTTCATCTGAAAGAGAAAGAGGGAACCTTCACATGTTGATCACTAAAATATTTTCAAAAAATGACATAGTTGAACATGTTTATCATGTACTAGTTAATGTTATACATCTTGGCTCACTGCTTTATGCAATATTTTGAATGTGTTGTTGAGGGATCTTAATTATCATGGTGTATTTGAAAGAGTTGGAAACTCTTAGACAACTTTGAAATTTCTTATTATATTTACATATATACTTTTAGACAACTTTGACATGTTGTAACTTGATATATATAATATATATATTTGCATTAAATTTTTTTATTGCAGATTACCTTTATTTATCATGATGTTGAATCAATATTTTAATTTTGGCATGTTGTAGCTTGTTCGTATATGTAATACTTTTATTTGCTTTTATGTTTTAGTTCAAGTTTAATGTTATGTTAGTTTTTCATTATAAAATTTATGGTATTTAATAAATTATTCATTTCATGACCATATTTACTACCAATTAATAGAAACTAGTAAATAAAAATGACTAAATAAATGACTAAATATATGACTAAAATAATGACTAAATTAATGAATAAAATAATGACTAAATTAATTACTAAATCTATGACTAAATATATAACTAAATTAATGACTAAATATATGACTAAATTAATGACTAAATATATGACTAAAGTAATGACTAAATATGACTAAATATATGGCTAAATTAATAACTAAATATATGACTAGTGTAATGACTAAATATATGACTAAATTAATGACTAAAAATTGCATGTAAATGTCTAAATTAATGACTAAACCAATTACTAAATCAATGACAAAATCAATGACCAAATTATTGACTAAAATCAATGACTAAATAAATGACTAAAATTGTTTAGTAATAAATTTAGTTGTGTTATAAATGACTACACATAAACCACTAATAATCATGTGACTAAAGTTCATTATTTGTGTCATTTTTAGTATTTTATTTAGTCATATATGTTTGTTTGTAGACTAGTGCATTGACTGCCTTAGTCGAGGTACATAATGGCATATGTGGTTCAAACACGAACGGTATGACCTCGGCTAAGAAATTGCTGAGAACGAGGTATTATTGGCCTACTATGGAAAGAGAAGCACATGACTATGTCAGAAGGTGTCTACAATGTCAGCATTATGGGGACCTCATCCATGCACGAACTCAAGAGCTCCACCCTATTGTCACACCTTGGCCCTTTTTGCAGTGGGGGCTCGATCTCATTGGAAAAATTACCCCCACCTCATCCAATGGCCACAAGTTTATCATTACCACCATTGAGTACTTTAGAAAGTGGGTTGAAGCCATCCCCATGACTTACATTACCAAAAAAAAATATCAATTTCATCCTGAACTATTTAATTTTCTGTTATGTGGTCCCCCAAGCCATTATCTCAGATAATAGGACACCCTTCAAGAATCATGATGTTTGTGCCCTATGCTAAAAATTCAAGATCCAACATCACTTTTCCACCCCATACTACCCCCAAGGAAATGGCCAAGCTGAGGCTACAAATAAGACCATCCTAAAAATTCTCAAGAAAATAGTCAATGAAGCTAGCCATGATTGGCATCTCCAACTGAATCCCTCCATCATAGCCTATTGAACCAGTATCCTCACACCAACAAGTTCCACACCCTTTTCCCTAGTCTATAGATCAAAAGTCATATTACCCATTGACATTGAGCTCCCATCACTTAGAATATCACTGCAAAATCTCATCATGGATGAGGAGTACTAGGTATCAAGACTGAATGAGCTGAAATTGCTAGATGAGTGACACATGGATGCCTTATACCACATGCAAGTATACTGGAACTGAATCAAATAGAGCTACAACAAGAAGATCAAGAGTAAGAAATTCTAGGTAGGAGAACTTGTGCTAAAGGAGAATCAGAAGAACATCCCAAATCCAAACGACAAAGGAAAATTTGAAGCCAATTGGTTGGGACCATTTTTCATCATATAAAGTTACAAGTCAGGGGAATATCGGTTGTCAACACCAGAAGGGGAACCTCTATAGGATCCCATGAACAAATCCCATCTCAAAAAGTTTTATGCCTAATGTTGTGGGGTGTAAAACCAAAAAATAAAAAAAGAATCAGAAAATGTCCAAAAAAAATGGCCACCTCGATGAAAACCTAGCAAATAGGCATCTTGGTGACAAAAAAATTATAAAACAAAAAAAATCCAAACAAAAATCAGAAAAAGGTTTAAAAATAGTAAAGAGAAAATTCGTCCTCTAGTGAAAACCACTTCGGTGGAACTTTGGGCAAGTACCTTGGTGAAAACCTGGCAAATAGGTGCCTTATGTAAATAAGCACTTTCCATCCATCGGGATCTTCACGACTTGTTATTCATCATTCATCCATTATGCTTTTATCATCCATCTATCTCCATCTATCACCCATTGGCATCTGCATCATAGCTTGGTCCTATGTTCATGTCATGATCCCTCCTAGTACTACTCGACCCATTCTCAAGGTTAGTTTGTCCTTCCTTTATTGGAATAGTCTATTGTTTCATGTTGGGGGCATGTTCTCCTCACATCGGATTCATGCATTATTGAAATCCTAAAATCAAAAAATCAAAAAACATCAAAAAATACACCATCCAAACACATTCATAAAACCAAGAAAAATCCAAAACATTCAAAGCATATATCAAAATCCAAAAACATGTCAAAAAAGTAAAAAAAGTCAAAAATACAGTCATCTTGTTGAACTATGTCATATTTGAGATTTGAACGTAGGAAAGGTTGATCTTTGATCATCCCACAAGACACTTAGGCCAGTCCTTTAGGAGTCCATCATAATAAACTAACAATCCATCTATTCATATTTCATCAATAATTGAGTCATCTTGTCAAACTACGTGGTCTTTGTGTTTATAATGTAGGCAAGGTTAATCTTATTGATCAACTCTCAAGGCCCTTAGGATAGGTCTCTATGTTACTCTCTTGGTCAAAATCATAGAAAACCCCAAAACATTTGAAAATTTGAAAATCAAAATATTTGTAAAATCTTGAAAATACCAAAAACAACCTCAAAACATTTCAAAAATCCAAAAAATCCAAAAATTTGAAAAATTCATCTATCTCATCTCACTTTCACCCACAATAAACATATGCTCATAATAAAGTAATCATCACCCTCAACCTTTGGTAAAATAGTTAGAAACAAGTCTAACATGTTAAAAGTGAAAACTCAAACATCAAGGTCTTGAGTCTAGGTCAGTACGTAAACAAGTTCCAATCAAGTCTGTGTTAATATCCTATCATTTGATATCATCATGTCCTGGGATGTATCCTTCCTACAATGGACATCAACATCAAGCATCACCATAGTTTACTCTTGGCTAGCGATAATGAAGAACATTAGCTTGTTTGTTTACTTGATCTTTTTCTTGTTGATTTATCTTATTGCACTCATTTCGATGACCTCTCAATGATGTCCAAATGAAAGGAATTAGAGATAAAGGAATGTGACAACAATCATTATCATTTTATCTATTGTGCTTGTTGGATATTCTTGTAATATAACTTGGTCATGAGTGCTTTGCTTGGTTTGTAGGGAGGGTGTTTTAGGTACCTTGTTGACCACATAGGAAGGCTTTCTTTCCTATGTTTTGGTTCAAAATATTTGAAATATCTTAACTACATTCTAAATAAGGTTCCATATGCTAGGTGTGAATAGGAGTACTCCTATCTGATTGTTGAGTCAAAGTCCATCACACTAGGTGCAACACCATCCTAGTTTTTTATACCTTGATGCATTGTGCCTATGTGTGTTATCAAACATAAGGTAAGTAGGCTTTTTAAAGTACCAATTCCTAATAAGAAAATCATCCATCTCTCATCATCATCTCTAATAAAGTTGGCTTGTTGAATCCTCTTGTCAGCATCTCATTTCTTTCTTCTCTTCACACTAAAAATTAATCATTATCACCAATGCATCCATTCTACATCCACAAATCATTAGCGTACATAAATATCATAATCATGGCATATCACATCATCCATCTTATCCATCTCACATGCATTTCATTATCATTTAAGTTGTTTAGAATAATATAAATTTGTTATTCTAAGCATCTTAAAACTATCTCATATATATTATCATCATAACCATCCATACGTCCATCTTGTTACCTCTTTGTCGCAAGATCAACCTTCAAATTGAACTTTTCGCTCAATCTCTTGAGGGGGAAAACAACGTACTATTATACTTCTTTTCATTGGGGCATTCGAAAAAATCAGATTTTTTTTTTAATTCTGATCTTGGCAAGTTTATTCTTTGAACCAATGCAACAGGTACATTGCTTCAAAGAGGGGGAAAATGTAGACACGTAAATTATCTTGATTAATAAAGAATGCTCAATTTTGACCTACTAACACCATTTCTTCTTTAAACATCCTCTTTGCTAAGTATTTAATTGAATAATCCTTATTTGATTAAATTCATAAAATCCATCTTTTAATTGGACAAACTAATCTTTATTATCATATTCATCTCTTTAATTAAATAAATCAAGTTTATTTAATTTTCTCCTAAAGTTATCTCTTTAATTAAATAAATCAATTTAATTTAATTATTCTCGTAAAGTACCTTTATTTAATTAAATAAATCCAAACATTTAATTAAATCTCTAATGTTAAAAATCTTCTCATTTAATTTAAATAAACCCAAATATTTAAGTTGAATGTCAAAATCAACTAACCTCCATTAAAATTAATCAAATCATGATTAATGCTAATTTGATCCCCCATCACATCCTCTAGATTTTGCAACTTTCACAAGAAAATCATTTAATTTATTTATTAAATCCTCTATTTCCCTCAACATGGCATCAAAAGGGAATAATCCTCCAAGTTTGAAAATCCCTCCAAATGGACTTTTCCTTCAAACTTGGCATTAACTCCTCTTACATTTTCTCTTACATGTCTCCCACTTGGCATTTAAGACTCTTTCTTCTCCCTCCAACAAGCTAAATTTCAAAATTTGAAATTCCACCTAATATCATTTATTGGCACATTCATCAAAATGTGCTCAAGCCTCCTCCATTCACATCTTGACAAGTGGAATTTGGCCACCAGTTGAAGATTAGTTCTACATTCCTCCATTTTGCCTCTTCTTCTCTCAATCTCATCTATAAATAAGAAGCTTTTCTTCTCATTTTGGATCCACAAGTTATGCATTTTGAATCCACAATCTTATGCACAAGTTCACTATTTTCATTTGAATTCATAGCATTTTCATAGCATCTTCATCATTTAAGCTTGTCAAAGGGTTGAGAAAGGGCTACTTTTTATATCAAAGTGGCACCAATCCACTATGGAATAGGTATGCACCATGTTTTAATGCTCTCAATTAGTTTATTTTGTTATTTTATTTACAATGTGAAACATTTTGGATTATTCATAGAGATGTTGTTTGTTTTGTTTTAAATAACTAACCGTGCTAAGAGTGTGTGTTGGATTTTTTAAGCAATTTTCATATTTCACCATCTACAAAAATAATACATTAAATCACGCATTTCACTCCTTTCCATGTAATAGTTGTAGGGTCTTAATATTCTCACTATTACATGTTCTACATAAACTACAAACCATTCTCTTTATCACAAGGAGCTCATTCTTATCACCTATCTTGGCTCATCCTTGTCCTACACTTAGTGAGGGCATGTGTTAGTTAGTCTTGTCCTAGTTTTGGCATGTGTTATTTTACCTTTAGCTAGTTGTCTTCCTTCCATTTATAATGACTGAGATTGGGATGCAGATGACCTACTGTAGGTTGACTCACATGTACCTTACTAGTCTTTTGTATTATTTTCATGTTTCTTTATGTGATTTCATGTGTGTAATGTGATCCCCCGTGTTGTTTTGATTGATGTATCTCTCTTTATGTGCATTCCTCTATATGTATCTATATTCTTCTCTATGTCATAAAAACTTTATCATTTTCATTTTTCTTGTGTTTTCCTTTCTGGGATAATGCAAGGTCTTGAGACATTTATGTCTCTTCCATTGAAGGATTTTTCTTTATTTTCACCCTCTTTGTGTCATTTTTCTAGTTCTATGAGTATTTGGGGAATGATGATAGTTCCAAGCTCTATGATAATATTGTAGCAAAGACATACCGACTCTTAATCCATAGATCCCTTCCATATTTTTGGGGAAAACCCCTCCTTCCTTTCTCATGATGTAGCTTTATTTCAAACACATATGATTTGGCATAGGGTTTTCCAAGGAAATATCTCACATGTCTTGGGAATAAAACATTGGCTAATTTAAACCAGTTTCTCACAACAATGATGTTAGTAACTGCTTTAAATTGGGGGCATACATTGACAACATCTTTCAACATTTTGCATATTTCATGGAATTATTTTCTTTTTCTTGTGATGTTTACTTTTATTTATGGTATCATTGGGTTTTATGTCCTCCAAGAGTGTGATATTTGTAAGCATACAATTTCTCTTAGTGGCATGATGTGAAACGAGAGGCATCCCAAAACTGGTGATCTAATATTCTTGACTTGTCCTCTCTTGTAGACATTAGGCACAATGTTCCCTAAGAAGGGGACCATACAAAAATGAAGCAAAATCCCTTTAATAAAAACGTACATACAAAACATTCATAATCATTCATAAAAGCATAGCATTGTGT
The DNA here is from genome assembly GCA_007258455.2 of Sequoia sempervirens. Lineage (NCBI taxonomy): Eukaryota > Viridiplantae > Streptophyta > Pinopsida > Cupressales > Cupressaceae > Sequoia > Sequoia sempervirens. The sequence goes on from VDFB02271358.1 coordinate 793,133,809, forward strand.
TGCCTTATCGAAGTTGTGATGAGGATAATTTCAGTATCGTATGGGAGGCTAATATGATTCTCTCATTTGCCACCTCATTGGGATAATCACCTAGTGGATAACATGAGGTTCCACTACCCTATAGTGAGCATGAAAGTTATAGAAAAAAAACCTAGATGTGTTCCACATCACATTCGATTGTCGAAGCTTGATCCTTGTTTTAGACAAACAACCACATTCCACATCATTTTGGAATGGTTGAAGCTTGATCCTTTATTTTCCTTTGATATTTTGGTCTTTGATAGGGTATGACTATGTATATTTTTTATTTCTCCATACATAAGTGTCTTGAATGTATACTTTAGTATGATTTTGTCATGGCCCAGGCAAACTCTCACTAAAGTGGGGGCAAAATGTATTGTCAAAAAAATTGACCCTTTTCACACTTAGATTGGGAATTAATAATTATTAATAAAATATACTTAATTGTGCCTTATTTATGGTGTTTCAAAGTGTTTTCCTACACTTTCACACTGATCTATGACTTTATTAATTAATTGAGGTTAATTGGAGCTTAAATTTCCCCTTAAATTAAAATCCAAGCCTATTTTATTGCATTTTTCGAAGGATAAATCCTGACACTCATTAATAATGTTGCATAATACTTAATTTTGCAGGGTTTGAGTCCTATGATAGTGACCTAGGACCCATTCACCTGGTGAATGGGTCCCCACTATGTCCTAGGATCCCCATTTTACATATTATAATTTCACCTCCCCAAAATTTGGTCCTAGTAAATTTTTCTAGGACCCATTCATCGAATGTGTTGAAGGGATCTTCCTTACTAAGGACACCCCATTTTAATCTTATTTGTCGAATAATTTTAATGATTTTGAATCCTAGATTTGATGTTGTCTTGTGTTATTTGAATTTCAGTATTAAATCTTATGTTAAGTATAAATACAAGGTTAATTCACATAGTTTCATAACTAGAAGATCTAAGCATTCAAGTATTTAAGCATTATATAAAACTTATGATCAAGGGAGCATTTCAAAGGAATTCAAGGGAACATTATCAAAGTTTTATTGCAGGTTCAAGATCATATCATCATGTAAAAGGCATAGTGCATCATGCATGTAGTTGAGATTATTTGTTGATGTAGTATTAAAGATCCAATTCAAACATTGTTTCATATCCATATTCAAGATCAAGATCTAAATTATTCATAGCCACTTTATGTTTTATTTTTTATTTAAATTCCAAGATCTCATTCAAGGTATCATTATTTCATGTTTCCTATTTCTATTTCATTATTCCATCACAAGGTTTAATTATCTAAACAGGGTTTGACCAAGGAAAACCCCTATTTCCTAACAATAAAAAAAATTCTTCTTCCTTGATGTATGATTGCAAGTTTTAGGTTGAAGATCAAGTGGAGAAATTTTTTTTTCAATATTGTCAAAGTTGTAAAGTTGAGAAAGTTGTCATCTTACTTGCAAGATCACGAAAATGAATCTACAAAATTGATTTCTGACTTTTGGGAGCTGAGTACTGAGGATCTAGAAGAGCAAACACTAAAGGAAAAAACCTATAAATCAGTTTTCAGAAACCCTAACAGGGACCCCTTCACCCAAGGTGGTGAATGAGTCCTTAGTGACCCTTGAAACAAAACCTTTTCAACAAGTTAAGCATCATCTTAACATCTTTAAACCCTCCTTATTGTTTTTATAATAGTTAGGATTGTTTTCTAGTTGTTATTATACATTTTACCCCTCATAATTGAATGAAACCTTAGAAGAAAAACTTAGTGATTTATCATCTTGTTCATTTATTTTGATAAAACCCTATCCACATTTTTTTTCTTCATTTCATCAATATAGAAACAAACAATCAAAATTTGACCTTGCTTGTTTATCTTGATTTACAGTGTAGGCTCATTTATGCTTCTGTTGAATCTATCATCCATCATGTATGTATCTATTTGACAATTGCATGCTCTAGGTGCTTGTTTAAGTCCATAAATTTCCATTTTCAACTTGTATACCATGTCTTCATGTCCACTTACATCATATCCTACTAGTTCTTGTACACAAACTTATTCCTCTAGAAAGCTGATCAAGAAGGTTGATGTGACATTCATTTCATAAACCTTCCAACTATGTTGAGCTACGATTGATAACTCCATTCTAACTATATGAAGTCTTTCTATGAGTGTAGATTTTTCATTATAATCAACTCCATATTGTTTTACAAACCACTTAGCTACTAATATTGCCTTATATTTTTAAACATCTCCATTTACATTAAACTTAGTTTTGTAAACCCATTTCACACCTATGTGTTATTTTCCTTTAGGAAAATCAACAAGCTCCCATGTGTCATTATTTTCAATAGATTCCATTTCTTCATTCATTCCATTAACCAAATATTCTTCCTTAATTTCCTATTCATAATAGATAAGATCATGAGTAAATGAAAAAAAAAATGATTGCAAATCTATTCCTTCTCCTTGACCATAAACTTCTTGCAAATTTCTAATTTTCTTACCTCTAATTCTTGATCTCAACATTGCAAGTGTAGGATTTTAATCATTATTGATTTGTGAATAAGGAGAGGAATGACATGATGATTCACCTTATTCTCTTTGTGGATTTCTTGATGGAGCACCCTCTTGCGCAGTAGTTTGATCACCTTGATATCCTTGATCATTTTATTCTTCTTCCCTATGAGGTATTGATGCACCAACTAAAATTGACATATATATGCTTCCATCCCAACATTCCTCTTCTTTGAATACATCTCTACTTAGAGTAACCTTCTTAGTGATAGGATTAAACAAATTGTAAGCTTTTGAATGCTTAAAATAACCAATGAAAATGCACTTCTCACCTCTATCATCCAACTTACTTCTTGTTTCCTTTAGAAAAAATGTGAAAGAAACACAACCATGATTTTTTGAAATGAGATACACTACAATACTCACCTCTCCATTCTTGTTGTGGGTTCTTTTATTTCACACTCTTTGTTGGACACCTATTAAAGATGTATACCACACAAGCAACTACTTAAACACAATATTTATTGGGTGGATGATTTTCTTTCAACATGCTTCTTTTGATCTCCATTATTGTTCTATTCCTCCTCTATGTGACACCATTCCACTCAGGTGTATAACTTGCAGTGAATTGTTTCTTTATTCCATGGAACCAAAAAAGGCCTAAGAACTCATTTGATTTGTATTCACTTCCACTATCAGATATTAATACTTTGATGAGTAGGCTACTTCTTCTCTCAACCAATGCTTTGAAAACTTTGAACTTTCCAAATGCTTCAAATTTATACTTAAGAAAGTAAATCCATGTATTTCTATTATAATCCTCAATAAAATTTACAAAATAAATACCACTCCCTAATGATGGTGTTGGCATTGGGCAACATAAATATGTATGCACATGCTATAAAGGTGCCCATGATCTATATGACATTCCCTTTATAAAATATTCTCTCTATTGTTTTTCCAAAATACAACTATCGCATGAATTCATTGGTTCTCAAGTCCAAGGTAATGATTTTACCATTTTCTTCTTGTGTAACTAACACAATCATTTGAAATGAATATGACAATACCTCAAATTCCATACCCATGATTGATCTTGAAAAGTTTCCTTGAAATTTTCTTCAAATCCTCCTATCTTTTCACTCTTCTTTTGAAGTGGAAACATCTTGGTCTTTTTCATTTCACCCCTTGCAATCACCATGTTACTAGAAGGTATTTTTGAAAATATAGTGAAAAAGTTATTCTCAAAAATAATTTTTTAACCCTTTTGTACAAGTTGATTAATTCTTAAGAGATTATGCTTCAAACTAGGCACAAATTAAACATCAACAATAAACCTCTTACCATGATTTTTTACCACATTGATTTCACCTTTACCCATGACTACCATTCTACTATTATTTCCCAAATTTACCTTTGATTTAACTATAGTATACATGTTTTCAAAAAGATCTCTATTTCATGTCATGTGATTGGTTACACCCACTATCTAGAAACCAAGAATCATTTGAATTTTCTTTAGCTAGATGGCATGCAGTGAACAATGTGCCTAAACTTATATTAGGAAAAAAGTTATTTTGTTTTCTTGCATCTTCTTGTTTCTTTCGACATTCACTTACAATGTGTCCAAACTTACTTACAATAGTAATGTTGAATATTAGACTTGTCACACCTTTGTGATGCTTGATTATTGCCACATCCTCTAGATCTAGAACCTTGACTTGTCCTTCCTTCTGGGTTAGGACTTCTTTCTTCTTTTTGAAATTCATTTCTTCCTCTTCCTCTTCCTCTTTCTCTGAAATTTTCTTTTCCTATACCTTTGCCAAAAGACATTTGAGATTTGAATGCATTCTCCAATGAAACATTGTTGTTGTTTAACCTATATTCATGAGATAGAAATGATCCAAACAACTCATCTACTAATACTTATGATAAATCTCTAGATTCCTTGATTTCAATCATAGTATTATCAAACTTACTAGGCCAAATTCTAAGAATATTTTCAATAACCATTTGATCTGTTAACTCATGATCACTTGCTATAATCTGATTAAAAGCATTCATTACTTGGCATGAGAATTGGTCTACTAACTCTAAATCTTTCATTTGTAAAATTTTAAAATATTTTCTACGTGATTGCAAGTTGGCTACCTTTATCTTAGATGTACCTTGATATGTTATTTCAAGTGTTTCCCATGCTTTCATAAATTTATTTGACTTTTAATTCAATTAAAAATATTTTAAAGCCCTTCCATCATTTCCCCTATTTTCGTTGAGCTCATCTCTTTTATTTCTTTTTTCTAACGAAGACTCATCCTGTAGTTCTACAAACCATGTTTCTATGAAATCCAATAGATCTTTGGAACAAAATAAGCTTTTCATCTTCTATAATTCTTATAAGTAAAAAATGGGATTAGGGGATGCAAATAGTTACTTATGGATGCCATGATCTCAAATGATCAACTACTGCTCTCCAATTTTTTTATGTCAATAACTTTGCATGCCTACAATCTCTTTGACTATTATTTCTCCTTGGCTGCGATCTTTTTATTACTTGCGATATGCAATAATATTCTTTGACGACGACTTCCATTGTAATCGACTTAGATCTATAAATAAAAATAGTAATAAAACATGTGACCTCCTGCTTGTTTGGCTGGATGTTACCTGCATATCTGTCCAGCTCCTTTCATTAGGAAGCGGCTCCTATTGCAATGTTTTTTCCTTACTTTAAACACTCAGTGATCTCCTTTTCATTTGTGGCGGCTGCAGCTACTTTGGCCTGGGAAATTCTTCTTATCAGCTATGACTTACATAGCGATGAGCACCTCCTTTGGCTTGCTCCTGCTGTGAGCAACTTATTGAAACACTTGTTTTGGTTGTGGTGCCTATGCTTCAATCTTCTCCTGCAACCATTTTCTATGGGAATATTCTTTATACTTGACATATTTCGACGGCTATGGGTGGATTTTCTTCACTATGGAGTGATCTACTCAAGGACTTGTAAGCTACAGTCTATACAAAGCCTTTTCTTCACTTAGTGGTGGTTAATTTCTACAGAGAACAACGATCTCTTTATCTTACAAAGAAACACCTCTACCTCTCCTATGATGGATCTTTCTTCAACGACCTTGAAACTATAGTTTAATCTTGCATCTCACTTTCAGCTCCTTTAAAAATCTATGACCTGCATCATCAGTGGCTTTGGACTATGGATCTTCGAAACTCTAGGCGACAAAACAATGATCTATTTAACATTTAGGCTGCGACCTTCATTTAACTGTGAACTTGCAATGATCTTCTGATCAGTCAACCTTTTCTGATATCATCTATTGAGCTAAGGTTCATATGGACCAGTTAGAACTCAAACCTAGGACTTCCCATTGCTGTTATAATGCACTACCAATTGAGCTATTGCCCTCTCTTTGACAAACCCATCATTCATTCAAGTGTGACTTATTTCCAATAAGATTGGTGGAATTAGATGTGATAGTGATGGTTATATTCATTTATTTTTCTCTTTTGCAATGGGTCTGTAATTATTAATCAGAGGAAAGATTGGGCTACCATTGTGGTGCTTAAGAAAGCTTGTGAAATAGTTTGAAAAAATATTATCTTTCATAAGGATTTCATGATCTTGGTCTTTCTTTTGAACAAAAGTAAGCTTCATTAGTTTTCTTAAAGGCAGGTGTCACAGGTGAAGAAAATTATCCACATTACTCCAATTCTTGATTCTATTTCTTTTACTCATATTCTTAGAGAATAAAATGATATATATATTGTTTAGGTAAAGAAGTTTTGATGTCAATTATAACTAGAATGTCATTGAATAAGAGTCTCTTTTTCACAATTTTTTCAAATTCTTTATAATAATTTAGCTTTGTTCTTCGTGCTTCTTATTCTTTGATAGTGTGTACTTTTCTATATTCTTAAGCTTATTTTGAATAAGTTGGAATATTGAGAAGTCCCACTAAGTTTTTATTATTCAAACATTATTATTGATTATTGATATTTGAAGATCCTTTTATTGTAATTTTTTTAACTTCATTAATTTATTTCTCCTTTATTAATAAACAATATTGACTACTAACATGTTTTCATAATAAATTAAAATGTCACTCATATTTAACTATATAGTTTCAACTTATGATACTTCCATAGGTATTTTAATTCTTAATACGTGAGAAGCTCAACCCCTCTTGTCTTCAAGGCCTGTCTATTAGTGGGTATTTTTTTCTCAATTCTAACAAATTGAATCAGTCCTCCCGTCTTCACTTCATGGACCTTCTATTAGTGAGGTATGTTTTTCCTAGTTCTAATCAATTGAATCTGTCCTCCACTCTTCACTTCATGCCTTGTCTATTAATGGGATATGTTTTTCTTAATTCTAATCAATTTAATCAGTCATCCCCTCTTCACTTCATGACCCGTCTATTAACAGAATATGTTTTTCTTAATTCTAACCAATTAAATCAGTCCTCTCTACTAACATTAACAAATGACATCCTAAATTGACATCATAGATATCATTATACTTGGTTATTCAAGTGATTTCTCAACCACGATAATGCATCTTTTCTTATCCTTTAAAGCTGCAAATTTTGCAACTACCGATTTATCTAGAAAACTATCGATTTCTTTTAAAAATTATAGGACACGATCTGATCATAATCTCGTTATGCTTTAATTTAGCTGATATTTGTTTCTTCTTCATATCAATAATAGAGTGTCTTCACAATGATAAGAAAAATACACTTCTAACAACGTTAGTAAGTAGGACTTTATAGACATTCATTTCTTTCATTTCTTTTTACGATGAATTATGATGCATAAATACAGTGGCTGACACTATGGTTAAGATTTTTCGGTCGCACATAAATAGCCTGTGTCGACACTCTTCAACAATTGTGTCCAGACGTCTATTGGATGATATTATACGGTCATGGATTTTAAATTGGAGTATCACACTACTCCGGTGGACATCATCAATCACGTTGTGCTCTTCAAAGCTAGAGAGGAAGGTAATAATAAAATTGTTTAAAACATTAGTCTAATTAATAAGTAAAACACTTGAATAAACAATTATAATTCATGGTTTCCTGCAATGGCACAAACTCTTCATGGACATATTTTCATTTATAGAGAAATTTAAAAAAAAAAAAAATTGTTTGCCAAAAAAAATTAATAAGAAAATTAATATTTTAGAATTTAAAGTATATATTTATAGAGATAAGGTATAAAATAAATATGTTAAATTGTTCCAAAAATAATTTCTAAACTTTAAGAAATTAAATATAAAACAACTACTTCAAATTTAATATTATTTATAAAAGTGACTTTCTAAATTAATATACTTAAAACTATAAAAAATCAAAATCTTTGAAAATAAAAAAGTTTTTTTTTATGTTATTGTAAAATGTTTTTTCAATAATAAAATTTAAAATATATATATAAAAAAGTTAAAAAATAATAGTGTGTTTTTAAAATTTATTTCTAAAACAAATATCTTAAGTTTATGAGAGATGACAATAAATTTGTAAGGACAGGTCTCCATGCTTTTGCTTAGCTTATTTTTGTTAGTCACTACTCAAGTTTTTTAGGAGTAATTGTTGGGCTCCTGGTCCGATGAATTTTTTTTTGTGTTTTTTGTTTAAGCAAGCATCTTAAAAATACACAATTATTGTTTATATTCATGTATAAACGAATAATATAAGCAAATAAAAAATTTAGATAAAATTTCAAAGAAAAAATTTGAGACAAATGAAAAAGAGCGAAATAAATTTACAGAGTCTCCTCACATTTTTCTCAATATGTAGTTGCTACTTATTTCCAGCCCCCCCCACCTTTGTTTTTACAAACCATTTTCAATTTCTATACAATTTTAAATGATCATGGGAACACTTAGAAAAAATACACTTAACAAACCATATAGGAACATGGGATAAATTTATGTATTTAAAATTATAAAATTAAATAGAAATATTATAAAAAAACTGAAAAACATTAAAAAACAAAAATTGTTTATATTCTATTTTATTCAAAGTTAATATATAATTGGAAAGAAAATTTTTAATTTAAAAAAATTACTAAACATTTTATTATGTAATCAATCAAATATAAAATCAAAAGACTTTTCATAATAAAAAAAAATCTAAAATCAAATTGAAATTACAAAATTAAATACAAGAAAATATCAAAAATTTATTATTACTCATAAATAAGCTTTTAAATTAATATATTATAACAAAAAAATATCACTGTCTAGATATTTATTTTTCTAATATTTTTTCAAACAAATAAATAATAAAAAATAATATTTTTCTGATATTTTCTTCAAAATATAGATATGCTAATAACCAGTTGCTCGGGTTGCATCGTATGACAGCTGAACCACGCATGCATGTTGTATAAGTTGACATCATATCAAATTCAGTGGATAAATTTTCAATGATATTTGTCACTAACTAAATTGAATATAGTCTATTTTCGCACCATTCACAATTAATAAACACGCAATTATTCGCGTGACTATGAAATGCACCTTCTTACGTAAGGCTTTGACGTCAGTACTGTGCTAAGCAGCGAGCACTGGGAGCATCTATGCTGGACCCTACGCCACTCAGAACCCTCAAAGTTGCCGACTATGTTTTTCCTATATATTTACACTCTTAGGCCAAAAGAATAAGACCAAGAAAACATTACTTTGCGTTGCGTTTGTGATTTGAGATGGAACAAGTGAAGGTGCTGAGCGCATGGATGAGTCCGTTCTGCATACGGGTCTTGATTGCTCTGGAAGAGAGAGGCGTCAAATATGACCACCAAGAAGAGGATCATCCCTCCAGTAAGAGCGACCTCCTCCTGCAAATGAATCATGTGTACAAGAAAATACCTGTCCTCATCCACAATGGCCACCCCATATGCGAATCTCTCATCATTCTTCAATACATCGATGAGACGTGGGGCTCCGAGAAGTGGCTGCCATATGACCGTGCCGTAGCCCGTTTCTAGGCTGCTTTGTCGATAAGAAGGTAATGAATAATTTCCCAGTAGCATTTAATTAAATCAACATATCTTCAACTAACTGGTGTTTGAAAAGTTATAATGCATGCGTTCTCTGTTTTTGCAGTTTTTTGACTCGGGGTTTCGTACAGTGACATCAAAAGATGAGGCTCCAGAGCAGGCTAAGCGTGACATGCTGGAGAATTTCCAGTATTTGGAAGGTGCGCTGAATGAAATGTGAGGAGGAGGATCCCTGCCTTTCGTCGGTGGAAAGGATATCGGGTTCGTTGATATCGCCTTCATTCCCCTAATATCTTGGTTTCATACTCATGAAACTATTGGGAATTTTAAGATACCGTTTTCAGATTGAATATCCTTTGCTTGATTTGTGTAGGCTAAGGAAGAGGTTTCTGGTAGATTAAGTTGCAAGTAATCTATGCGGAATAGACTGCACTTTTACATTGTTTAAATAATCTGCTTGTGTATGAGCGTTAAGGTATAAAGCTTCCCGGAAGGTTTTCAATGGCATTCGTGAATTTATTGTTGAACAGTTAAAGATTATATTTGCATCTTTGAGGAATTTGGCTGGTGTGAATTATGTGGTTTTTTCATTCTGTGAAATTTTATTATTAGGGTTTTATATTATTTATGATTTGTTTTCTAGCTATTTTATTTGGGAATACATGTTTTGTTGCTATCTTCGAAATAAAACATCCAAAGGAGTCTATTTTAACAAAATATTTTAATCTTTATTAGTGATTTAGTGAAAAATCATATCATCATTCTTATCAATTGTATTCAATAGAAAATAATTATATTTATATTATTGTATATATATTTTAAATCTTGATATGAACATTTTTTTTTTTTTATAATCATTCCTAAAATAATTTTATTAAAAATTTAAATTATTAATATAATTATAATATTACTAAAATAATCATAACATACTTTAAAAATATTTTTTTGATAAAGAGTAAAACGGGTTTTACAGGACTAAAACCACAAAGTTTACAATGTAAAGCATAGGAAAGAAAAGTCCAACAAAAAACAATTAGCTACACTAAAGGTAAAAACAAGAACAAGCAGTAGCCACCTGCTAAAGACCAGGAAAGTCAAACAAAAAAAGCCCATAGAAAGGCCAAAAAAAAAAAGCCACATCTAACCCAGAGTCTTCAGGACAGACTTTGTCTCTACCTCCAAATTTTGTATCTCATGAACCCCCTTCTTAAATGTTTGAATCATTTGTAGAGTGGGGGGAGCCTTCCTCTTTAGATTGGCCCTAGTTCTCTTAGAGATGCCAACATCCTCCTCCTAGTTTCTTTCATTGGTTTCCTCTAGATCAACCACCAGAGACCCTTGTTGGGCTTTGTCCAATTTCTCGGTCATGACATTGATGATAATGGCATTGTGTCTGGCCATACAGCTTATTTCGCTTCACCAATAAATTTTGATTCAGTATTTTTTCATTTTATCCATCTCAATTTCACATTGCTTCTTGCCGCTTTGGTTCAATGTCATTGCTAAGACCAAACTCTCTTTGTTTCATCTCAATTTTTTCAATCGCTACAACCTTTTGGCTCCTTAACTCTTTTCTAGCTTACTTTGCGAGCTCCAGCTTTTTAATCTTTAGCTCGCTAATTTCATTGAAAGTCCATTTTGAAAGTTTGAAATGGGTATCAACATTATTTCTAGCTAAATTCAAAACATCCACAGAGGGATCCCTAACAGTGTTGAGAGAAGTATTATTAGGGATAGGAGAAATAGGGGACCCAGTTCTAGCAATTCTATCCACTGATGGGTTAGCAGAGGGCTCAGTATTATTATCACCAAACGCCTTAGAGTTTGGGGAATCTTTAGAGTACGAAACAAGGTTTTTTTCCTTGGGATTCTTATCAAGAAAACTAGTTTTAAGGGAAGGGTTTCCCGACTCCGGCACTGCACAACCTTTAACAGTAAGAGTATTAGGGTTTTTCTTGCCCAAATGGACAATAGGTAGGCTAAGGACAGTTCTAGCCAGACTTAAATTGGGAAAAAAACCTGAGTAGCTAGGTTCAGTATTGTCTTCCTTAGAGTTAGGGGAGGCTTCAAGATTAGCAGGGACAGGCATTTTTTGGTAATGCTCCAAAATTAATCTAATTACACCATTATGCAAAATAGGGAATCTTCTAGGGTTTTTCTTATGGTCATCCAAACTTTTCCTTAAAGAGCAAAAAAGATAGTATGGGAAAGAAACCCTTACCTTGTAGTGGAAATGGTTGAGCAAGGAAAAGTGATAACCATAGGCCTTGGTGAAACAACCATCCATAGTTATGTACTCCATGATGACACGTAGGACCTTTCTCTACAGGGATTTTATGGTGTTGGCATCAAAGAAGCTATTAGCAATTTTTACCAAATTCAGTCTTTCTTTCTCTTTTTTAGGAAATTTGATGACGACATCATGTGAAAAAACCCTATCCCTGAATTTTTTTTCCCCATCAGTCAACATACCCGTCACTTTAGCTATTAGGTTTTCGTTGAGCTCAACTTTCCTACCAGAAAGGGTAAGATTCCCATTATCCCAATTTTTCTCAAAAAAATCTATAGCCTCTTGACTGGATCCATGGAGCTTCTCCAAGAACAGAAGTAACTCCCCGCTTTTAACTTGATTCCAAGCCTTAACATTTCTTGTGTGCATCTCATAGCTATCCAGCTCAATTCTTTTCCTATCTCCACCCATCTTAGCAAACACAGTGGGGAAAATAGACATGAGATCTTTACTAGAACTGGTCCCACTAAATCTAAGAACCCACAAAGTATGCCAATCCACCTTAAAAACTAAACAAAGCTCAGTCCCATACAATCCAATGATTGTGATGTGATAACTCCATCTTGTCCTCATTAAAGAGATGACATGCCTCTTGTCCATGTGATTTATCATAATTCAATAAAGCACAAACATTAACACTTAGATTATTAAAATTTAACCAAGTGCTCTGATCATTAATCCTAACCCCTTCATTAGCAAAAAATTCTACCATGGCATTAGCTTCTCTATTGGCATGTGAAATTTTAATTTTGTCGAACTTAGCAAGCGTTGAGGTGGCATCATCAATCCATGATTTAATTGTCCATGAGGGGGGGATGTGCCATGAAGACAATCAATAATATTTTTGGAATCACCTTCAAGCGAGAGATTTTTAAAGTTAAGACTATGGGCTAAATATATAATGTGAGAAGCACCAGCAGCCTCAACCAAGTGATTGGTTTGGGACCTAAGAGGAGTGGTCGTAGCACCAAAAAAGTTACCAAAGGAATCCCTTATGACTCCACCATAACCCGCTGCCCCTGGATTAATTTTAGCTACACCATCAAAGTTAACTTTGACTGATCCATTAGGTGGAAAAGACCAGTGAACATCCTCTCTATCCTTCTTGGCTTTTTTAGGAGCACAAGGAAAATCAAGACTTATATTCCATTCCTTGGGAACTATAAAGTCATAAGATGATTGAGCCACTTTCTCAGAGTTACTAACCTTCTCGGGGATAGCATTGACATTCTCTTTCAAGAATTTGATAATTTTATCAAAAACAATATCCACCAGAGCTTCTTTATCTCTATAAATTCTATTGTTGTGTTCTTTCCAAATACCCCAAGCAACATGAAGGAAAGAGAAGTCACATAAAAACTTGAGAACAGGATTATGAGTCAGAGCTTTCCATTGGAGGAAGAAGTCTTCAATAGATGAAGGAAAAACCCAAGAGAGTTGACAAAAGCTGATAATTTTTTCCCAGATTGATGCAGCAAAAGGACAATGAAGGAACATATGACACACTGACTTTGCTTCCCTTTTACAAAGAAAACATCTATTAGGTATTTGAAAGCCATTTTTACACAAGTTATCAATCATAAGCACCTTATTTTGGAGAAGGATCCAGAAAAAATGTTGATTTTAGGGACCAAATGTTTGAACCAAGCCTTCTACCAAAAGGGAGGAGAGCCCTGGGAAGAAGTAATCTTGGCAAAGGCAGATGAAATAGAATAGTTTCTTGAGGGTTTATCGATCTAGACACGATGATCTTCCAATTGATCAGAGCAGAGTCTAACAGCCAGTAAGGATGACTGAATAGGAGCAAGAGCTTGACTAATAAGACATAGATCTGCCCATTTTCCATTCACTCTGTAGTCTTTCACATAAGATCTAAAATGAGCTTTGCAATTCTCAGCCCACCTACTAAATGAATCAATTTTTATAAGGGGCTCCTTGAACAACCATTTGTCCTCCTTAAATCTAGTTTGGTTTCCACTTCTAACTTGCCAACCAATTCTTGAGTCCACAATATTTTTCCCAATGATCATATTATTCCAACAGGTTGAACCTCGAGGAAGATGATGGGAATCCTTTAGAATAATAAGAGAACAATTGTTCTCTAAATATTTACTAGCAAGGATATTAGTCCATTCATCTGAAGATGAGAAAATTTTCCATATTTGTTTTGCTAGAAGGATCTTGTTAACCATTTTGATTCTTCAAAGACCTAATCCTTCGATATTTTTTGGTCTACACACTAGATCCCATCCAATCAAAGGAAGTCTTTTCTTTTCTTCGACACTCGACCAGAGGAATCTTTTTTGAATCTTTTCTATGGCATCCGTAAACTTAGCAAGAATCTTGAAGAGGCTCAGAGCATAGATCAAAAAATTATGTAGGGAAGCTTTGAGGAGTTGAAGTTTGCCCGCTTGACTTAGCAAAGCTCCTTTCCAACCAGCAAGCTTTTTGCTAAACCTCTCAACCAACAAAACCCAAAAGGATTCAGGAGGTTTAAGGCTCAAGGGTAAGACAAGATAGGTGGCAGGCAAGGAATCTACCCTACAACCAAGGATTCTAGCAATTTTCATCCATCTATGAGCCGGGGTATTGAAGAAGAATAGAGAACCTTTTTTATTATTAATCAGCAATCCAAATGCTCTCCCATATTTATTGAGCAAAGATTTCAAAATTTTACCTTTTGAGACTGAGGTTTTACCCAACAACATAGTATCATAAACAAATTGTTGATGAGAACAAACCATGTTGCTTAAGGAAGGGTTGAGACCTCGAAGGGATCTGTTGTCAATCAACATTTTTAGGTTTCTTCCAAGACTCTCAACCATGATAGTGAATAAAATAGGAGAAATAGGATCACCCTATCTTAGACCTCTGGTACTTTGGAAGAAAGTAGTAGGGGATCCATTAACTATTATAGAAATAGAAGCAGTAGACACAAGCTATTCCATAATTTGAAGAACCCTGTTGCAAAATCCAAAAGCCTTCAAAATCTTAAATAAGAAAGTCTAATCAACTCTATCATAGGCTTTAGATATGTCCAGCTTTAACAAAAAACCTTCAGTCTTAGATTCCACCAAAGAATGGATGTTATCATGCACAATAACAATAGAGTCAAGGATTTTTCTACCAGGAACGAAGCCATTCTGTTGGGGTGAGATCAAAGAAGGCAAAATAATTAAGAGTCTAGAATTCAAAACCTTAGATATTATTTTATAGATCAATTTATAGAGGCTTATGGGTCTAAAGGCCTCAAAATTTATCGCTCTAGGCTTCTTAGGGATTAGAACCAGGAAGGTGGCATTCAATTCTTTTAGGAGACTTCTGGATCCAAAAAATTATTTTACAGCATTCACCACATCGTCTCCAA
>VDFB02271358.1:793149122-793349305 GCA_007258455.2 Sequoia sempervirens
TAATTCTTAATACGTGAGAAGCTCAACCCCTCTTGTCTTCAAGGCCTGTCTATTAGTGGGTATTTTTTTCTCAATTCTAACAAATTGAATCAGTCCTCCCGTCTTCACTTCATGGACCTTCTATTAGTGAGGTATGTTTTTCCTAGTTCTAATCAATTGAATCTGTCCTCCACTCTTCACTTCATGCCTTGTCTATTAATGGGATATGTTTTTCTTAATTCTAATCAATTTAATCAGTCATCCCCTCTTCACTTCATGACCCGTCTATTAACAGAATATGTTTTTCTTAATTCTAACCAATTAAATCAGTCCTCTCTACTAACATTAGCAAATGACATCCTAAATTGACTTCATAGATATCATTATACTTGGTTATTCAAGTGATTTCTCAACCACGATGATGCAACTTTTCTTATCCTTTAAAGCTGCAAATTTTGCAACTACCGATTTCTCTAGAAAACTATCGATTTCTTTAAAAAATTAGAGGACACGATCTGATCATAATCTCGTTATGCTTTAATTTAGCTGATATTTGTTTCTTCTTCATATCAATAATAGAGTGTCTTCATAATCATAGGAAAAATACACTTCTAACAACGTTAGTAAGTAGGACTTTATAGACTTTCATTTCTTTTTATGATGAATTATGATGCATAAATACAGTGGCTGACACTATGGTTAAGATTTTTCGGTCGCACACAAATAGCCTGTGTCGACACTCTTCAACAATTGTGTCCAGACGTCTATTGGATGATATTATACGGTCATGGATTTTAAATTGGAGTATCACACTACTCTGGTGGACATCATCAATCACGTTGTGCTCTTCAAAGCTAGAGAGGAAGGTAATAATAAAATTGTTTAAAACATTAGTCTAATTAATAAGTAAAACACTTGAATAAACAATTATAATTCATGGTTTCCTGCAATGGCACAAACTCTTCATGGACATATTTTCATTTATAGAGAAATTTAAAAAAAAAAAAAATTGTTTGCCAAAAAAAATTAATAAGAAAATTAATATTTTAGAATTTAAAGTATATGTTTATAGAGATAAGGTATAAAATAAATATGTTAAATTGTTCCAAAAATAATTTCTAAACTTTAAGAAATTAAATATAAAACAACTACTTCAAATTTAATATTATTTATAAAAGTGACTTTCTAAATTAATATACTTAAAACTATAAAAAATCAAAATATTTGAAAATAAAAAAGTTTTTTTTATGTTATTGTAAAATGTTTTTTCAATAATAAAATTAAAAATATATATATAAAAAAGTTAAAAAATAATAGTGTGTTTTTAAAATTTATTTCTAAAACAAATATCTTAAGTTTATGAGAGATGACAATAAATTTGTAAGGACAGGTCTCCATGCTTTTGCTTAGCTTATTTTGGTTAGTCACTACTCAAGTTTTTTAGGAGTAATTGTTGGGCTCCTGGTCCGATGAATTTTTTTTGTGTTTTTTGTTTAAGCAAGCATCTTAAAAATACACAATTATTGTTTATATTCATGTATAAACGAATAATATAAGCAAATAAAAAATTTAGATAAAATTTCAAAGAAAAAATTTGAGACAAATGAAAAAGAGCGAAATAAATTTACGGAGTCTCCTCACATTTTTCTCAATATGTAGTTGCTACTTATTTCCAGCCCCCCCCACCTTTGTTTTTACAAACCATTTTCAATTTCTATACAATTTTAAATGATCATGGGAACACTTAGAAAAAATACACTTAACAAACCATATAGGAACATGGGATAAATTTATGTATTTAAAATTAGAAAATTAAATAGAAATATTATAAAAAAACTGAAAAACATTAAAAAACAAAAATTGTTCATATTCTATTTTATTCAAAGTTAATATATAATTGGAAAGAAAATTTTTAATTTAAAAAAATTACTAAACATTTTATTATGTAATCAATCAAATATAAAATCAAAAGACTTTTCATAATAAAAAAAAATCTAAAATCAAATTGAAATTACAAAATTAAATACAAGAAAATATCAAAAATTAATTATTACTCATAAATAAGCTTTTAAATTAATATATTATAACAAAAAAATATCACTGTCTAGATATTTATTTTTCTAATATTTTTTCAAACAAATAAATAATAAAAAATAATATTTTTCTGATATTTTCTTCAAAATATAGATATGCTAATAACCAGTTGCTCGGGTTGCATCGTATGACAGCTGAACCACGCATGCATGTTGTATAAGTTGACATCATATCAAATTCAGTGGATAAATTTTCAATGATATTTGTCACTAACTAAATTGAATATAGTGTATTTTCGCACCATTCACAATTAATAAACACGCAGTTATTCGCGTGACTATGAAATGCACCTTCTTACGTAAGGCTTTGACGTCAGTACTGTGCTAAGCAGCGAGCACTGGGAGCATCTATGCTGGACCCTACGCCACTCATAACCCTCAAAGTTGCCGACTATGTTTTTCCTATATATTTACACTCTCAGGCCAAAAGAATAAGACCAAGAAAACATTACTTTGCGTTGCGTTTGTGATTTGAGATGGATCAAGTGAAGGTGCTGAGCGCATGGATGAGTCCGTTCTGCATGCGGGTCTTGATTGCTCTGGAAGAGAGAGGCGTCAAATATGACCACCAAGAAGAGGATCATCCCTCCAGTAAGAGCGACCTCCTTCTGCAAATGAATCCTGTGTACAAGAAAATACCTGTCCTCATCCACAATGGCCACCCCATATGCGAATCTCTCATCATTCTTCAGTACATTGATGAGACGTGGGGCTCCGAGAAGTGGCTGCCATATGACCGTGCCGTAGCCCGTTTCTGGGCTGCTTTGTCGATAAGCAGGTAATGAATAATTTCCCAGTAGCATTTAATTATATCAACATATCTTCAACTAACTGGTGTTTGAAAAGTTATAATGCACGCGTTCTCTGTTTTTGCAGTTTTTTGACTCGGGGTTTCGTACAGTGACATCAAAAGATGAAGCTCAAGAGCAGGCTAAGCGTGACATGCTGGAGAATTTCCAGTATTTGGAAGGTGCGCTGAATGAAATGTCAGGAGGAGGATCCCTGCCTTTCTTAGGTGGAAAGGATATCGGGTTCGTTGATATCGCCTTCATTCCCCTAATATCTTGGTTTCATACTTATGAAACTATTGGGAATTTTAAGATACCATTTCAGACTGAATATCCTTTGCTTGATTTGTGGGTCAAGAATTGTCTGGAAAGGGACAGCGTCAAGAAAATTCTTCCTTCCTCAGACCGAATTCTGGGAGCGGGCTTGAGACTCAGGAAGAGGTTTCTGATAGATTAAGTTGCAAGTAATCTATGCGGAATAGACTGCACTTTTAAATTGTTTAAATATTTGCTTGTGTAAGAGCGTTTCAATGGCATCCGTGAATTTATTGTTGAAGTGTTAAGATTTTATTTGTATCTTGGAGGAATTTGGCTGGTGTGAATTATGTTGTTTTTTCATTCTATGAAATTTTATTACCAGGGTTTTCTATTATTTATGTTTTTTTTTTCTATTTTATTTGGGAGTACAAGCTTTGTTGATATCTTCGAAATAAAAAAGAGCTGAAAGGAATCTATTTTAATCTTTATTGCTGATGTAGTAAAAAAATCATATCATCATTCTTATCAATTGTATTCAATGCAAAATGATTGTATTTATATTATTGTATAGATATTTTAAGTGTTGATTCGAATATTCTTATTTCTTTTATAAACTTTCTTAAAATAGTTTTATTAAAAATTTAAATTATTAAGATAATTATAATATTACTAAAACAATCATAACATACTTTAAAATATTCATTTTTGATAAAGAGTAAAACGGGTTTTACAGGGACCTAAAACCACAAAGTTTACTACATAAAAAATAGGAAAGAAAAGTCCAACAGAAAACAACCAGTCGCACTAAAGATAAAAACCAGAACAAGTAGTAGCCACCCGCCAAAGACTAGGAAGGTCAAACAAAAAAAGCCAGCAGAAAGGCCAACAAAAAAACCAGCCGCAACTAACCCAGAGTCTTCAGGACAAACTCTATCTCTGCCTCCAAATTTTGCATTTCATGAACACCCTTCTTAAACGTTTGAATCATTTGTGGAGTGGGGGGAGCCTTCCTCTTTAGATTGGCCCTGGTTCTCTTAGAGATGCCAACATCCTTGTCCTAGCTTCTTTCATTGGTTTCCTCCAGATCAACCACCAGAGACCCCTGTTGGGCTTTGTCCAATTTCTTGGTCATGGCACTGATGATAATGGCATTGTGTCTGGCCATACGGTTATTTCGCTCACCAATAATTTTGATAGTATTTTTCATTTTATCCATCTCAATTTCAATATTTCTGCTCTTGCCAGTTTGGTTATGAATGTCATTGCTAAGACCAAACTCTCTTCGTTTCACCTCAATTTTTTCAATCGCTGCAACCTTGGCTCCCAACTCTTCTAGCTTACTTTGCAGAGCCCAGTTTTTTTTATCTTTAGCTCGTTGATTTCATTGAAAGTCCATTTTGAGAGTTTGAAATGGGTATCAACATTATTCCTAGCTAAATTCAAAACATCCATAGAGGGATCCCTATCAGTGTTGACTCAAGTGTTAGCAACGACAGGAGAAATAGGGGACCCAGTTCTAGCAATTCTATCCACCAACGGGTCAGCAGAGAGCTTAGTATTATTAGCACCAGACGCCTCAAAGTCAAGGGAATCTTCAGTGTACGAAACAAGGTTTTTTTCCTTGGGATTCTTATCAAAAAAATTAGTTTTAAGGGAAGGGTTTTCTGGCTCCGGCACAACACAACCTTTAACAGTAAGAGGGTTATGGTTTTTCTTGCCCGAATAGAGAGCAGGTGGGCTAAGGACAGTTCTATCAGGACTTAAATTGGGCAAAAACCTCGAGCAGCTGGGTTTAGTATCGTCTTCCTTAGAGTTAGGGGAGGCTTCAAGATTGGTAGGGACATACATTTTTGGTAATGCTCCACAATTAATCTAATAAGACTAGTATGCAAAATAAGGAATCTTCTAGGGTTTTTCTTGTGGTCATCCAAACTTTTCCTCAAGGAGTAGTAAAAATAAGTAGGGGAAAGAAACCCTTACCTTATAGCGGAAATGGTTGAGCAGGGTAAAGTGATAACCGTAGACCCTGGTAAAACGACCATCCACAATTATGTACTCCATGATGACACAACAGACCTTTCTCCACAGGGATTTTATGGTGTTGGCATCAAAGAAGCTATTAGCAATTTTTACCAATTTCAGTCTTTCTTTCTCTTTTTTAGGAAATCTGATGATGGCATCATAAAAAAAAAGCCTATCCCAGAAAAAAATTTCCCATCAGTCGACATACTCATCACTTCAGCTATCAGGTTTTCATTGAGCTCAACTTTCCTACCAAAAAGGGTAAGATTCTCATTATCCCAATTTTTCTCAAAAAGATCTGTAGCCTCTTGACTGGAACCATGGAGCTTCTCCAGGAACAGAAGTAACCCCCCACTTTTAACTTTATTCCAAGCCTTAACATTTCTTGTGTGCATCTCATAGTTGTTTGGCTCAATTCTTTTCCTGTCTCCACCCATCTTAGCAGACACAATGGAGCAAACAGACATGAGATCTTTACTAGAATTGGTCCCGCTAAATCTAAGAACCCACAAAGCGTGCCAATCCACCTTGCAGACTAAGCAAAGCTCAGTCCCATACAATCTAATGATTGTGATGTGATAACTCCATACTGTCCTCATTAAAGAGATGACATGCCTCTTGTCCATGTGATTTATCATAATTGAATAAAGTGCAAATATTGACACTTAGATCATTAAAATTTAACCAAGTTCTCTGATCATTACTCCTAACCCCTTCATTAGCAAAAAAAATCTGCCATGGCATTAGCTTCTCTATAGGCATGTGAAATTTTAATTTTATCAAACTTACCATGTGTTGAGGTGGCATCATCAATCTATGATTTAATTATCCATGAGGGGGGGACTTTCCACGAAGATAGTCAATAATATTTTTGGAATCACCATCAAGCCAAAGATTTTTAAAGTTAAGACTATGGGCTAAATTTATAATGTGAAAAGTGCTAGCAGCCTCAGCCAAGTGATTGGTTTGGGACCCAAGAGGAGTGGTCATAGTACCAAGAAAGTTACCAAAGAAATCCTTTATGAATCCACCATAGCCGGCTGCCCCCGGATTACCTTTAGCCACACCATTAAAGTTAGCTTTGACCCATCCATTAGGCGGAAAAGACAAGTGAACATCCTCTCTATCCTTCTTGGCTTTTTTAGGAGTGAAAGGAAAATCAAGACTTATATTCCATTCCTTGGCAACTATAAGGTCATAAGACAATTGAGCCACTTTCTCAGTGTTGCTAACCTTTTGGGGGATAGCATTGACATTCTCTTTCAAGAATCTGATAATTTTATCAAAAACAATATCCACCAGAGCTTCTTTATCTTTGTAAATTCTATTGTTGTGTTCTTTCCAAAGACCCCAAGCAACATGAGTGAAAGAGAAGTCCCATAAAAACCTGAGAATAGGATTATGAGTAGGAGCTTTCCATTGGAGGAAGAAGTCTTCAATAGACGAAGGAAAAACCCAAGAGAGATGCCAAAAGATGATAATTTTTTCCTAGATTGAGGCAACTAAACGATAATGAAGGAACATATGACGCATTGACTCTACTTCTCTTTTACAAATAAAACATCTATTAGGTATTTGAAAGCCACGTTTACACAAGTTATCAATCATAAGCACCTTATTTTGGAGAAGGATCTAGAAAAAATGTTGATTTTAGGGACCAAATATTTGAACCAAGCCTTCGACCAAAAGGGAGGAAGCCCTAGGAAGAAGAAATCTTGGCACAAACAGATGAAATAGAATAGTTTCCTGAGGGTTCATCGATCCAGACAAGACGATCTTCCAATTGATCAAAGCAGAGTCTAACAACCAATAAGGATGACTGAATAGGAGCAAGAGCCTGACTGATAAGACAAAGATCCACCCATTTTCCATTCACTCTATAGTCTTTCACATAAGATCCGAAATGAGCTTTACAATTATCATACCACCTACAAAATGAATCAATTTTTATAAGGGGCTCCTTGAATAGTCATCTGTCCTCCCAAAATCTAGTTTGGATTCCACTTCTGACGTGCCAATCAGTTCCTAAGTCCACAATATTTTTTCCATGGATTAGATTATTCCAGCAGGTTGAACCTCTAGGAAGATGATGGGAATCCTTTAGAATAATAAGAGAACAATTTTTCTCTAGATATTTACTAGCAAGGATATCAGTCCATTCACCTGAAGATGAGAAAATTCTCCATATTTGTTTTGCTAGAAGGATCTTGTTAACCATTCTGATTCTTCAAAGACCTAATCCTCTTGGTTTACACACTAGATCCCATCCAATTAAAGGAAGTCTTTTCTTTCTTCAAAACCTAACCAGAGGAATCTTTTTTAAATCTTTTCTATGGCATCCGCAAACTTAGCTGGAATCTTGAAGAGGCTCAGAGCATAGATTGGAAAATTTTGCAGGGAAGCTTTGAGGAGTTGAAGTCTGTCTGCTTGACTTAGCAGAGCTCATTTCCAGCCAGTAAGCTTTTTGCTAAACCTCTCAACCAAAAAAACCAAAAAATATTCAGGAGGTTTAAGGCTCAAGGGTAAGCCAAGATAGGTGGCAGGCAAGGAATCCAACCTACAACCAAGGATTCTAGCAATTTTGGTCTGTTTGTGATCTGGGGTGTTGAAGAAGAACATAAAAATTTTTTGATTATTAATCAGCTGTCCAAATGCTCTCCCATATTTATCGAGCAAAGATTTCAAAAATTTTCCTTCCGAGACTAAGGCTTTTCCCAACAACATAGTATCATCAACAAACTATTGATGAGAGCAAACCAAGTTACATAGGAAGGGTTGGGACCTTTAAGGGATTTGTTATTAATTATCTTTTTCAGGGTCCTTCCAAGACTCTCAGCCATGATAGTAAATAAAATAGGAGAAATAGGATCACCCTATCTTAGACCTCTAGTGCTTTGGAAGAAAGTAGTAGGGGATCCATTAACCATTATAGAAATAGAAGCAGTAGACACAAGTTGTTCCACCATTTCAAGAACCCTATTGCAGAATCCAAAAGCCTTCAAAATCTTAAATCAGAAAGTCCAATCAACTCTGTCATAGGCTTTAGATATGTCCAGCTTTAACAAAAAACCTTTAGTCTTGGATTCCACCAAAGAATGAATGTTCTCATGCACAATAACAATAGATTCAAGGATTTGTCTACTAGGAACGAAACCATTCTGTTGAGGCGAGATCAAAAAAGGAAAAAGAATTAAGAGTCTAGAAGTCAAAACCTTAGATATGATTTTATAGATCAAATTATAGAGGCTTATGGGTCTGAAGGCCTCAAAGTTTATCACTCCAAGCTTCTTAGAGATAAGAACTAGGAAGGTGGCATTTAATTCTTTTAAGAGTTTTTTGGATCCAAAAAAATATTTTACAACATTCACCACATCATCTCCAACAGTCTCCCAGAACCATTGGAAGAAAAACAAAGGGAAACCATCTAGACCTGGAGCTTTGCTCCCATCAAAGGAGAAAACAGCCCACTTGACCTCCTCATTGGTAGAGACAACAAAAAACTTTGAGTTATTTTCCTAGTTGATCACTTTTGGTATAACATCTATTAAATGGTCCTGATCACTTTGGTTAATTTTGTCATTCTTAGAAAGAATGTTTTTAAAGAATAAGACAATATGCTTTCTAATATCCTCCTCCTCATACTTAGTACCATCCACTTCAATTTGAGATACTCTATTGATAGCTCTATGTTTTGAGGCAGATAGATGAAAATACTTGGTATTTTTGTCACCAACAGATAACCATAAAGCTCTAGATATTTGCCTCCAGAACTCCTCCTCCTTTCCAATAATGTCATGCATTTTAATAAGTAGCTCATTCTCTTTTTCCTTTGTGTCATTCAAATATCCCTCCTTTTGGATTTTATATTGAATCTCCCCCAATTCCGTCTGAAGGTCAGATTTGATCTTAAAGATGTTCCCAAAGGACTCTTTTTTCCATTTTTTAAGGTTACATTTCAATTCCCTTAGTTTTCTAGCTATTCTAAACATAGCAGTACCAGAAATACTTATATTCCACCATTTCCTAATTTCCTCTTTAAAAGTAGGATGAGAGAGAAACATTTTTTCCACTCTAAAAGGGATATTTTTCTTCATTTTTATAGGATTCGCAACAAAACTAATAGGGAAATGATCAGAACCAATCCTAGAGAGAGCTTTAAGAGAATAGTAATACTAAAAAAACCAGTGATTGGAAACTAAAGATCTATCTAATCTAACCTGTATAAGCTCCATCCCATTTCTACGATTTGACTAAGTATAGGAAGCTCCATGTAAATCCAAATCAATCAGCCCTTGGTTATCAATGTAGCTCTGAAGGTCCTCTTTGCTCTCAGCATTGATTTGGGAACCACCAAATTTTTCTCCATTCATTAAGGGCGTATTGAAGTCACCCATAACAATCCAAGACTCTCTATCAAAAATCCTCCTAAAAGTAGCCAACTCCATCCAAAAGGATTTTCTCAGTCCTTTTCCATTGGGGGCATAGATATTCAGTTGGATCCAACTGAAACTATCCCTTATATGTGTGAATCTAGTAGCAATATGGTTCATACCTTCCAAAATCAGATCCCCTTTGATTATGTAATTATTCCAGAAGGTAGCAATGCCTCCAGAAGCATTGTTCAAATTGTTTCCATGAGTACTACAGTGTTGAAAAAGTTTCACCTTTTCTACTTTTTCCTTTGACATTTTTGTCTCCTGACTAAGAAGAATATCAAGCTTGTGGTCTCTAACAAAATTGCATAGAACATCCTGCTTGTGAGGGCTATTGATCCCCTTTATATTCCAAGACATAATCTTCATGAATTACTAGGGGATTTGAAGCATACTGGGATGGTTTTCTGAGACCCATCCGCAATATCCTGAAAACTGTTATGCTCTCTTGTCCATTTAATAAATTTTTTCCCTCGAGAGTTCTTTGATGCTCCACAGTCTGCCTTTGCTATTGATCTGGTAGAAATACCACCTGGAGTCTTCCATTATTTGTTTTTATTTTCTTTTTCTTTGATAAGAACTCTTCTTTATCAGTCTCTTCTTGGCTATCCGTTTCTTTACTAGACTCCCATTCCTTATCAGTCAGGAGCCTTTGTTCCCAGGGTAATGTTTCCATGATACCATTCAAATGAGAAGATGAGAAGTTGCTAGAAAGATCAGTTGAATGGTCGAGGGTTTTGAGGGAATCTTTAACCACATCAAAGGAGTTAGGATCCGTAAAGTATTCTACTCTCGGAGGAGAAATACCAATAGAGGAATGGAGAAGGAGAGGGATGTTCAACTCTAAGGATAGCCCCTAAATAGGAATATCCTCCAAGCCCGGGGTCTTATCATTTTTCACTGTTGGGATTAGTTCATGGGAAAATGGATTAGCATCTTGGTTCAGATTTTCTTCCCTCGCCGACTGATCCTCATTGGATTCATTTTCCTTAATAGGTAAAGTCTTCTCAAGATCCATATTCTGATGTTTCGGCGGAGCCTCTCCATTGTTTTCCATGACCACTTCATCCTCATTAGAGGTACTCTGACCATTAGACTCTTTATTTTCAATGCTATCTCCTCTTGATTTCTTTTTCCATACCGATTTCAAGGAACCAGTTGGTTTCTCTTTCTCTTTGGTGTCATTTAAGGGGCATTTCTTAGCCCAGTGCACAAATTTTCTACATTTGGAACAAGCAAACGGGATGGTTTCAAACTCTATATCCTGCAACCAGGAACCTAGTTTTGACTGGATCTCGATCGATGAGGGAAGGTTAGCATTTTGAGAGACCCCTACACATATTCTTGCAAATACCAATCTCTTTCTAGTAACTATCATTGAATCAATAGAAAGGAGCTCACCAAAGGAGCTCGCAATACCATAAAAAATGTCTTCATTCCAATATTCTAGGGGGATGCCCGAAAGTCTAACCCATACTGGGACATTCTAAATAAAGGAGTCTGAATGGTCCAAATTAGAGGACCACTTCTTTAGAGCCAGGGAAGATTTCCTTATAACCCAAGGACCCCCACTTCTAATAGCCAAGATGTGTTCTCTGCAAGTGAATTCAAATGTGAAAAAAACCTTTGGAAGAGCAGCAACTGAAACTTTTCCATTTGTTCTCCATTTATTTTTAACGAACTCCCTGACAACTTCAATGTTTGGTCTAGGGCCCATAAACTTCCCAACCAGGGTTCTTTCCATTAAATCAATATTGTGACCAATTAACAAATCTGGCACATAAATTGCAAACATACCATTTTCTAGGGACGAGATATTTTGCACCAGAGGGAAAGAATATTTTCCATTAGGTTTTACCCCAAATAGAGAAGTCCAGGGTTTGTGATTACCTCAAATGCAGCCAGTGGCCCCAACTGCCTCTTTAGCTTTTTCGTTATTTTGACCGATAGGGGAAACCGTAGGATTAACCACCGGAATATCCTTTCCACCTGGTTCCACCTAGATTTTATTTCTGGAGTCCACCTCATCTTGATCATCCTCACCTTGTTTCTTACTCGAAATCAACTCCTAATTTGCCTGAGATTTCTTTGATCTTGCTCATTCTTAATATGAAGATTTAAATAATGTAATAACATGAAAAATAAATCTCATTTGGAGATTTGATTTTGTGTAATAAGTTAATTAATTGATTTATGCGCAAAAAAGATGCATTAAAAATTATTTAAATACTAATTATTGTTTTGTCCCTCCTTTATTGTGTAAAAATGCATATGACTATGTTAAGAAATATGTTTATTTTTTCGATTAAAATAAATATATATGACTAAGTTTCTAACATTTTTAATCTTATTAAAATTATTTAATTATTGAAAAAATTAAGTTTTATTGTACATTAGTTTTCTTAATCTTTCATGTTTTGAAATTAGTCATAGTTATGCACACAATCAATTCAATTATTATATTTTTCAATAAAGTATGGAATTGGATGTGTTGGTTCCCCATTTGACTTTGTATAGTTGTGCTTGAATCCTACTCCCTTTTGTATCTCAACCTTTCTTAACCATGCCATTTATAATAGATCTATAAATTTACAAGTGATTTTCCTTAGTCAAATTTTCTTTTGTGTTCCACCTTTTTTCCCTTTGGGCCTACCATCTGCTAGCAAATACCAAAATCCAACTATGTTCTAACTACAAGATATCTTGCAGTCATTTGTCTAAGTTCTTGTCATCTATCAAGCTTTCAATGTTTTATAATTTTTTGTGCAAGCATACATTTCATTCAATAATAACCCACATGATTTCCTAAAGAAATCAAATACCATTTTTCCTTGGTAGCAATTTATATTAAATAAATAGGCAATAAACAACAACAATAAATAAAAGATAAAATTTTATTAAGGTAATGATTAAAAGTAGTGATATGCATAATCTAATAAACGACATTGATTTGTTAAGGAAGCCATCAATTATATGAGTAACAATTATTAATTATAAGGTAGAAATAATGTGGATTAAGAAGTTAACAAACATTTTAAAGAGAAGAAAAATTAATATTATTAATGAAGACCTCTAACTAAAAGTCATGTCCATTTAGAAGGACATCTCTATTCAAAGAGACATGTTCCATCTTTTTAAGACTTAAAGATATAAAAAGATAACCAAAAATGAAGAGAAGGACATCATGGATCATTGCAAAATTATTTAAGCATAGCATACCAAGTGCTCTTTAAGATCCACGACCAACTTAGTGGAGGAATGCATAAAAAATTAGAGAGTAATTAGACACAACACCCAATCATATTGCATGCATATATAGTTAATTTTTAGAAATAGTGAATCATTATAGGTATGAACCTCTTGCATGTTCAAAGACATAATATAAAATTGAGAAATAAAAAACAACCATTATAATCTCTTGTCAAATTAACTTTATTGATCTAATATTTGAATTAGACTAATTAATTCAAGATTCACATCATAAACATATTATTATTTTAGTGTTAATCAACTACTCCTTAAATAGACCAAGAGTATTATTTTTCTATCTCTTAAGGCTATTAGTTCTTGGCATACTTTTGATATCTTTATCTATAAAAGTGAAGTCAATATTCAAAGTAAATCTATAAGGGACATTATAATTGGTATTAGAGTTGCTAAAAATTGCTAGCCTATGAAGGTAAATGAGTGAAAAGGATAGATGATACTATAATAGGGAAATAAGAAGACAATGGGAACCTACCTAAGCTCCAAAACAAAAAGCAACCTCCAATATCTTAGGCATCAACAAAGATTCATCACTAAATAATATTTCGAACAACCCTAAATTATGGAGCAGTGAAAAGAGTGGTAGAAACATGGGAGATAGATACTTCATCAATCATATGGATCAATTCATGGTAGAATAAAGAATTACACGATAGAAGATGACACAAATATTGGACACATTGTCTCAAATCATGATAAATAAAAACAACAATACAAACCAAGTTGCAAATAATGGAGGAAAGGAAGTCAATTCAAGAAAAAATAGAACTCCAAATCATTGTGCTACAACCAATTCCAAGCCCATGATACCTATTTTCCCTCCTAGCATAGAACAAAAAGGAGGAAATGAACCTACATTAGTAGATTTGTAAGATCAATTTCGTTAATATTGTATTGATGGAGGATTGCAAAAACACATGTTCCTAAAATATTTCATGGACCTAAGAATGAAACATGTACCAAACAAGGGTTATAGGGATCATAACAATGATGTAAGGAGGAAAAATTGTAAGCTTAGCTTGATATATTTTGATTGGTAAAGAAAGACCACAACACGAGCATGGGTTCAAAAGGTTGAGAGCTACTTTTAGCTCATCTCCATGCCGAAAAGTGAAGCAATCAAATATATTAACTTACAATCTAGATGAGCTATCTCATGAATGGTGGTACTGTTGGGATTGTAAACTTCTAAATAAATTCACATGTTGTCTACATTCATAATCTTCCAAGTGAGTCCTACCTTGAATGCATTTCCCTCTCTTCATGCATATTTTCTCTATATTTTCCCATGTTGCTCCATATGTTTCTTCGAGTCATGCATTTTTCACATTCTGGTCTGTGTCAATGTTTGTGTTGCCTATCAGCAAGTCGTTTCTATTGTCATGGCAATTGGATTTCATTTATTGGTAGTTATTGGCATATATTTCATGTTGTTTTGGTGATAGGAGGATATATATATCGGCAAGAGTTTGGGTGTCGATGTAATGTTATAACAAACTTGCTTTGTCCTACCAATTTTCTCATGCGGGTCTCCTTCAGTCAGAGTCATAGTTTTTGGCATTGGGTCTTGGCAAGACCTTATTGTCTCACCGACCGGTGGTGGGGGAATGGACTTATCGGTGAGAGATTATCTTCGATACAATGTCATGGCGACACTCCCTTGTCTCACCGACCGATATGGTAGATGAGATTTTTGGTAAGAGTTATGATATCGATATAAGCCATAGCGAACCTATTGGGTCTTGCTGACAATGTCTTATTAATACCTTTCGGTGAAGGGTTGGCTTTCTCTCGGTGATCATGTGTGCTCGGGGTGCTTCGATATAACATAATGTATCTCCCTGAGGTCTACCTGACACTGATGGGTCTCACCAACCAACATAGAACAAAACACTTTGGTGAGACTTATGCACTTCGGAGTATAGTCTTAGCGAGCTTGTCGGGTCTTGGTGATAATGTTTCGTGTCAAATTTTGGTGAAAGAAAGGGTAATCTCTATAGCATCTCCCTAATGGTTGAATGTCATGGCGAAACTGAATCAAACAAAGAGCTCATCAGTCAGAAAGACTCTTGTGTCTCAGTGACTGAAACAAATATAACAATGAGGTGCTCTTGGAGTGATAGAAGGTTTTTGATATTGTATCTCCATGATTTCAATGGTCATGGTGATGAAAGGGGAACACGGGCAGACAACGATAAGCGATACTTTTCCTTCAACATACTTATAGGGTGTCTCAGTGAATGGCTCATAGATTATATTCAAATGTTGTAGGCCGACATATGTGAAATTCTAAATACTATTGATGGCCGACATGATTTGGGCCAGATTTCCATGGTGGGCCGACATGAATTTTGAAACATTATGATTCCTAATGCTGGTGTATAAATATGCACCCCCATTGTAATTGATCTACGATTAGATTTTAGATTAGAAGCAGTAGGTAGAGATGGATACAGTAGAATAATTTTCTTATGTCAGAGACTATGGTGCATGTTTTCAAATGGTGATTCCAATGAAATCTAGCTGGTGTGGCAGTTTATTTTTGGTATCAATTGTATGTTGAGTTTATTGGAAAGTATTACTAAGTTGTCTCCATGTTGATTCTTTTTGGTTATTTTAATTGAAGTAACAAGCTTATTTTCAATTTACCAGTGCACATTTGTTGTATTTGTGTGATTAATCTATTGGTTCTCTCAAGCAGAGATTAAATCCTTTTTGTTGATCACAGTAATCAGGGGGAATTCATCTGGATTATTAAAGTAGAGCTTAGTGGTTATAATTTTGCATGTTTATACAAGTTATAAACAGATCATATGCCATCAATTTTATTTTCTGCAAGAATAAGTTGTCCACTTCTATTTCATTTGACTCCGCATACCCAATAAGGCACTGGTCTCTGCAATTTCATCATTTGAATTGATTTAATTTCTTTATATATGTTAATTGAGCATTTTTAGGATTTAGATTATAAGATTGCTATTGCTGTCAGTTTTGATTTCATTTTTTCACTTCCATCTGCCATTGTGAACAAATCATTGTGCGAGAAAGATAACCATAAGTTAAGTCTGCTTCATTCAGAAAGGTACACCTGCCTAGGTTTAGCAGCACCTAAAGAGTAGAAGGTTGAGTTCTCTTGACCTTGTCTGCTACCCTAGAATGTATCCAGAGATTGGAAACCTCTTATGGCATTCCTCCTACATTTTTGAGAGCTAAAAAAATTGGCGACTCCACTGGGGACTATATCAGAAAATTCAGTTGAAGACCACATTATAGAGTCATTGGAGGAAAAGTTGTAATTTGAGAAATCTCAGAAAGAGTGATTCTACTGGGAAAAAGATCAGAAATAATGATTTTCCTACTTTTGGAAAAGTAGCTGGCGACTCTGAAAGAATTTTTATAGCTGTTCAAACATGAATGGAAGAGGATCTCAGTTCTGGGGAGGACATGCTAGAGCTCCTCATTGTTAGCAATATGTGCCATATCATCATACACAACACTATGGTCTGATGTACCGACATCAGTACCCATCTGGCGTCCTCCTCATCAATACACAATAATGATCAAACAGTTTAATTTGGCAGGTATTCAATTATCCCCTTATCCAATGGATGGTAGTTGGAGAGGAATTGTCCCAAAGTTTATAGGGAGTGATGCAGTCACTATTGAAGAGCATTTAAGAAGTTTCAATTCTTTCATCCAAGATTTGGGTGTGCCATATGAATATTTACACATGAGGTTATTCAAGATATCACTTATTGAAGACGCTAGGGATTAGTTCAATAGCCTACCAGTTGTCTCTATTGATTTTCTCCAAGGGTTTCAGGATCGATTCCTTGAGCAATATAGGAACCCAAGTGCACCAGATATTGTTCTTCATGAATTAATACAGATTCAAAAAGATAAAAATGATACAGTTTCTGACTTTAATCGGAGGTTCAATAAGTTGTAGAATAAAGTACCTCCTGGATCAAGTTGCTAGACTATGTAGCACCAAGTGTTTATTTGAATGCATTTGATCCTAATACAGGGTATGAATTGAGAAATAGATTCCCAAGAGATTTGGCTAAGGCTCAGAAGGTGGCACAAACAATTGAAAACAATAGGAGGGCTACAGGGATAATTGATAAAAGAGACAATCCTAGGGTTCCTCAGCAAAGCAACAATTATCAGTACCGACAGGAGAATACTTATAGGAATGAAAGGTCAAGGTTGCATGACATGCCTTATAATATAGACTGGAAGGATGAGAAACCTATAACAGCTAGGCCTGGAAACAAGGAAGCTCCTGATCCATTGACAAAGGGAACCTACATGGTAGGTAACAATTATTTCTGTGAAGTTTGTGATATGCCACATTCCCTAGATTATTGTGTTGTAGCCCAGAGAATGCAAGAAGAGGGAATGCTGATGGGAAACAATGGAGAGGATCACACAGTATTTTGGACTTCAAATACTTTTCACCATGTTGAGGAGAGGTACTCATCTTCAGAGGATGAAGGTTATCAGTACAATGTTTCAAATCAGAAATACAATGTTCATATGCCTGAACAATAGGTCCTTTCTGACTCTGAAGAAGATTATATAGTGCCACATTCTGTTGTGGTGCCTACTCAATGCAGTATGAGGAGATTCACCGAAGAGGAAATAGAGAGACTAACTGTTGTTGATCAGAAGGAAGAAAACAAAGAAGAAGCATTAGAGCTGAAGAAAAGGATTAAGACAAAAGACTCCTCTTTTAACTTCATTCAAGCCTTATTCCAAGGAATAAGGTATGAGAACATTATCAATGATGAATCCAATAGTTGTATTTCTGATGAGTATAGGGAAATTGATCAGATAGAAGATGAAACGTGTGCAAATCAAGATGATTCTTGTGATAGCTTGCATGAGGAAGATGAAGGTACAAGAGATTTCTTTTGAATAATAGATTGTGACAAGGAAAGCAGTGCACGTTGTGAGGAATCCCGTGATTATTCAGATTCTGATAATGAACCAGAGGATTTTGATCTGCAATCAAGGGATTCTTCTACTTATTATGAAGATACAACTGATGATGATGAGGTTTGTACATTTGAAAGTGATTTCCAAGCTTTTTCAAACCCATTGTATGATGAAGATCAGATGATTTTTTGCCAAGGTGTGCCCATGAATGAGTTTTAGGTATTTTCAAATCCACTTTATGAAAGAGAGGAGTTAATTTTAGACAAGCAAAATGATGGAATAAATGATTGCACTAGTAATGTTTCTGATTTCCCATTCTCTGATGGTCTTGGATTTCTTTTTGATGATGACAAAAGTGAAGGATATTGGTGTAGTAATGAAAATGTTGAGCCTTGTTCACTCAGCAATGAACAGATTTCAGATTTGTTAACTCCTAAATACCATGGATGTGCACATGAAAATGATCTTGAAGATTTATGTCCAGCTTACATTTGTTTTGACAATGAGAAATCTTTGTGTAAAGATTTTTATAACTCCCAGTACATTTCTTGGAGTGATGGTGAAACTTTTGGTGTTGATCAAAGGCCTGTGTCTGTTCAGGGTGAGGTATGCGATTTTGAATTTTCTAATTCATGTAAAGAAGATGTTTATTTGCATGCAAAGGATGATAGAAGTCCAGATTTAATTGGTTCACATATATGCATGATATTGAAGATATGAGTCTTGATCCAGTGTTGTCTCTAAAAAAAGATACTGAAGAAGTGTAAAAGGTTTCACATTTGTTTGTTTCAGACAATGTTGGTTTGACAAAATTTTTTGATTCTCAAGTGAAGCACTTTGATGGTCAATTTTCAATATAGTTGGGAGAGTGTTTCATAATTCTTGACAGTGAGAGAGATAATATAAATTGTTATATCGAATATACATGCATTTTGTATGTTGAAAATAGCAGGGGTTTGTCCCATGATGAAGAATATAAATTGTAGAATGATGTAGGGAATTTGGGCCAAGCTAAGCATAATGATTCTCTAAAAAATTTTAGTGACAGGGAAGATTTCATTTGTGTTTTCAAGAGGAATCTGATGAACTCAAGAGAAAATTAGGTATTTGATAGGGGAAAGCTTGGTTTAAGTTTCAGATCGTAACATCTCAAGACAGGTGAAGTTGAAACACAGAGGATTTAGGGTTGCCAGTGCATGGACAACTCTTGCTTGTCCTCTTCAAAATTATTTTCCATGCACAGTATTTTAGGTTTCTAGTTCACCTCCACTTTGCATTCATTTCCATTTTGTATTCATTTTGCATTCATTCCATCATGTTGCCTGTCCTTCTCCATTTTGCTCATTTTGTGTCTGGTCTGCTCAACCAAAGATTCTAGATCCCTGCAATGATTTGACTATCATTCATCCCTAGAGGGAGCCACTATTGGGACTATAAATTTCTTAATAAATTCACATGTTGTCTACATTCATAATCTTCCAAGTGAGTCCTACCTTCAATGCATTTCCCTCTCTTTGTGCATATTTTCTCCATATTTTCCTATGTTGCTTCATATGTTTCTTCAAGTCATGCATTTTTCACAATCTGGTCTATGTCGATGTGACAATATTCGGGTCTCCCTGATCCATTTTTCTACTTGCAAACGTCTATGTTTCCTATCGGCAAGACGTTTCTATTGTCATGGTGATTGGATTTCATTTACTGGTAGTTATCGGCATATCTTTCATGTTGTTTTCGAGACAGGAGGATACATATATCGGCAAGAGTTCAGGTTTCGATGTAATGTTATAACGAACTTGCTTTGTCCTACCAATTTTCTCATGTGGGTCTCCTTCGGCCAGAGTCATAGTTTTTGGCATTGGGTCTTGGTGAGACCTTATTGTCTCACTGACAGGCGGTGGGGGAATGGACTTATCGGTGAGATATTATCTTCAATACAATGTCATGGTGAAACTCCCTTGTCTCGCTGACCGATATGGTGGATGAGCTTTTCAGTAAGAGTTACGATATCGATATAAGCCATAGCAAACCTATTGGGTCTTGCCGACAATGTCTTATTAATAGCTTTCAATGAAGGGTTGGCTTTCTCTCGGCGATCATGTGTGTTCGGGGTGCTTCAGTATAACATAATGTATCTCCATGAGGTCTCCCCGACACTAATGGGTCTCATTGACCAACATAGAACAAAACACTTCAGTGGGACTTATGCACTTCGGAGTATAGTCTTGGCGAGCCTATCGGGTCTTGCCGACAATGTCTTGTTTGGAATTTCGGTGAAAGAAAGGGTAATCTCTATAGCATCTCCTCGATGATTGAATGTCACATCAACACTGAATCAAACAAAGAGCTCGTTGGTGAAATAGATATAATAGTGAGGTGCTCTCAGAGTGAAAAAAGGTTTTTGATATGGTATCTCCACGATTCGGATGGTCACGACGATGAAAGGGGAACACAGATAGATAGCGATAAGCGATTTTTTTCCTTCGGCATACTTACAGGGTGTCTCAGGGAATGGCTCAAAGATTATATTCAAATGTTGTAGGCCGACATATGTGAAATTCTAAATACTGTTGATGGCTAACATGATTTGGGCCCAATTTCCATGGTGGGCCGACATGAATTTTGAAACGTTATGATTCCTAATGCTGGTGTATAAATATGCACCCCAATTGTAATTGAGATACGATCAGATTTTAGATTAGAAGTAGTAGGTAGAGATGGATACAGTAGAATAATTTTCTTATGTCAGAGACTATGGTGCATGTTTTCAAATGGTGATTCCAATGAAATCCAACTGGTGTGGCAGTTTATTTTTGGTATCAATTCTATGTTGAGTTTATTGGAAAGTATTACTAAGTTGTCTCCATGTTGATTCTTTCTGGTTATTTAAATTGAACTAACAAACTTATTTTCAGTTTACCAGTGCACATTTGCTATATATGTGTGATTAATCTATTGGTTCTCTCAAGCAGAGATTAAATCCTTTTTGTTGATCACAGTAATTAGGGGGAATTCATCTGGATTATTAAAGTAGAGCTTAAAGTAGAGCTTAGTGGTTATAATTTTGCATGTTTATACAAGTTATAAATAGATCATATGCCATCAATTTGATTTTCTACCAGAATAAGTTGCCCACTTCTATTTCATTTGACTCTGCATACCCAATAAGGCACTGGTCTCTGCAATTTCATCATGTGAATTCATTTAGTTTCTTTATATCTGTTAATTAAACATTTTTAGGATTTAGATTATAAGATTGCTATTGCTGTCAATTTTGATTTCATTTGTTCACTTCCATCTGCCATTGTGGACAAATCATTGTGCAAGAAAGATAACCATAAGTTAAGTCTACTTCATTCAGAAAGGTACACCCACCTAGGTTTAGCAGCACCCATAGAGTAGAAGGTTGAGTTCTCTTGACCTTGTCTGTTACCCTAAAACGTATCAAGAGGTTGGGACCCTCTTGAGGCATTCCGCCTGTGTTTTTTAGAGCTAACAGGTACCATGGCATGATCACCTTGGGCCATGAAAAAACATAGTATGAGGAAATCATGAAGAAGATAGTAGAAATATTTGGAAAGAAGGATCTTAACCTTCACTTTAAAGAATTAGCACAACTAAAGCAATGGGGAACTATTGATGAAACTGTTGTGGATTTCCAAAAACTTTCTATGTTGGTCACTGATATATCTAAAAGAAGGTTGGTTGATCTATTTATCAATGGCCTAATGGACCCTCTAAGGGGTTGGGTCAAATCCATCAACCCTAATACACTTCAAGAAGCAATTAAGAAGGCTAGGGATATGGATTTTGTCCAACAAAAAGAAAAGATGCCATCTAAACGGTCATAATTCTAATTAGGCCAAATAAAACAACCTTTCTCAAGGGAATGGCTGAAAAAATATGGATAAAAAAACTAGGCAAGAGTTAAGAAGGAAGAAAATTTATTTTACTTGCAAAGAACCTTGGGCATGAGGGCACAGATTCCTTTGTAAAAGGATGATTCATTGAATCAAAGTTGTGCTTGATAGTGATGAAGAAGACTAATCCGATCTAACCAGTGAAAAAGATGAAATGGAAGAAGAACCTCCAAAAATAAAAGAATCAACTTAAAGAAAGTAAGAACAGTGTAATCGCCACTATGACTAGATCTCCAAGGTTCAAATCATTTAAATTTTGTGGTGTATTGCAAGGAAAAAATATAACAGTACTAATTGATAGTGGAGCCACTAAACATTATAGATTAAGCTTTGTTCACCAAGAAAGGACTTCAAATAGTTTAACATGAAGGGTTTAGGGTGATGGTTGTGTATGTGTAGGATCATGATGGGCCAAAAACTGGAAATATGATGGGTATTTGTAGGGTATGTGACTAACGACATTTTTTTTACCCAAAATTGATGAAATGAAAAGGGTTTTTAAAGGAGATTCTCAGCTTTCCACCAATATAAATTATTCTTTACTTTAAATTTAATAAATAATTATTATTTATTTTCTATTTGAATTATGACTAAAGTGTTGATTGATAGGCTAATTGAAAAATATCTATATCTTTCAAATGGTATCACATTTTTTGAATCCAAAACATGCATCACATTCTATGCTTCACATACTATAGGATTAAAAAAATAAAAATTGAATTTCATGAAGTTTTGACCAAGTTAAGGTGGTCAAACGTACAAGTTTTTATATTTTTTAAAAGTTGACATAAAAAATTCATAATTAATTATTTACTTGGAAAAAAGTTACAAAAAAATATGCATCACATCTAAACATGAGTCCTCTACTTATATCTAAAATCTTATAAAAAAATATTATTATTTTATTGTGGTTAGGGTGATCAGATAGACACCTACTTTTTGTTTCTCTCAAATTGGGTATATGCACATGACCTTTAAAATGACAACCTAAAGAATGAGATGTTGGAAATGTAATAAACCTTTCCACATGATTAATTGATAAATGAGATGTTGTATATGATTGTGCAAAGACTATGATATTGATAATGGAAATGCTAGGATGCAATTACAAGAATTAAGATGCAACTAATGCTACAACCATGATTGATTAAACTAAATGACACTAAGATGCAAATGCTAAATGCTCAATGCTAATGCTAAGATCACAAAGAAATTTTTGGAAAATGTACTTATGCTCAATTCTCTATCTATCAAAATTTTGTAAATGGGACTGTATTTATAGATTTCTCCAAGGCATGGGATGATGTGGAAGGATTCAACAGTCTAAATTTGATCTAGAGAGATGAATGGTTGAGAGTGAAGAAGCTGGAGATAATCAAGGAGAGTCTTCCCTTTAGAAGAACAATTTTCCAAGTGTGAGAGGAATCAAATGGATGAGAGAGCCAAGTGCCACAGAATTTGTTACAATTTGTTGAGATAAATGCCAATTTAAATATTAACGATAATTAATTTCATGAGACACATGATGAGGTGGAAAATGAGAAGTTAGTAGAAATATGCTCAAATTCAAATATAAAATTCAAATTTAATAGAAGGAGGTTAATTAAATAAAAATAACTAACTAAAGTTGTTTATTTAATTAAAACATGAAGAAAATGATTTAGAATCAAAAGAATTTAAGAAGATGAACTATATAAATAAATTTTGCAATTTATTTAT
The DNA here is from genome assembly GCA_007258455.2 of Sequoia sempervirens. NCBI lineage: Eukaryota > Viridiplantae > Streptophyta > Pinopsida > Cupressales > Cupressaceae > Sequoia > Sequoia sempervirens. The sequence continues at coordinate 793,172,543 of VDFB02271358.1, forward strand.
AAGTAGAGGAATTAAAGATTTATTAATTAAATAACTTGTATTTAATTAATTTTCTCCAGACCAATTTTAGGTGTATACATTTTTCCCTTCTTTGAAGTGATGTATTTGTGACACATTGCTTCAAAGAAAAAAAAATTGATGGTGTTGATATGCCCTAGGCATTGACTTGTGTCAATAAAAATGTTGATATGCCCTAGATGCTAATTTTTGAGTGATGACATGAGTATGCCCCCTCGAGAGATAAATCTGAGAATTTTTGAATTTTGAAATTTTTTGTATTTTTGAAAATTTTGAAATTTTTGTGATATTCTAATGGATATCAAAGTCTATGATGCTATGATGATTTATCTGCTGAAAAATAGTATTGAACCTACTCCTTTGATTAATTGATTAATTGATGCCTTGGTTTTTAAAAATAATAAATCAATCCCACTTAATTCCCACTTAATTGCCCCTTAAAAAGGTAAAAGGATGAAAAGGAAGGTAATTTGTGCCATTTTCATTTGAAGATTTGAGTTGATTGAGAGTGTGGAGAAAAATAGTGATTCTAATCCAAACCCACCAATTTGAGTGAGCTCACCGTCACAACCATGCAGCCGCATATGGACCTCCAATACGTACCTCACAAAACCTCTTCGTGAATTTTAAAATGCATTTTCCCTCATTTTTTCATGTTTTCAATTTTTATTTTTTCGATTTAGCACATATGAGCTTCACTTTAGCACATTAGGTTATTGTTCTAGCGCATAGGGTTAACTAGCACATTAAAGTCATATTTTAGTGCATTTGGATTTTTAGCAAAATGATGATGAATTGTAGTGCATTTGGTAAATGTTTTAACACATACAACAATTTAGTGCATAGGTTGATTTTATCAGTGCATTCATAGAATTTTGTAAAGCATATAGTGTTTTGGGGCATATATGGCACATAATGGTGCATATGGTAGTTGTTTGAGCACATCCATGGTTTTAGTGCTTTGAGACCCTGTTGCAACACATTGATGAAGTTTTCTAGCGCATCCATGTTTTTAGCACATAGAAGCACTGTTTTAGTGCATTTACACTAGAATGATGAAATTGTGATCGTTCTCTTTGTTTTTGATGTTTGATGATCATGTCAACTATTGATTTAATGATGTTTGATGATGTCGTGATGATTGACCTCATGGTAGGTGAGGATCAATGATAGGATATTCATGATTGACCTCATGACAAATGAGAGTTGATGATAAATGCTTTGTGAGATTTAATCAAAATATCTTTTGAGCTGATTAGATTGATTGATAGGTTGCTTGACAAGATGTCAATTTGTGATATGTGATTATTATAAGATGATTTTAGGATTCTTCAATATCGGGAGTCATTCTTAAGACTTGGGACATGATTCCACAGATGGTGTAGGCTGATTTAGATGTCATTTCGAGATGCAAGTCGACTTCTTTAATCAATATCTCCCAACATAGGATCAACAAGGGACTTTCACTGTGCTTGCTTAGAGGTGGCATAGTGACCACGACACCTTCCATTTAGCAACTAGTGAGATGATGGTCACACCATAGGATGTGTATCATACTCTGGGAATTTCGGTTGTTGGTGAGCTAGTGGTTTAGGACCACATAGAGTAGGGTGGGACTTATGCACTATGGAGGATATTCCATGATGATGAGATTAGTGGATATGAGATCCTGTGGCAAGAGATGGTTGTATTATATTAGCCACTACCTTGTGTTTTAGCTAGATTCATTAGAGGTTTTCTATGTCCTGACCATAGGTTGAAGCGACTATCAGTTAGTTGGGGTCAGATTATAGATAGCATGCTCACACAAGGGATCAAATATGCCTAGGGATCTTGCATGCTAGCTCATTTTTATCATGATCTTCATCAGGTGGTGTATCTTGGAGCGACTAGTCTATCAGCTAGGGTTACATTGCTATAGATTTGGGTGTGGGATCACATAGTTCTTACTTGGCCTATTGAAAATAGAGAGTCATATTGGTAGGCCCTATGTTTTCAAATATATAGGTCCAGTTGTCCATTCTCAGCTAGGAAAATTGGAGTACTTGAGACATGTTTTGGATGATCTAGAGCCAATGACATGGAGGCCATACTTGGACTATGAGGATTGGCCAGATGATGATATTGAGATTCCTTATGTGTTTAGTTCTACATACTTGATTAGGTAGAAACTATATGTTATTGAGAGATTCCTTAATATGAGAGTGCATCAACAGTATGGCAGAGCTTAGATGATGCCCCAGAGAGTATCATTGTATGCATGATGTCAATAAGACATTATAGAGTTGGAACCTGCATTATCCTATGATGCAACCTGTCAGGAGTACTTTGGATTATAGCCGCATAAATGGGATTACCATCCTGAGATTTTTGATGCACTTATGACTAATGATTATGCACAATATTTCTTTACCCATCCTTTTTCGAGTATATCCAGCCCAAATGAACCAGTACTATCCATGGATGATGATGAGAGGGTGCCACCACATTCCCCTAGATAGAGGAGAGATGGAGAAGATGGAGATGAGGAGGAGGGAGATGGTGGTGATGGTGGAGGTGGTGGAGATGGGGGTGGTGGTGATGGTAATGGTGATGATGGAGATGGTGGAGATGGAAATGATGGAGGTGGTGGGCCAGTATTGGATGTGAGAGTGGCTCAAAGGAGGAGATCCACAGTGTTTGCAGCACCATAGAATATTTAAATTCAATTATCCTCACATCAGTAGTAGTCTTAGATGGCTAGTTTACAAAAATATTTACAGACTCTACAGGCATAGTTGACACAGGCCAAAGCACAGATACAAGCACAAGCATAGGCACATGCATGGATTTCCTCGCCAACAATAGAGAGAGATACTCTGAGACAATGGTGTGAGTAGGTAGAGATCTTGTTAGAGAGACTACAAATATTTGTTGAGGGTAGCATGAAAACATATATGCTTAGAGAGGTACGATATTAAGCCAAGGAGGCTAAGTATTACAGGTTGTGGTATCATGAGGATGTTCCTCCGGAGCAACGTGCTCCTAGCTATACTTAGGCAATGAGTGCTAGATCAGGGAGGAGCCACTCACAGATGACTAGTAGAGGTGTGACTAGGCCACTTCACAGAGATCCAAGTGCTGGTCCATCTGATGGTACAATAGGAGGCTTAGTTCCTACAACGTCTGGGGGTAGCACCACACAGTTTTGATTTTGACATTTGATGTATTGATATTTGATGATGTGTACATTGATTCAGATACATGATGATATACATTTTCACATTTACTATATCATTGTACACTTGACATTTTTTTTTAGATTATATATGAGATGCGGTGGATTCTATCGATCTATATGTTATTTATATGCATTTAATTTATGTTTTGTATGTTATGTGATGTTTTATATGATGATGCCATGATTATTGTATGGATGCAATGATGAAATGATGATGAATGATTTATGATTCTATATGTTTTATGGATGATGCTTTTATGCTATATGAGATGGATTTGAGATGTAATGCATTTTATTTTTGTATTTTTTGAATGCAAATATATGATGCCTCTATGCTATATGGGATGAATTTGATAATGCAAATGATATGTAATGCATGTTATTATTTTTTTTTAATGCAAATATATGATCTAAATGCATGAATGGATGATATGATGGTTCTAATACATATATGATATGATAATACTCTCCAATGTATGATGTGCTTATGCAACTATATGTGAATGACCTTGTTTTTGTTAATGTCAAATGTACTCAATCTACTGATGAGAGAGATAATATCATTTGAAATTTTTCTATCCTTGGAGAAATCTAAAATGCAGATGCAAAACTAATATGGATGCAATGTATCTTAACCATGAAAACTAAATATGCAAAGTTGTCATTTTATCAACCGATTTTTTGTGCTTGGTATCATCATTGATCCTTTAATATGTTGAAAGTTAATACAAGCAGCAATGGTATAATTATACCATGATGACTTGAGTACAGCTTCCATGGATTTTGATATTGCAATTTAATACAGGAATCTAGGCTTAATTGTATCGAGATGACCTGAGTATTGCTTGCATAAAATAGATAAGAGTTAATCGTTTTCTTATGCAAATTCATAATGTCATCAGTGATACTTTGTAGAGCAATTCCTATGATAATTTGCATAGTACTAATGATTAAATCACAAATAACAGACAAATAAAATATCATCCTCGATCATATCTTCTCTAGTCCATGACATCCTTGACTTGCTTTAGAGAAATGGGTATGTGCAGGATCATGATGGGCCAAAAAGTGGCATTATTATGGGGATTTGTAGGGTATGTGGCTGACGACCTTTTTTTAACCTAAATTTGATGAAATGAAAAGGGTTTTTAGAGGAGGTTCTCAACTTTCCACCAATATAAATTATGCTTTAATTTAAATTTAATAAATAATTATTATTCATTTTCTATTAGAATTATGACTAAAGTCCTGATAACTAGGCTTATTGAAAAACATCTATACCTTTCAAATGGTATCACGTTTTTTGAATCTAAAACATGCATCACATTCTATGCTTCACGTACTATAGGATTAAAAAAAAATAAAAATTAAATTTCATTAATTTTTTACCAAGTTCAAGTGGTCAGACATACGAGTTTTAATATTTTTTAAAATTTGTAATAAAAAATTCATAATTAATTATTTACTTGGAAAAAAATTACAAAAAAATATGCGTCACATTTGAACATGAGTCCTCTACTTATATATAAAATATTCTAAAAAAATATTATCATTTTATTATGGTTAGGGTGGTCAAACAGACACCTACTTATTTTTTCCCTAAAATTTAAGTACTACTACATTGAAATTTCAAATTTTCACCAAATAGATTTTATTTATTTTTAAATGAACCTAGTAGTTTAGAAACTACATTCAATTTTCTACAGATTCTATTCTTACATATTTTTGAAATAATATAGATAACTTATTCAAATTTTTACGTTAATTTGTCTAACATTGATTTTTCTGAATTTTTTGCCACTTAAGGGCCTACATTTTCCATGATGATCCTGAACATACCCAAATGATAATGAAAATAAAGATACAATAGTTGAAAATTCATGCTAAAGTGATAAAATCATACTTTAGAAGAATATCATCCATTTAAATTTGTTTTCATTGATGTTGTTGATTTGGATGGTTTATTTTCAAAAAATTGAATTGATGTTCAATGTTGAGTTTTTATCATGATTATTTTGTTCACTACATTGTCTGACTGTTGTGTGTCTATTGTGTTAAGCCCAAAGTAAATTGCCTCCAGTGAGTTTACAATTTTTCTCCTAATGAGAAGCCAACCATTTATTATGGATATGCACAATGATAACAAAGCCAAGATGAGACACGACTGCGACACACAAATATATACATGAGATTCTTTGATGATCAGGCATAGTGATGGTGAAAAGTGGATGACTAACATACGTGAAAATAGACGGAAGAGGTAATCTATCAAAAATAGTGCATGTTGCCAAGTTTTCACTACTTGTTTTTATTGAACTTTTTCAGATTTTATGATTTTTTTGTTGTTACCAAGATGCCTGTTTGCCAGGTTTTCATCAAGGTAACAATTTTATTTTTTCACTTTTTTTTGTACTTTCCTTTTTTTATCTTTTTTATTTATTTTTAACTATGCACTAGATGAGTTAGGTGTAGGAATTCTTGAGATGAAGGTTGTTGATGGGTTCTTCGAATAGGTCCCCTTTAGTTGTAGACAAATAATATGCTCCCAATCCAAAGACATATACAATTAAAAAACACCTAACCAATTTGGTTCAAATTTTTCTTTCTTTTCCCTATCCTGTTCATGATTACAGAGATTTTCTTGTAGGACTAAGTCACCAACCTAAAATGTTCTCGGTTTGACCTTGTGATTATAGCTTATGGAAATTCTCTAATGATAGGATTTTAGATGATCAACTGCATGCTAACAACGCTCATCCAATAGTTCCAACTCTTGTAGCCTAGATACTCTATAATCTTCTTTTGAAATAATTCCCTTCAAAGATACCCATAGGGAAAGTAGCTCAACCTCAATAGGTAAAATTGCCTCTGATCCACAAACAAGAGCATATGGTGTGGCTCCTATAGGGGTGTAGATGCTAGTACAATATGCCCATAAAGTAGGATTTAGTTGAACATGCCAATCATGTCCAACATTATTGACATTTTTCTTCAGGATTTTCAAGATGGGTTTGTCTAAAGCTTCTACTTGGCCACTCCCTTGAGGGTAGTATGGTGTGGAAAATCTATGTTGGATGTGGAGTTTTTCACAAAGTTCATGTACATCTTTATTTGTGAAAGGTCTACCATTATTAGTGGCAATGGAGCTAGGGATACCATATTGACATATAATGTAATTTAGGATAAAAGAGGCAATTTGTTTGTGAATTATGGTGCTCAATGGTATGGATTCAATCCACTTTGTGAAATATTCGGTAGTTGTGATTATGAATTTGTTCCCATTAGAGGAAGATAGGTGTATCTTTCCCAAAAGATCAAGTCCCCATTGACATAAAGGACAAGTTGATGTAAATGGTTGTGGCTCCTATGTCGATGCATGAATTAGGTTTCCATGGACTTGGCATTTCTTACACTTCTTGAAAAGTTGAAAAGAATCTTTCTCCATCTTTGGCTAGTAATACCCCAAGCCTAGGAGCTTTTTAGTGAGAGTTAGACCACTTGAATGAGTGCCACAAATTCCTTTGTCAAATTTTCATAAAGTGGCTTCATACTCGTTATGTTCAATACATCGAAGGAGAGTACCATTGATACCTCGTCGATAAAGTATATCAGCTATCAAGGTGTGTCGAGTTTTTTGTCGGATAAAGTTTCATTTTTGGTTTTGGAATAGATCAGGTGGTAGGGTATTATATCTTAGATAGGTGTAGATCTTCCCATAGATTTAAGCCTCAACCTTGACTAAATGGCATATTACTTGGGATTCAGGGTTATCGTAGGTGGGGTTAAACAGTTGTTCCACCATGAATTCATAATGAGCTCATTTTTCTACTATTTGTAGAAGAGAAGTGATGGTTTCCATGGCATGTGCAACTTTGTTGAACACTCTTGGGATTTGTTAAAATTTGATTTCAACAAAGTAATTTTTGAAATCATCTACCATTCTTTTGTACGACATCAACTTATCATCTTTTGTCTGATAATCATCATTAACCTGATTTATGACTAATTGTGAATCTCCATAGACTCTTAACTTTATGATTTTCCATTCCATGGCTACCTTGATACCAATGATTAATGCTCCATAATTAGTTGTGTTAGTGCAAGGGAACATTAACCTTTAAGACTTTGGAATGGTGTCTCCTTGAGGACTGACAAATAAGATTCCAACACCTACTCCATGTTGTGTGTAAGATCCATCAAAGTATAATATCCACTATTGTGTTGACACTATGAGGACATCTGCATCTAGAAATTCAATCTACTTGGGATGATCATCTTGTAATGGTGCTTCAACTAGTTGGTCAACTATTGCTTGGCCCTTGATTTCTTTTCTGTCCACATATTGGATGTCAAATTCACTTAATATCCTTACCCACTTTTCTAATCTTCCTGTTAAATTGGATTTTGCTAAGTAGATACTTCAATGGATCTATCTTGGCTATTAGTTTGATGGTATGTGTTAACATGTATTATCATAATTTTTGCATAGAAAACTACTACTAAACAAGATCTTTCAATGAATTTGTAATTAATCTCATATCCATTCAATGTTTTGTTGATGTAATAGATCATATTTTCTTTTCCTGTAGTGCTTTTTTGTGCCAAAAAAGCTCCCAAAGATACCTCAATAGTTGAAATGTAAATAAAAAGTGGTTTTCCCTCTGTTGGTTTTACTAAGATAGGTGGAATCATTAGATATTATTTTAGTTGATTAAAAGAAGCTTCAAATTTTTCATCCCATTTGAAGGAAACATTCTTGTGTAGCAAGTGAGTCAAATGATGACTTTTATCCACCAGTTGTGTGATGAATCTTCTAATAGATTGGAATCATACCTATAAAGATCTAAGTTGGTTGATGTTCTTAGGAGGAGGAATTTTAATGATGGCTTTGAATTTCACTGCATCTACTTGAATGCTCTTAGCTAAGACTATATATCCTAAGAGTTTAGTTGATGTCACTCCAAATACACATTTCTTTGGGTTTAAACACACATTAAAATTTTCCAACTGAGTGAAGATTTTATCAAGGACTTCTAGATTTCCTTCTCTAGTGAATGATTTTGCTAACAAGTCATCTACGTAGTCCTCCATGAATGTGTGCATCATGTCATGAAATATTGTCATCATTGCATGTTGATAAGTGGCCCAAACATTCTTCAACCCAAAAGGCATGATGTTCCAACAAAAGGTACCCCATGGGTAGGTGAAAGTTATTTTTTCTTGGTCTTTTGGTGCAATTTTTATCTTATTATAGCCTGAAAAATCCATCCATGAATGATAGCATTGCATGACCTATTGTTCTTGAAAGAGGAAAAAATAAGTTTTACAGGGACCCGAAACCACAAAGTTTACAAACTAAAGATAAGATCATTAAATACACTAAAAGTAGAAAGGCTATAAAAAAAACAACAAGAAAAGTCCAAAACCACCAAAAAGACTAGAGAAGGCCAAAAAACAAAAAAACTAGACAAAACACCAACAACAACTAAATTTGGGTCTTTAATAAATCTACAGTCTCAACTTCCAACTCATTCATATCTTGAACCCCCCTCTTTAAAATTTGAACCATCTAGGTAGTAGGAGGTTCTTTCTTTTTAAGGTTGGCATGGGTCCTTTTCGAAATACCTTGGTCCTCATTCTTGATTTTATCCTTGTTCTCTTCCATATCAACGGCCAGCGAACCTTGTTGTGTTTTTTCCAACTTTTCAAACATAGCATTGATAATGATGGCATTGTGCCTAGCCATTTTATGGTTTTGTTCCACAACAATTTTCATGTTATTTTTATTTTTTACCATTTTAGCTTCCAGAGACTTGTACTAATCCTCAATGTCACCTTCTCCCATACCAGTGCTATTCTTTTTCCCTTTTCCTTCTTCATTATTGAGAGTGGCTAGCTTCAATTTTAGCTCCTCCAACTTGCTATACAAAGCCCTATTTCTTTGAATAAGATGATTAATTTCTTGATAAGACCATTTCAAAACCTTGAAAATGCCACCAATTCCATTTCTTGCAGAGGCAAGAATATCGCCAGACTGAACCCGGACTAACATGAGGTTAACATCATCTGGGTTGGGAGATCCAGGAAATTTGGTACCATCAGCTCTGAAAGAGGCAGGAGGGGAGAGCACAAAATTTATGCTAGCATCAAGGTTATCAAATTTTTCTTCCAAGGATTCTACAAAGTAGGAATCTAACTTATTGATAAGAGAGCCCTTGAGAACATGATTCTTAAAGGGGACAGGACAATTAGGGTAGGTCTTAGGGTTAGCTTTAGCAAGCTGGGGTTTTTTAGGCTAGGTTTTCATACTAGACATCTCAGAGGATGGGTGGGCTTCAACAATTCTTTCGGTAAGGTTGATTCTCTGAACCCCAAATATTTGTTTCATAGTCCTCAGACACCGTGGAGGAAACAAGTTTGGATAAAGTTGACATACTTTGATAGTGTTCATATATTAGCCTAATAAGACCAGGATGAAGAATAGGATATCTCCTGGTATTTTTCTTATGGTCTTCAAGGCTATTACTCAATGAACATAACAGGTAGTGAGGAAAATAAATTTGTACCTTATGGTGGAAGAGGTTGAGAATTGAAAAATGATGACCATACACTCTGGTGAATCTCTCGTCTAGGGTTATGTACTCCATTATAACATGAAGCACCTTTCACCACAGCGCCTTGATGGTGTCAATTTCAAAATAGCTATTGGAAGTTTTAACTAGTTTCAATTTCTCCTTATGTTTCTTAGGAAATTTGATGACCTCCTCATCAGAAAACCTTCTGTCATGATAAAAATTCGCACCCTCAGTTAACATTCCAATAACCTCCCCTATAATTTTCTCATCTAGTTTCACCTTTGTCCCAAAGAGAATAATTTCACCATTGTTCTATTCCTTCTCAAAGTAATCTATGGCCATAGTATCAAGCCCATGAATTTTTTCTAGACATGGAACCAACCCACCTCTAACAATCTACTTCTAGACCTTATCATTCCTCATGTGCACCTCATAGCATTTTGGCTGAACTCTTTTCTTGTCCCCCCCATTTTTTGTTTGTACCTTACTGCAGACTCTACCAGCATTGAACACCTATTGCAAAATAGCAACCTTTCCAATGCACCCACAAAGTGTACCACTTTTTCTTCCTAGCTAAGTAATATGATGTAGGCCCATCAAATCTCTTGATTTTGATGTACTTAGCCCTATTCCCTTTAATCATTAAATGTATTTTCCTATTTCCCATGTGTAACATCATAATATAGTAAGGCCCTGACTTTAGTTCTCAAGTCCCTACAATTCTACCATGTGTACAAACCTTGCTTCCTAACCCCTTCATTCAAAAAATAATCTACCACATTGTTAGCTTCCCTATAGATGTGTGAAACTTTTACTTTTTCAAACTTGTCTAGAATAGACTTTACTTCATCAATCCAATTCTTTATCGACCAGGTGGGGGGGTCCTTCCTAAGAGATAATCAATGATATTTTTTGAATCCCCTTCTAGCCATAAATTTTTTATATTCAAATTATAAGCTAACTTTAAATATTGAAAAGCTCTTATAGCCTCCATTACATGGTTGGTTTGATGACCTAGGGATATGGCTATAGCCACCATAAAATTACCATTTGAATCCTTGAACACACCTCCACTTTTGGCCATGCCCGGGTTGCCCTTCACAGCGCCATCAAAGTTGGCCTTATACCAACCATTTGGAGGAAAGGTCTAGCACACACCCTCCCTACTTTTCTTGGCTTTCTTGGAAGCTAAAGAAACATCCACTTTAATATTCCAATCCTTTTCTATCATTAGATCATAGGGAGTACACACCACTACTTCAAAGATAAGAACTTTTTGGGGAATAACATTAATTTTTTCCTTTATAAGCCTAAACTTTCTCTCAAAGACATTATTCGTTGACATCTCCTTATCCCTAAAATTTTTATTATTACATTCTTTCCACACTCCCTAAACAACAAAAGGGAATATGAAAGCCCATACCTTCAAATGAAGGGATTTTGAGTAAGGTCTTTTCATTGTAAAAAGAAATCTTCAATGGTCTAGGGGAACACCCAAGAGATATTCCAGAGGGTTAATGATTTTCCCCAAATTAAGGAAACAAATAGATAATGGAGAAACAAGTGGTTGGCTAACTCCTCCTCACTCTTGTAGAGGTAACATTTGTTGGGGATTTGAAAACCCCCTTTACAAAGATTGTCCACCATGAGCACCTTATTCTAAAGAATAATCCAAAAGAAGATATTGAATTTAGGAGTCAAGTGTTTAATCCACACTTTTGACCAGAAGGGAGGGGGAGGTTGAAAAAGGGACAACAAAGCAACAATCAAAGAGATAGAGTAGTTACCCAAAGGGTTATCCATCCAAACAAGAATGTCATCCTACTAGGTCTATCTTAAACTAATAGCCTTTAAGGAGGATTGAAGCTGAGCCAACTCCTAACTAATCAAACATAAGTTCACCCAGTCTCCTTCATGCCAATAATCTTTGACAAGCTCCCCAAAAGTTTCTTTACATAGCTCTTCCCATCTATTGAATCTTTCAATTTTGATAAGGGGTTCCTAAAAAATCCATTTATCCTCCAAGAATCTGGCTTGATTTCCATTTCTAATGCACCATCCTATCCATAATTCTAGAATTTTTCTACCAACAATCATATCATTCCAGCAAGCTAAGCCACAAGGGAGGATAGGAGAGTCCAACAAAGCTTTGAGGGACATACGGTTGGCCATATATTTATTTTTTAAAATTTCTTTCCATTCTCCACCAGACAAGAAAGATCTCCATATTTGTTTGGCCAGAAGAGTATTATTCATAACTCTATTTTTCTGAGAGCTAAATCTCCTAAGGTTTTTGATTTGAAAACCAAATCCCACCCTATAAGAGGCATTGTCTTTCTTTCCTCCACTCCAAACCAAAGGAATATTTTTTGGATGTTTTCAATGGCCTCAACATATTTAGAAAGAATTTTAAAAAGGATTAAAGCATAAACTGGGAGGTTCTAAAGAGAAGCTTTAAGAAGTTGAATTTTTCTAGCTTGGCTCAAAAGAGCTCCTTTCCAACCTGCCAACTTCTTTTTGAACTTGTCAACCAATAAACACCAAAGGAATCCAGACATTTAAGGCATAACGAAAGTCCAAGATAAGAAGGTAAGGATTCCACTCTGCAACCAAGGATTCTTGCAATCTTGACCTATCTATGCTAAGGGGTATTGAAGAAAAAAAGGGAACTCTTTTCTCTATTGACCATCTACCTAGTCACCTTCTCATACACGTCTAAAGTTTTTTTCAAAGTCTTAGCCTCATTCACTATGGATCTTCCCATCAACATAGTGTCATCAAGAAACTATTGGTGAGAACAAATCAGATTAGTGGAAGGACTTAGACCTATAAGAGACCTCTATTAAATCAATCTTTTAAGATTCCTTCCCAGGCTCTCAACCATTATAGTGAAAATAATAGGTGAGAAAGGATCGTCCTATCTTAAACCTCTTGAATTTTTAAAGAATCTAGAAGGAGATCCATTCACAATAATAGATGTGGAAACTGTAGTAACCAACTGATACATTAATTGAATGACTCTTCTACTAAAACCAAACCCCCTTCTAATTTTGAATAAAAACTCCCAATCAACACAGTCATAAGCTTTCGATATATCTATCTTAAGAAGAAACCCTTCAGTTTTAGATTCCACAAGTGAATGAATATTCTCATGGACTATGACTATAAAATCTAAGATTTACCTAACAAGTACAAAACCATTCTGCTGGTGTGAAATCAACGAAGGAAGGATAGAAAGGCTCCTTGAGGTCAAAACCCTTGAAATGATTTTATATAGAGAATTGCAAAGACTAATGGGTTTGAACGCTTCAAACTCCATTGCCACTAGCTTCTTAGGAATAAGGACCACAATAGTAGCATTTAGTTCCTTAAGGAGCCTTCTGGATCAAAATAATTCCTTAACAACATTCATGACATCACTTTCAACAATATTCCAAAACCATTGAAAAAAGAACATAGGAAATCCATTAGGACCAGAAGCCTTATTTCCTTCAAAAGAAAAGACAACTTTCATGATTTCCTCCTTAGAGGGGATGACCACAAGCTTTTCATTATCTTCCCTCTCAACAACCTTAGGGATAGCCTTTAATAAAAAGTCTTGGTCATTTTTATTGATTTCCCCATTCACGGAAAGAAGGTTGTTATAGAAGAGGACAACTTGCTTTTTGATGTATTCCTCTTCCTCAAATCTCGCACCAATGACTTCAATGAAACAGATTCTATTGGAATCCCCATGTTTAGAAGTAGATAAATGGAAATACCTTGTATTTATATCTCCAAGTGAAAGCCACACAACCCTTGATCTCTACCTCCAGAACTCCTCCTCTTTAGCTATTATGTCATGCAATTTCACCAACAACTTATTTTATTTAACCTTATTATTTTCAATGTATCCTTCCTTTTGGATTTTCTCCTGGATCTCTGCAAGTTTCATTTGAAGTTCAAATTTAATGCCAAAATATTTCCAAAGTATTCTTTTTTCCATCTTCTTAAATTGTGTTTGACTTCTCTCAATTTTTTAGCAATTCTAAACATAGTAGTACTTGGAACATCTATATTCCACCATTTCTTGATTTCATCAAAATTAAGGGGGTGGGACAATCACATTCTCTCAAAGCTAAAGGGAGAGTTTTTCTTCACCTTTATAGGATTTCCACAAAAATTATGGGAAAGTGATCTGACCCTACTCTAGAGAGAGCTTTAAGAGAGTAGAAATAGCTTAAAAGCCACTGATGAGAAATTAGAGTTCTATCTAACCTTCCTTGAATGGGATCCTTACCAATTATTCTATTCGACCAAGTATACTGAGCCCCTTACAAGTCTATGTTGATCAGCTCCTTATTGTTGATGAATTCAACAAGATCATATTTACTCTCCTGATTCACTTGAGAGCCTCCAAATTTCTCCTCATTCAGAAGGGGAGTATTAAAATCTTCCATTACTATCTAGTGGTCATTATAAAAAATCCTTTAGAAAGTAGAGAGCTCATTCCACAAAGGCTTTCTAGCTCCTTTGGGGACCATAGATATTTGACAAAATCTAGCTAAAGTTGTCTATGATATGTGTGAATTTAGTAGCCACATGATTATTGCTCTTTAGAAAAGGTTCCCCTTTAATGAGGTTCTAGTTCAAAAAGGTAGCAATTCCTCCTAATGCACCATCTAAACTATTTCCTTGATTTCCACAGTTCTACAACATTTTGATCTTCTCCACCTTTTCCTTAGAAATTTTAGTTTCTTGGATGAGGAGAATATCAACTTTATGATCCCTAACAAAATTTTGTAAAACATCCCTCTTCTGAAGGCTATTAAGCCCTCTTATATTCCAATACATAATCTTCATATCTTACCAGGGGATTGGAGAATCTTTGGAATGGTCTTTTGAACACCATCTGCTATGTCTTGAAAGCTTTCATGCTCTCTCTGCCATTTTCCTGATCTTCTGCCTTGGCTAAGCTTGGTAGCTCCACAATCCTTCTTTACTCTTGTTCTAGTAACAACTCCACTCAGAGTATTCTAATGTTTGATTTTATCCTTCTTTTCCTTAGAATGAGAGAGGACTTCTTCCCAATCAGTATCTTCTTGGCTTTCCATCTCTCTGCCAAATTCCCATTCCTTATCATACATTCTTCTTTGCTCCCATGGGAGGGTATCCATCTAGCCATTCCTAAGTTGATTCATATTATCACTCAAAAGCTCGGTATTCTGGCTCAGATCCTCAAATCTCATTTTGAGTTATCTTTTTCCCAAGTTTAAGTGGGTCACTCGAAGGGGAGCATTCAATAGAGGTAGTATTCAGGATAGGAATGCCAATATCTAGAGAGAGACGCTGGATAGGAGTGTCATCAAATCTAGGATACCCATTTTCTTTTCCTTTTGATAAGATCTTAAGAGGGGAGGAAACAGATTCCTCATCCCTTTTACCTTCCTCCACACTCCAAATTTTTTTCATCATCTTTTGCCCCTATTTGGTGATTCTTTTGCACAATAGCATTATCTTTTGCCCCTATTTGGTGATTCTTCTACATAATAGGATCCTTAGGTTTTGTTTCATCATTAAAGTCAGAGGTATTCCTCTAAGTTTCATGTTTCCTTCCATCCTCCTCATTAAGGGTATTGGTATTGCTTGCTTGTCCTTCCCCATAAGATTTCTTTCTCTAGATAGTCATAGGGTTGGACTGGTTGTTTTCTTTTTCTTTACTGGCATTTAATGGATATTTCTTAGCCAAATGCCATGTTTTTCTACATTTAAAGTAGGCAAAGGGAATGGATACAAACTCTATAGTTTGTGTCTAGGTTTTGAACTTAGATTGAATATCTATTGAAGAAGGAAGATCAACATTTTGTGAAACTCCCACACAGATTTGAGCAAACTCCGATCACTTTCTAGCTACTGTCATAGGGGCAATAGACAAGAGTTCTCCAAAAGAATTGTCAATTCCGTTGAAAGTGTCCTTATTCCAGTATTCTAAAGGGAGACCTAGGAGTCTATCCCAAATTGGAAAGTTCTTGAAAATAGAGTTAGAGAGATCCACATGAGAGGTCCACTTTTTGAGGGCCAGGGAATATTTTCCAATGACCCAAGGTCCACCACTCTTCACAGCCAAAATATCCTCCTTGCAGGTGAACTCAAAGGCAAAGAAACCTCTAGGAAGAGCAACCACCATAACCTTCCCATTGGTTCCCCACTTATTTTTGACAAACTCCCTAACCACCTCAACATTTGGTCTAGGGCCCATGAACTTTCCAACCAAGACTTTTTCCATTAAAGCAATATTATAGTCAATAATAGGATCAGACACAAAGATGGAGAACTTACCTTTCACTAGGTTAAATCCATGATGATATCTATGTTAGGTAAAGGAAAGTCATCCTTTGGACAAGCCTTGTTAAGATCTCTAAAATCTATACATATCTTGGTGCTATTATTTGGTTTAGAAACTAGTACAATGTTTGAGATCCATTCAACATAGTCAATTGAGTGAATGAATCCTACATCTAACAATTTTTTCAATTCTTCTTTCACCAATATGGTGATGTGCAAATGCATTTTTCTCAATGTTTTCTTCATTGGCTTCACTCCAGGTGGTAGAGATAAATAATGCATAATAAGATCTAGATCCATCCCTCGCATGTTAGCATAGGACAAAACAAAGTCAATTTTTATATCTTCAAAGAATTTGGTGAAGCTTTGTTTTTCTTCCTCTATCATAGATGCAACTAGATGTAGGGTCTTCACTATTTTTGCAATGCCAATATTGATGGATTGTGTAGGTTCAACTAGTATTGAAGATCTCTCATGATAGTGCTCACGAAGAGTGTAAAATATCCCATCCTTTGGTGCCTCAAAGAGGATTTCACCATTGGATACACTCTTCATTTTTATTTTTTCTTGATCTAATACTACATTAAATGGTTTGCACTATTAGATCAATTTTTTATATTCATTTTGCAACTGAGAGAACTGGCACTCCCCTTGTCTAAGGCTTTGTTATGAGATTCACTAGTGAAACTTTTTTCAATATTTTTACAGCAAAGAAAGTTGAAAATGGCATGGTCATCTAAAAAATAGGGATATCAATTAGCTTGGTTTGGTCCCATCCAATTAGCTCAGTGTGTATCAATGGCAAGGAATCATCGAATTGGTTTAAGTCAAAGGTGGTAAGTCTTAGGATTACAACATTTTCAAAGTTTTTGATAGAAATTTCAAGGTCTATGACGTTACTCTCCTATGAGGGATCTATCTCGCTCAATGTCTGATCATCTTCAATATAGTCATTGATATGTAGTGATCCAATTTCAAGTGGTGTAGACCCTAAAATTTAGCCCTCCATACATGTGGGAGCATACCTCAGTATCACATCTTCTTTGTCTTCATAAGATACTTCAGATAATGAGTCCCATTCATATTCATTGGAGTCTGTCTCAGAACTGGCTTGAAATTGAAGGATTCACTCACAAATATGTTGCTTGGTTTCTTCTTTTAACTCTTCTTTTTATCCTAGTACAATTTTTTCTTTTGGATTGGTTATGATAGGCTACATTGGTTCTATGTTTCCTTCTTTTCTTTTGCTGATAGGACCTTTTTCTTCATATCCCATCTTCTCTAGGATTGTAAACCCTTTACCATATGGCTCTATTAGTACATTGGAAGTTGATTCTTGTGATTGTTCATCTTTGTACAACTAATTTAAAATTTCCTTGTCTTTAGACTCATCCACTAGTGTGCCTTCTTTTACAAATGTGCCATCAAAGAGCATGGTTGGTTGTGAGGATTGTTGCCTTGATGTTGATGGATGTCCATAGGATTTTAGAGAAGGTAACAACTATGAAATACATAAGGATTTATTGAAAGAATATTCACCCATGCCTTTTTCCTTCAACTGAACCTTTTTCTCAAATAGTCTTGACAAAGAGTTTTATTGACATTCATTGTTTGAGGAAGTAGAGTCATCAATGCCCTTATATTTTGACTAAACCTTTTTCTCAAACTAATCTGACAAAGAGTTTAGTTGTATTTAATTGCTTGATGAACTAGAAGTGATGGCTTCCTTGTTATGGGGAAAAAAAGTTTATTGAACCATCTTAAGAGTGTTGCAATATTGAGGATTGTTGGAATCAGTTGAAATGGTGATCTCTTTCCCATTGAAAGAAAATTTCAAACATTGATGATACGTTAACGAAACTATTTGCATTTCATGGATCCAAGGTCGACCCAAGAGTATGTTGTATGTCAAATATTTGTCCAAAACTTGGAAAACTATATCTTTTTGGTTTGGTCCCACTTGAATTGGTAAGACAATCAGTCCTTGTGAGGATCTTTCTTCATCATCATAGGCTTTGATAGTGATGTTTCTTCTAGCATCTATTGAATTTTTTGAGAATCCTAGTGCACAGACAAGCTTTAAAGTACAAATATTTAGACCAATTCCTCCATCTATTAGAATGTGCTTGACCCAATATTTATGAATGATAATCTCAATATGAAGGGTTGTGTTGTGGGTGTGAGTAAGGGATGCATCATCATTTTTAGAGAATGATAGGCAATGTGGTGTGGTCAAATGTCCCACCATGTCTTGTAATTGACAAAGTTCCAAATTAGTAGGTATCGTGGTGTCCACTAGGGCCTTTTCTAGAATATCCTTGTGAGCTAGTGAAATTTTGAGAAGTTCTAATATGGATATTTGAGCTAGGATATTTTGCAATTGGTCCACAATGTTTTATTGATTTGACGGGGCAAGGATTGTTTTAGAGGTACTTCCCTTCAAGAAATATTTAGACTGAGCTCTTGTGGTCATGCTTACTAGCATCTTGCCTTGTTTGTCTTTGATTTTAATGACATTAATTTGATTATCATTTCTAGCAATTTCTTGTCTGATGTCATGAATTTGATTATCAACTATAGAAATGTCATTCATTTGACTCTTAGCTGTAACAATGTCCTATTTGTCATAAATTTGGATGTCATTGATTTGGTGATCAACTGTAATGTTTGGTTTGTAATTGGTTTGATTTGATTTGATGTTGATGTCATTGAGTTGATTTTTAGCTGTAATGATATCATTGATTTGATTAACAATTACTTCAATTTGAAGGATGGTAGAATCATAGACATAGTTCACATTTTCCCCTTTAGTGTTTGTTGAAGAGGATTCCTCTTTTTCATAATTGGGTAGGTGTTTTTGTATGCACCATGATCAATGTTTGTTTGAGGTACCTCTATTAATAGTTCCTTTCTATCTATCGAGTCTTGTATCAAATGTTTTAGTTGCATGAAATCATTTGTTTTGTGATCCTTGTTTCTATGAAAATAAAGCATCATTCCACCATGAAGGTTTAACACTTGGTTCCCAATATCATGCCTTTGGTAACATTATAAGATTGGATGTAAGAAGCTCTTTCAATGCTGATTCAACTGATTGTCCCAAAGGTGTAATCTTTCTATGATTTGATGGTGTTTGATATGGTGGTGGTTTAGATTCAGTATTGTTTTGATTGCTATTTTGATTGGTGTTTTTTTTAGTGTTTGGATTGGTCTTGGGTGTAATTCCTGATAGATTAAAGACTGGTTTTTCATTTTGTGTTTCAACTACACCATCATTGCTACCACCATTCTTGTTTCTTTGCAGAAATTCGGGTTTCTCATTGTTGTTATAATGATTAGAGGAGTTTGTTGAGTCGTTTCCTTTATTGTATATTTTTACAACTCTTTTAACCAAGGCTTCTTCAATTTTGAGTCCATTTTCAATCATTTTCTCAAAAGTGGGTTGACATTGCAATTCAAGTCTATAGCTCATCTCATCATTTAGATTGTCAATGAAGATTCCCATATTTTTCCTTTTTTGGTATAGGATGAGGATATCTAGCAAATAGTCTTCTCCATCTTTGTAAAAATATGAGAAATGATTCACCCTTCTTCTATTTTTTGTTGCAAAGATCTTTCACGGTTATCTTGTGTTGGATATTGTATGAGTATATGGTGATGAATTTAATGACTATCTATTCAAAGGATCTAATACTAGGTGGGAGTTTTGAAAACCACTTCATGCAATGGCCACCCAAACTTCGTGGAAACAAGCTCGTCAAATAGGTATCTTCGTGTGAAAACTTCAAGCTCATGGTGTGAAATTCTCTTACATGATCTATAGGATCAGATTTACGATTCTACTTGTCATATTTTTGGAGATCACAATTTGGTGGGAATGGTATTGTGTTCAAACTTCTATAAAAAGGATAAGGGTAGATATTGTGCAGCAAATATCTTTTTGTGGTTCCTCTTTGCATGTCTTGAATTTTTGTTTGAATATTTTGTATTTGTTCAATCAAAGCATTCATTGGATTTGTATTTCATGAATCAACTTCTGGTTTCTTTGGAGCTCCTTTCAGTTGAGTGACATCAAAATCAGCTAGTATTTTCACACCTTGACTTTCTAGCATTAAAAGGTATTTCTCTCCATCTTTTTCTAAAACCTTTTCCATGAACTTGTGGATCTTGGGATCTTGTTGAGTTGTTTGAATGTCTACATCAGTGATTTCATCAGTTTCATGTTGGTGGAATTTATGAAAGGGATTTTCTTAACCTTCAACCATGGTATTTTGAGTTTTAATTTCCTTTTCTTTGAGTTTTTTCTTTTGAGATCTTGTTAAAATAGGCATACAAGTGATAAATATTTACTATAACTTTGATCTTTGTTTAGAAGTTCCAAGGAGATTTCCTAAGTCAAATAGACTAACAAATTCTGTTGATGAGACTAAGGTAATGAATCTGATGATAATTTGTTGTTTGGTGGTGAAGGATAACAGATCTTGATGATGAAACTCAGCTAGATAGTTAGAGATAGGTTTGATGATTTAGGAACTTTAAGATAGTTTGATCCAAGTTTAGTTAAAATAATTCACTTGTAAAATCTAGTTTCTTCAAGTTTAAATTCCTATGGCAATAAGGAATGATCTATATTTTGAAAAAGAAAGTCCCAAAATCTTATTTCAATTGTCTGACAAATGCTCAAATTAGCTCTCTATTTTTAATTTAGCTAGATGTGCTAAAATAGGGACCATATATGCTAAAATATGGAACAAATGTGCTAAAATAGAGACTGGATGTGCTAGACTATACCCTAGATGCACTAGGACAAGAAATTTGATGCACTAAAAGATTTGGTGAAATGCACTAGAATATGTGCTAAATACGTACAAAGGTGAAGCCAATGTGCTATATTTCCTCTCTATATGCGTTGGAACAAAAATTTGATATTCTATAAACTAATGTAAATATGTTAGAACATGGACTTAATGCATTGAAAGGTGAAGCCAATGTGCTGAAAAGACCCTATATGCACTGAACGATGTGATGAATGTGCTAAAACAAACCAGAGATACACTAGACTACCCCCGAGTATGGTTCAAATTATCTTATAGAATTCAACTTAGCTTTGTGGGAGTATTAGGTGGATGCATTAAAGTAATTGTAAATGTGCTAGAATATGGGAAAAATGCACCAAAATATGGCCTAAATGTGTATATTAAATGTGATAAAACAAAAACTAGATGCATTGAAGTATGAGCTAAATGTGCTAGAAGGTGAACCAAATGTGTTAAAACAAAATTTGTATGCATTAAAAAGTAAGCCAAATGTGCTAGAATAGTAGCTAAATATGCTAAAAGGTATTACGGATGTGCTAAAATAGAAGCTTGATGCACTGGAAACTGAGCAAAATGCTCTAGAATATGAAATCTATGCACTAAACTAGAAATAATCACCATTTTTTAAAATTTATCTAATTTTCTTATTTTCAACTCAGTGAATTAGGTGTTTTCTAAATGAAAAATCTTCTACATAGGGAGTATGCTTGGTTTTCTCATTTGTAAACCATGTGAATTAAGTTTTTTTAAATGGATAATCTCTTGAAAATGATTGCAAACACAACAAGTTGTAAAATAATTATTTCACCCAATAAGGTAAACATTGAGTGTATGTTCTAGTATCAGGTCTGATCTCTTTGATTTCCAAAGGTATTAACAAGAGAAAACAAATTAGTCACTTTTCTAATGTCAAGGGTCATTTAAAATATCACAACCAACATCTTAGAACTATGTCAGCTCACACAGTCGTGTCACCCCGTAGAGGGCATCCATGTTTTTTCCTTTCCTAGGTCTTAACCAAAGTTGAATCCTCCAATTTTGACCAGTAATCCCTAGTAGTTATATGATGAGTATCTTGGGAATAAATTCTTCCCTCCCCTTTCATTGTGAATATTGAAAATGTTCACAGACTAGCTCGACTGGCTAGTACACTTAAAGTTCTTAGTAAGGGTTTATGTTTGGTGCGGAAAATGATAAACTCCCTTATGAGACTTCCCAGCCTTTAGAAAAAAGGATTTTGGGATGGTTATCAATGCACACTACCATTGACTAGGAGTTTCCTTGCAATCACATTTGATTATAATGGGTTGGAATGCTTGGCTTTAGCTTTTCCCACTTAGGTCATTCCCATAGGATGAGTACTTTTTTCCACCATGATAGGCCTTCTAAAGGTGCTAATGTGTTAAATGAAAGAGTGATTCTAGCATTCTGGTCACCTAGTGAAGGGGAGAGCATAGGTGTATCACTATACAAGAGTAGTATACATGGTGTTCATTAACCTCTTAATTAAACGATATTGCTAATTTAATCAAAGGAAAACAAAATTAACCCAAGCCCCTATAAACACCATTAATAGTTTCAGATATTTTTCTTTGATAGCATTTTAAATACCTACAAAATAGAAAGCTATCAATTAGCCTCCAAAATTTTGAATTTCTGCAAATAAAGTTGAATGTGCTAAAATAGAAACCATATGCACTTAAAGATGTACTCTATGTGCTACAAAACAAACTAAATGTGCTAATTTGGAAAGTAGAAAATGAAAACTAAAGTCTTGTATGCACCAAAAGAGAAGCCAAGTGCATTGAAATATCCCACAGATGTGCTAGAACAAGGCCTAGATGCACCACAAGAGCAACCAAATGCATTGAAATAGGAACTGGATGCGCCAAAAAATAGACAGATGCGTTGAAAGATACTTCCGGTTCACTACATCAGAATTCACGATCCAACCAATGAATGAAAACTTGCCAGAAAATGTTAAATACAGGGCTAGGCCCAATGGTGGGCACCAAAATGTATGGCACATTTGTATTAAAATGTGTGTGTAATATGTAAGAAATACAACACAATCAATGAAACATTATATTAGAGAGAATTCAAATAAAAATAATCAAACTGAAAGAAAAACTATCTAATGTCGTCCCATTTTTCTCTATCTCTATGGATTTCTCAAGTCATTATGGTTCTCAGATTGGGTATATGCACATGACCTTTAAAATGACAACCTAAAGAATGAGATGCTAGAAATTCAATAAACCTTTCTACATGATTAATTGCTAAATGATATGTTGTATATGGTTTTGCAAAGACTATGATAATGCTATGATATTGATAATGGAAATGCTAGGATGCAATTATAGGATTTAAGATGCAACTAATGCTAAAGCCATGATTGATTAAACTAAATGATACTAAAATGCAAATGCTAAATGCTCAATGCCAATGTTAAGGTCACAATGGCATTTCTGTAGAATGTACCTATGCTCAATTCTCTATCTATCAAAATGTTGTAAATGGGACTATATTTATAGATTTCTCCAAGGCATAGGCTAATGTGGAAGGATTCAATGGTCTGGATTTGATATGGAGAGATGAACGGTCAAGAGTGAAGAAGTTGGAGATAATCAAGGAGTGTGTTCCCTTTAGAAGAACACTTTTCCAAGTGTGAGAGGAATCAAATGGAGGAGAGAGCCAAGTGCCTCAAAATGTGTTACAATTTGTTGAGATAAATGCCAATTTAAATATTACGGATAGTTAATTTCATGAGAAACATGATGAGGTAGAAAATGTGCTAAAATTCAAATATAAAATTTGAATTTGATAGAAGGGAGTTAATTAAATAAAACTAGCTAATTAAAGTTGTTTATTTATTAAAACATGAAGAAAATGATTTAAAATAAGAAGAATTAAAGAAGGTGAACTATATAAATAAATTTTGCAATTTATTTATAAGTAGAAAAAATAAAGATTTATTAATTAAATAACTTGTATTTAATTAATTTTCTCTAGACCAATTTTAGGTGTATACAAATGACTAGACCATAACCTATTATTTTTATGTTGTGGAGTTGGGAAAAACCAACTGAAACATAGAAAAATAGGTTCTTCTATTAAAATGAGAGGTTTACCAAAAATTTACTAAAATTAGAAAGGGAAAATGAGGTTCAATGGACTTATATTTCATCTATTTCATTAGGAAAACAAATAACCCAATAATAGAATTGACTTTAATCCTTTAAGTGAGTCAATTGTATGAAAGATCTTCTAATTTCCTTTTGTAGTGTTGAAAAATGTCGTCATGTACATTTTCACACTTAATTTGGGAATCATTAATGACAAACATGACTTAACATCACTTGGTCTTGTGTTGTGAGGTGTTTTACACTTCCAAATTAGGTCTTGGGCCCTTTTTAAGCTAAATTAACTTAACTCTACCTTAATTTAGTGTTGTAAAGTGTATTTATTTACACTTTCACTTTAAATTTAGGAAGCTTGTAAATAAAGTGGGCCTAATCTAGTGTTGTATTGTGTTTTACACATTCACATGGGATTTAGAGCCCTACTAAGCTAAATAGACCCCATTTGACCTTAATTTAATATTGCAAAGTATATTCATTTACACTTTCACATTAAATTTTGGGCCCTATTGCATTTATGACCTTTATATCATCATTAATAGGACCCTAAGACCCTATATTATTCATCCCAAGGCATATTTCAATAAAAAAACCCAACAACATCAACATGTGTAAACCTAACCCACACACTCCCTGACACTTTAGCAAGCAAACTAGGCCCTATGGGACCCATTCACCACTTTGGGTGAATGAGTCTGATTTGGCCTATTTTCAAGGTTTTAAGTGGGAATGATTGGGTTTTAAGTTCAAATTTCATTTATGTCGGCCTTAGGGACCTAATAAATAGTCATTTGAGTGGATTTCCTATATAAACAAACTTTCAAATTCTTATTTCACCTAAGCAACATAAGCCTACATGATATCAAGTCAAGCAAGCAAGAGTTAAGCATTCCAAGAATTCACAAGAGTATCAAGAGAGCATTCAATCTAAGGCATTCAAGGGAAGATTTATTCATCAATTTTTGCAACAATTCAACATCCATCATCATGTCAAGATTATCAACCATCAAGCATGTTATTGAGCTAGTGTTGTGATGTAGCATTGAAGATCCAAGATCAAACATTGTTTTTCACCTATTATCAAGATCAAGATCTACATCCTATAGTGGTTTACAATTTTTGGCCAAACTGAACATTGAAATAATTTTTTTAACAAATCTTCACTCTCAGGATCCCATAGCAGCTAAACCATGAGAAATTTGAGGATGATACAAACTAGTGATTTGTGAAATTTTTCCTATAGATTCTAAATATATATTTTTCAATATTTTTGGAATTAGATTGCACTTCTTTTTCCATCTCCTTCAAAAAATAGTTTTTAATAGTAAACACCATTTTTAAAGAGTGACGTTACTAGCTAACACATAATTTTTTCTCTATTAGGGATAAAATTCTACATTTTTCAAATTTAGATTCGTAACTACGATATCTACTGCATGGAATTGGTTTCATAGCATTTCATTGAATTTTTTTTGTTATTAAGTTTCAAAGTCAAACCAATTACAATTTAGACATGATTCACTTACTAAAGCATATTTTTTATTAAATGTATCAAATTTTGTTCTTTTGTTGGATTAGGGACATCAATATCTAGTGCAGTGATATTTTTTACAAAAAAAATGATAATCTACTATTTTTCCACATGTGCAAAATAGAGAACTTGATTTTCAATGAAAAAAATAAATTTAATAAAACTATAAAAAAATACATAATAAAACCAAAACATATTAAAATAATATCAGATAGATAGCTCATTCCAAGGACTACCATTATCGAGTTGGGTCTCTGAATTCTCCTCCATTTTCATCCTTAACCCAAACTTTGTAGGGAAAAAAATTGTAGAAATTGGTGCAAGAGGGGTAGAAGGGGAAAAAAGGGGGGTTCTCTCGAACCCCCACCCCCATTTGAGGGAACACCCCTTGACCTTTCAAATGAAGGAGGGTTCACTTAAAGGGGGGTTGAAGCGAACGTCCCCTTTTTTAAAATTTTCTTTGGTTTCCATTCTATAAAACATGGATAATGTTTGTCCCATCATTGAATAAGTTTCACTCGAAGGGTGGTTTGAGTGCACCCAATTTTGGGTTCACTCAGATCCTAAGTTCATTCAAATCCCCCAAAACCCATAATTTTCATCATGGGGGTGTTTTTTGCAAGTTTCCTTCCTCAACAAAATTTGAAACCATTCATGGCCATTTCATGTTGAGTTGTATATTTACAATTAATCATTCAAGGTATCATTATTCATGTTTCATGTCCTTGTTTGATTGTTTCATCATTTGGTTTAATTACCTAAATAGGGTTTGACCAAGGAAAACCCCTATTCATTGACAATCAACAAGTTTTTCTCCTCTTTACATGTGTGATTGTAGCTATATGGATTGAAGAAAAGTGAATTTGAAGCCTTTGAAAGTACCAAAATGAAAAAATTTCAAATGTCATCAAAGTTTTCATGAAAATTTTTCAAGACTCATAGAAACTCATATCTAGACAAAAATATCCAGCCAATTTGCATGAAATCATTGGGGAAGTGATTATTTTATCCATCTTCAGAGGCATGCAAATTTTTAGTTCAAGATTGTATACTTCTAGGACACTTCATGAAAAAATGGGATTGATCCCCCAATTCTAGTGAATGAGTCCCACTATAGGAATTTCTCAAAGATTTATACAAATTTAGATACCCTTTTCTTGAAATTGATTTGTGTGTAGAAATCTAGATCTGGGAATAATTTTATCAAGTTGGGAAATGATTCCTAATAGGTCAAAAATTTAGATATTTCAGTGTTTTAGATCTCATTCATGTCATCTTCAGATTCCCAGGTGCACACATTTCATCTTGCAACTTTTTGTTCTATTTTATTTGCATTTCTAGGTCATTTAGTTAGAGTTTGAATCGAATTAGGGTTTCACATTACATCTTACATTACATTTGTTCTTCCAAGTTCTTACTTGGTAGTGAACCCCTTATTAGTTTACATTCAACCCTTAGGACAACCTTATTGTCAAAATTCTTTCCCCTTTCTTCATTGGTTTGAGATCTCTAGGGCATCCTTGAATGCTAGTTGGAGAAAAGTGGTGTTCTATGTCCTAAACCAAAAATCATCCATTTTTCAACTAATCATTTTGGTGAATTTTCATTTACAACATTTCATTTTTTGATTTGGAGTCCATCGTCATCCTAGAATTAGTTGCATTAGTTAACTGATATTCTAGGGTTTCTAATTATGCAGTAGTAAAAGTTCATATAGCTTACATTTTTGAATCTCATTTCATTTAAAATCAAACAAAATCTACATTTTCACTTAGGTTATAGCTCATACAAGCTAAAAAGCATAAAAAACACTCAAAATTTCCCAAAATTTGTGAAAAAAACCCTAATTGACACTCATTCACCGCTCTAAGCAAAATAATCCTAGTCTAGATTTTAAACTACCTATAATATCATTAAAAACCTCATTTTTTTGCTTCTTAAGCTTGCTGGTAACATATACTATAAGTCTAGAAAGTTTCAACAACATCTATTTTATGCATCTAGGTCAAAAAAATCAATTTAGGGTACTCATTTTTTAAATCATTTCAATTACAAGCATCATTAAATCTTAAAATTCTCACATTTTTGAAACTTTACATCATATAGATAAAATTACTTTTTACTTTTGCATATACAATTTTTACATTCATAATGCTTTGCATAAGTTTGATAGAAGTGCTTTTCATTCTTGGATACACATTGTTTGCATTCTTAAAGTTTTACATGCATTGGATAAAAGTGTTTTGCATCTTTGGATATACATTTTTTACATTATTGAAGCATTGTATGAGATGGTTAGAAGAGATTTTCAATCTAGGTCAAACAATGTTAGTGTCTTACATATCTAGGTATGCTAAGAAAAAGTTCATACCCCCTCCCTATGAGAGTGTTTTAGTTAAAGAGAATACAACCTTGGAAAATCGTAATGATCATATTTGTTCTTCTCCTAATATCTCTCCTATTTTTGAAGAAGATATTTTGGTGTTAGAAGAACCAATCAATGAGAATTTTGAGATTCCTAGTTGTTTCTCTCCTCTTACCTCTCTTAGTGGACAAGATATTGATGAAGAAGGAGACACAAGCATGGGAAATCATCATGATCACATAACAAAACAAGAGACTATTGAAACCTACATACATAACACTTTGAACAACTAGTCTACATTCACCTCTCAACGCTTTCCCCTCTTCTGATAATGTTTTAGATAATGAAAGTGTAAGTGAGGAAGATATGTTGGTGTTGGATGATCAAAATTTTAGGATCCATGACAACCCTCTTTATGTCTCCTCTCTTATTTTGGAAGATATTATAGGAAAAAGGAATGAAATTATGGACAATCATGACAATTTTATTTGTTCTTCTCCTAATATCTCTCCTATTTGTGAAGAAGATACTTTTATGTTAGAAAATATAGTCAATGAAAGTCATGGGAATCTTCATTTCCTCTCTTCCCCTAGGTAAAACATTATTACAAAAGAGAATACCAGCATTGCTAGACAAGACAAATCAACCATCAATCATTCCCCTGCTTGTGATGAAGCCATTTTTGAAGAGCCAATCATTGAATGTCAAGAAAATTTGGTTTGTAGTTCTCCTAAAAAATATCCTCCTAGGGAGGATATTATGGTGGAAGAAAATGACAACTTTTTTCCTTCCTTAGATGATGGAAAAAAGATGACGCTAGATTACCCTTTATTACAAATACATCAAACCAAGACCGATGAGGTTATGAGTATGTAAGTTTCCATTAGACCCCCCTTGATTAATGGACCTACTATATATCTTGTGGGACATCTTAAGAATTCTATAATTCTTTATCAACCTTCACACAATCCTCAAACTCAAAAAAAACCTAAACTTATCCTTTGCACACCTAAGAATAATGTGTCGTAGTAGCTGAGTCATAATACCATTTCTCATACATATAACACTAGAAACAATTTTCAACCAAGAAAAACAACTTCACCATCCCTCTCTTTGCCTAATCCAATTTTTCCTAGTGCTCTCTATTTAGCTTCACATAGTGGGAAGGAGTATGATCTTGTTGAGAAACTTAAGAATACTCCTACAAAGAAATCCCTATGGGGCTTAATTCAAAATTCACCTAATCATCACAATATGCTTCAAATAGCCTTGCAAAAAGTTTTGGTTCCCTCTAGTGCAAAACTAAATGGCACAACAACCATGATTCAAGGAATAAATGTTGAGATTGTTTTCCACCAAAGGGAACTCTCCCCTTTGGAAGTTGAAAAATAAAATGAAGCTTTCATAATAATATCTAGATATAAAAGGACAAGGATAAAAGGAACCCTTTTTTATAATGGCTCCATCCTTAATGTGTGTAGTGTATCCCTTTTGGACAAGTTTAGTATGGAAAAAAAAATTCAACCTGAATCTTTATCCATTAAATGATTTGACAATGTAGGAACATAGTCAATTGGTGTGATCACTTTTCTATTACAACTAGAAAGGCCACATTAGAGACAATGATCCATGTTATGCCTCATGATATTTCAACTAATATTCTATTAGGAAGAGTATGGATTCAGGAAATGAATGGGGTGCCTTCCACTCTTCATTGTAAAATGAAGTACATTTACAACAAAAAATTGTACACACTTGAAGCTAACCCTGACCTAAATAGTTGTTTGAAAATTGAGAAAAGCAAGGAAAATATTTTGAAAAAATTATAACCAAAGTACACAAGTGGAACCCACATGCAACAAAAAGATAAAGAAAAACATATCAAGAGAAAATCATGAAGTTATTAGAAGATGATTGGGTTCCTTAGATTTAAAAGCAATATACATGGAAGAATACAAGATCATAAACAAAGAGTCTGAAAATGGAAAATAAAAAAGTGGTAATGTCAACACAAAATTTGGAAGACCCTTCGAAAGCATCCATCTCAACCACTTTAGAAGAAAATACAACATAAAAAAAAACTTTGATGAACTTAATTATGAGCAACCACCGAGTCCAAAAGAAATGAAAAATCTTTATTGAAGAGGTTATGATCTTATGAAACAACTTGGATATAGTGGAAAAGGATCTGTTGCTAGAGAAAAAGGTATTTGTGTCCCTATAAAACCTAACACACAAGAAACAACTAATGGTCTTGGTTATTGTCCTTTGATAGAAATAAATAAGCTTTCACTTAATAGAAACACTCTAATAAAAGATTCTTCTAAGCCCACTTTATCAGTAGTGCATCCTAAACTAATAGACAATAGTGGTCTTGAGTGTTATCATTTACACAAAATGAAAGAAAAAAACAAATCTTCACTTAATGTCAATGTCATCTCTCAAAAAACTAATGATTTGAATTTGTTAGATTTTACATCCTCTTGTAAGAGAGTGAAAAAAATCTTGCAATCTAAATAGTCTTACATAGGTATGACACCTTGTACTATGCAAGAGATATCTTTGTTGAAAAATAAATGAACATATTCTATTGATCAAGAGAGTCTATTTGTGACACTACTTCAAGATCATCTGATATCTCTCCCTCCAAGAACACAAAAGAAATTTTACTACGAGAATTCATTTTGCACATATTATAGAGTTCATGGTCATTCTACTAATGAATGTAAGGCTTTGAGTAATAAAATTCAACACCTTGGGAAATGTGGTGTTCTTCCTTATGTTGAATCACCTAATTCCTCTAATTGAAACTTATTTCATCCAGTTTTTGCTTATCCTTGTCTTGCACTATGTGGGGGCAATCGGTTAGGTAGCCTTTTGAACCTTGTATGTCACCTAACATTGTCTCTTTTGGCTAGTTGACCACCTTTCATGTACATACAACAGGAAGCCTAGGATGTGGATGACATGCCTTAATTTGACTTGCATGTGACATAATTATCCATGACATAATTTCATTCAAGAACGTATGACTTGGCATAGGGCTTTCCATGTCTTCTTCTACTTTAAATAAATTTATCACTGTAGTGTAGGAAAATGCATACACTTTCATTTTTACACTTGTTTGGGCTCACCTTGCTTTATTTATTATTATTTATGGCTTAATTGGTCCTATTTTGTGTCCACAAGCCCTATGAATTATATAATTTTCTAGTAGGTATGTGCAGGATCATGATGGACCAAAAAGTGGCAATATGATGGGTATGTGGCTAATGACTTTTTTTACCCAAAATTGATGAAATGAAAAGGGTTTTTAAAGGAGGTTCTCAGCTCTCCACCAATATAAATTATGCTTTACTTTGAATTTAATAAATAATTAGTATTCATTTTCTATTTGAATTATGACTAAAGCCCTAATTGATAGGTTGATTGAAAAACATCTATAGATTTCAAATGGTATCACATTTTTTGAATCCGAAATATGCATCACATTCTATGCTTTGCATACTATATGATTAAAAAAACAAAAAATGAATTTCATGAATTTTTGACTAGGTTAAGGTGGTCAAATATACAATTTTTTATATTTTTTAAAAGTTGTAATAAGAAAATCATAATTAATTATTTACTTGGAAAAAAATTACAAAAAATATGCATCAAATCGGGACATGATTCCTCTACTTATATCTAAAATCTTATAAAAAAAATATTATCATTTTATTGTGGTTAGGTTGGTCAGACATAAACCTACTCCTTATTTTTTCCTTGAAATTTAAATACTTCTACATTGAAATTTCAAATTTTCACAAAATAGATTATATTTTTTTAAAATAAACCTTGTAGTTTAGAAACTACATTTAATTTTCTATAGATTCTATTCTTACATATTTTTGAAATAATATAGACAACTTATTCAAATTTTTACTTCAAGTTGCCTAACTTTGATTTTTCTGATTTTTTTGCCACTTAAGGGCCTAATTTTTCCATGATGATCCTACACATACCCTAGCTAATCCTGACATTCTCGAATGCATAAATGATAATTTAGTGACTCCATCAATGTGTCACTAATTTTTGGGTTGGGACTAAAATTCCACCTAGGGCGTCTTTGTCGTCAAGGCTCTTGAGACCTTGATTTTGAGATATTTGGATTGGGCCCCTTTTTGGTGTCTATTCCACAAGTTCTTTGGACTTAAGACTAAGATGCCACCTAGGGAATCTTAGTCCTCATTGAGTCATTTTTTGGATTTAACACCAAAATGATGGCTTGGTGTGATCTGATTTTTGGATATTAAGCATAAGTATAAATACACAGATCCTTCTCTCATTTTCATATACCTAGCAATCAATCAAGCATTCAAGCATCCAAATATTTTTTGAGAGCATTCAAGAGCAGATCTATCAAGCATTTGGAACCATTTTCATATTAAAGCATCATATCAAAGATTTTTCTTGCATCATGTGTGTTGTTGTGCTAACATTTGCGATGTAGGATTTTGATTCAATCAAGCAATTCAAGCCCTATCTTTCAAGAATTCAAGATCCATATCCATTACAACCATTATACACAAGTTTGTAGATTTTATAAGGGTTTGGTGAGTTGTAGCATTGCATATTGTTCATTCACCATTTCCTTCACTATTTCTATTTCATTTCAAGTTTTAATTACCAACAAGGGGTTTGACCAACGAAAACCCACATTCATTAAAAAACAACAAGTTTTCCCATCTTGCATATTTGACATTACAAATTTAGGTTGAAAATTTGAAGATCACTTGGAGTGCAAAGTTCTAAAAGTTGTAAAGTTGCATTTCAAAGTTGTCATCTTTATAGAAAGTCACCTATAGGCCACATTCAGAAGGTTCAGAACCTGAGATCTAAAAAGAAGAAAGTGAAGAACTTGGAGCTCAGGATCCTATTCAAAGTATGCAAAAATTCAAAATGGGACTAATATTCCATCTTAGCAATCTTAATCCTCCCAAGGTTATTTTTCAAATATTTTTTGAGATCCGGTTTTGAGATCTGAAGAATCCATATTTTCCTTGAAATACAACAAGACTAATACAACATTCTAGGTGTCTTAGTCCTCCTTGGCATTTCTAAACAACTCATTTGCATTTATAGAATCCTCACAACATCTCCAGACTTCCTAGGTACACACATACTATCTCCCTATTGCATAATTTCACTAATTTCATTTCTCATTTAGCCTACATTTCTAGTTTTAGGTCATTTTGCATATCACATTAAGTTTTCAAACCTTTTTTTCTTTTCCAAGCATTTGCTTGGTGGTGAACACTTAGAGTTAGAAGAACCCCTTCCTAGGTCCTTCATTATTGAGAATTCAATCACATTATGAGGCTGTTAGTCAATCCAATTGGGACTCCTAGTACATTAGTTAATGATTGGTGGAAAAAGTGTGATATATTTAGGTATCCATTTTTTGATTCATCATTTTGGTGAACCTGACTTGTGATCATTCATTTCATTTTGATTTGGAGTCCACTAAGGTCCTTAGATCTAGATTGCATCTTGCATTAGTGAAAGTGCATCTAGGGTTTCTTGCATTTTTGCATTAGGGTATGTGCAGGATCATCATGGAAAAATAGGCCCTTAAGTGGCAAAAAAATTAGAAAAATCAGGGTTAGGCAACTTGACGTAAAAATTTGAATAAGTTTTTGATAAAGGGTAAAATGGGTTTTACAAGGACCCGAAACCACAGAGTTTACAAAAATAAGGAAAGGAGACAAAAGTCCAACAGAAAACACCAGCTGCTAGAAAGGAAAAAGATGGAGAAAACAGTAGCCAATCGTAACAAACCAAAAAGGTCAAGCAAAAAAGGCCAGCAGAGTAGTCAACAAAAAACCGGCCGCAACTAACCCAGAGTCTTGAGGACAGACTCCATCTCCGCCTCCAAATTATGCATGTCATGGACTCCCTTTTTAAAAATTTGAATCATCTTCGGAGTGGGGGGGGGGCCTTTCTCTTTAGATTGGCTCTAGTTATCTTTGATATGCCAACATCCTTTTCCTGGCTTTCATCATTGGTCTCCTCCAGGTCCACCACTAGAGACCCCTATTGGGCTCTGTCTAACTTCTCGGTCATAGCATTAAAATTTTGAATAAGTTATCTATATTATTTTAAAAATATGTAACAATAGAATCTATAGAAAATTGAATTTAGTTTCTAAACTACTAGGTTTGCTTAAAAAAAAAATCTATTTGGTGAAAATTTTCAATTTCAATGCAGTAGTACTTAAATTTCAGGGAAAAAATGAGAAGTAGGTGTCTGTCTGACCACCCTAACCACAATAAAATGACAATATTTTTTTATAATATTTTAGATATAAGTAGAGGACTCATGTCTCGATGTGATGCACATTTTTTTGTAATTTTTTCCCAAGTAAATAATTAATAATGAATTTTTTATTACAACTTTTAAAAAATATTAAAAACCTGTATGTCTGACCACCTTAACTTGGTCAAAACTTCATGAAATTATTTTTTTATTTTTTTAATCCCATAGTACACAAAGCATAGAATGTGATGAATGTTTTGGATTCAAAAAATGTGATACCATTTGAAAGCTATAGATTTTTTTCAATTAGTCTATCAATTAGGACTTTAGTCGTAATTTGAATAGAAAATGAATAATAATTACTTATTAAATTCAAAGTAAAACATAATTTACATTGGTGGAAAGCTAAGAATCTCCTTTAAAATCCACTTTCATTTCATCAATTTTGGCTAAAACAAAAGTCGTTAGCCACATACCCATCATATTTCCACTTTTTGGCCCATCATGATCCTACACATACCCATTTGTGAAATTGCATTTAGGGTTTCCTATATTTGCATTAGTAAAAGTGCATATAGGTTGCATTTTTAATTTCTTGCATCATCTCATTGAAAAATTGAAAAGTGAATTGTTCTTCATCTTCATTTCATTTATAAAAATTCTTATTGCATTCAAAAGTGTGAAAAAAATACATTCCATATTACATTCAATTGCTTGTTCCTAGTTACTTTTTCTTGCACTTATTTGCACAATTTTTTTGTTTCTAAGAATTAGTATCTTGTATAGGAAATTTGTAAACATTGTTGACATTGAAAAATTCATATTTTTTATGCAAAAAACCTTTGCTAGGAGTAAAACACCCTTCTTGGCATCTTAGTCCCTATCAGGATTTTTGCTTCAAAAATCTCTCTCTACTATTTGTTGTCTATTTCAACCTCTAGAATTTCAAAATCTTAACAAGAGGACCAAGATGCCCTTCCCAAAATCCTAGTCCCTACTGAATTTGATTCTCCAATTTTTTAGAATTTCAAATTTCTTTCTTGTGTTTCTATGGGTTGTCATTTGTATTTTGTTTCAAGTTCAATTTTTTTTGTTATTCCAATTTCTTTCATTGCAAGCATAATTGGAAGCATAGGAGATTATGCTTGTTATAATTTTTTTGGTTTATTCCTTGTATGATTTGTATTACTTGGTGTCTTACTACTAATACTATGGTTAGAAAAAGTATGAGACTCATGGCATCTCGCGATAAGAGACTCATTGTGGATCTTGGGTTATCAAGCTCTCTTACTTATGGTGTTGGAATTAGTTCACTAGGTATGGACCATAACTTTGACACCTCTTTTGCTATGCCTACCTTCCCTACAAGTGCTATGCCAAGTGTTCAAAAAATCGTTGACCATATTCCTCAAGAAAAATTAATGAAAATGCATGAAGACTTAGCCCATTTACAAGATAGTGTGAGTACTAAAAGAATTTAAAACATTGTTTTACCTACCATAGAAAATATTCATTGCATTATGGAAAGTGATGAAAGATTGGAAGTTTTTTGTAACATAGCTCAAATCTTTGGAAGACACCTTACTCCCACCAACAATGTTGCTCAAGCTTCAGACAATATGAAAAACCAAGGAGGAAATCAAACTCCTTCCTCTTCAACCATAACCTCAATTACCATCTATACCAATCCTCAAATGACCACAACAATGTGACCAACTAGTAGCATCCTTCCTACCTCAAACATTTCCACTATTGCTCCTTATACCTATGTGGCATCTAACCTTATATCTCCTCCTATAAGAAACCCATTCATTGGTCCTTCTAACACATACACACCACCACCATATTCATCTCCATCACACACTACAAGCAATGATCCTATCATTAACCATCTCTTATCAAGTTTTCATCCATTCAATGCTATGTTTCCGCCATAAATCAAAATAAAAATGGCCCACCTTCATACTATGTCAAGAGAAATCCATTGTCCTTCCAAAGATATTGAGAACTCCAATGCCACAAGGTATAGAGATCCCTATATTTGAGAAATATGGATGAAAGGGAGATCCTGCTAATCATGTTAATGCCTTTATTGCTTTGTTTAGTGACTTTATCCTTGAGGACAAAATCTTAGCTAAAATTTTCCCATGATCCTTATAATACATTGACTTGGATTGGTTTTCTGCATTACCAAATAACTCAGTTTGTTCATTTAATGAACTTGTTGAGGCCTTTATTAACCATTTCCAAGTGCACATGATTCCTG
This sequence comes from Sequoia sempervirens, assembly GCA_007258455.2. Lineage (NCBI taxonomy): Eukaryota > Viridiplantae > Streptophyta > Pinopsida > Cupressales > Cupressaceae > Sequoia > Sequoia sempervirens. Next base: position 793,209,096 of record VDFB02271358.1, read on the forward strand.
AAATGACATTAGCTATTTTGATGAGATGCAAACAAAACAAGGGTGAAAAAGTCATTGACTTTATTTCACACTACCAATCACTTTATTCCCAAATCAGTGTGAAAATTATTGATTCCCACCTTCAAGAGATCTTCATAGAAAACTTACAAAGAAAGATAACGGATATGCTCACAATGATGAAATTCCCCTCCTTTATGCATTTATGCACTGCCCTTCAAGACTATCAAAATTCTTTAGCCAATAGTGAACTAAAAACCACGCCTACCCATCCTAAAAAGATTGAAGCCTCAAACCAAAACACTTTCCAACCTTTCAAAAGACAAAATAAAAGTTTCCTTCAACTAAACTCCACCTTTCAACCTAGCCAACTAGTTGATACCCATGTAGCTGCTATAAAGAAGAGTAATCCTTATATCTTTGGGGATCCACAAAGACAATTTACTCCCTTACTCAGCACACTCCACAACATTATGAACCGGCTCTTAAACAAAAATATGATTACCTTACCTCTTGTTCGACCCCTCCACCCTATCAAGCCATTAAATACAAACTTTAGACACAATGCATATTGTGCTTACCACCAACAAAATGGAGATGATACAAAACATTGCAAGTGGCTTAAACATCTTGTGGAAGACCTCATTGATTTTAAATGATAAAGGTAATAATTTATTAGCTCCTCCCAACTAAAACTTGCAAATATTTACCAACCCCATGTCCAAACATAATATTCCATTTGTTAAGATGCTAGTGAAACTAAGCCTGATGTTATGAATGTTGACATAGATGATGAAAATATGAGCAATCATGAACAAAGTCCTATGGATGATGATGAACATAATCCTATGGATACTAATTAACAAAGTCCTATTGATACAATGATAGGAGTGATTGACATCAAGCATCGTAAACAAAAAACCATTGACATTACTTTCTCCTTAGAAGAAACAATTAAATATGCACCTAATGGTCCTCTTTACATAGCTAGCAGAATCAATAATAAGCCCACTCTTTGGATTTTAATTGATCTTCTTTGTGAAGATAATGTGACCATATAATAACTTGTATATGTGCATGAGCTCAATTGGGATAGATATGATAAACCAAAAGCATGGAACAAAACAAATGATGGTTTTGCTCATGCTACAATGGGCTCGATCACACTCCCCTTACAAGTAGGACCAAAGAAATAAAATGTATCATTCACTATAATATATAATTCAAACCAATTTTGTGTGAAGTTAGGCTAAAAATGGATTCACTCCATGAATGCAATCCCATTCGTTGTCCATAAGTGCTTAAAGTGTCCAATTGGCAATGAAATATTCACAGTGAACCATAGTGGCTTTAGACCCTCATCTTCTCATGGAAAATTTTCCTTATATTTTTTTTGGCCCGAACCTATGGAACCTATAAGACCCCATGAATAATTCCTTTTCTTATCCTACCAAAAGTTCAAACCCAAATTTATAGCCAAACTGTCCCTTCAAATCTTGCCTCCACCAATGCTCGAACCTCCACTAGCTAAAGAAAAAAATGTTGAGCCTAAAGCCCTTTTAACAAACCAAGACCTATCCATGAAAAATCCCTTACCTATTTCATATAAAAGACCTAGAGAAAACCAAATAAGTCCTATTCTGCCTCCTAAACAAATTTATAAAGCAAAAGAGAAAGTGGTTGAACAACCTTCTGTGGTTTCTTCCATTCTTCCCTCTAAAGAAGAAAATGGGCATATGGTTGAAAAACCCACTCCTAAACCAAAAACAACTTGAAAACTATAATAAAAGGAACTGAAATGCAAGAGAGTGTAGGAATAGATGTCATGCTATTTCTCAAAAGACAAATAATGATAACAATATTGAAAAAAAAAATCTGAACTTGATAGAAGTAATAAACGATGACCCTCCTCTATTACTAGAACAAAAAAAATTAATTTCTCCAACACAACAAGGACCGACATCTTCTATAGATATTATCATTCATCCTCCTATTGTGGTTAACTTGGATGATGATGAGAAAATAGCTAAAATCGACGAGGAAATGCATAATGAGTTGAATTGGTTATTTTCCTCTTCTGAGCTTGAATGTGTTGAACTAGGTGATTCTCCTAGTACAACAATTGATGTTGTCCCTCTCGCTAGTGATCTACATTCTACATATACTGAACAAGACTAGGATGCAGATGACCTGTAGGATGGTTGATTCATATGTGCTTTACTAGTCTATTATTTCTTTTATTTTTCTTTCGCTTTCCTTTTCATTTTATTTTTGTTTGATTGCATGTGCATAATGTGATCCCCTATAATGGTTTTTTTAATTTTTTTCTCTGTGACATTCCTCTATTTGTACCTTCATTCTTCTATATGTGTTATACTTTTTTATTTTTTATTGATCTTTACTTTCTTTTTTCATTTCATGTTTTTCATTTGGAGATGATGGAAGTAATCGAGACATTCATGTCTCCTTCATGATTGAATCAAAATATTTTTCATTATATATTTTCTTTTCCTTTCATTTTCCTTTTTATTTATCTTTTTTTTCCTTCTTGGGATGATGCAAGGCATCAAGGCACCCTATATCTCTTCCATGTTGACCCAAAAGTCTTTTCTCTATTTTTGCTCTCTTTGTGTCATTCTTCCAGTTCTATGTGTATTTGGGGAATGATGATAATTCTGAGCTTTCTAAAAACATTGTAGCAAAGAACATATTGACCTCGAATCCATAGATCCCTTATGTGTTTCTAGGGAGAAACCATTTTTCTTTTCCTTTTTCATTTTTGGCTACCTTAAATTAATTGCTCACAACATGGTGTTAGCAATTTCTTTAAAGTGGTGGCATACATTGGCATTATCTTGGCATTATTTTTCTTGCATTTGTTTTCCTTATTTATGTTCTTCGATGCAATTTTATTATTTCACATGGCATGTTTTCCTCTTTGTGGTGACATTGGGAGTAATGTCCCTCAAGAGTGTGATCTATCTTAGAATATCATATTCCCCTTAGTGGTGATGTGATGCACTACACCCCTTAAGTGGTGAATCTTTATCCTTTGATTGGTCATCTCTTGAGACATTAGGAATAATGTACCCTAATAGTAAGACCTTGCATGAACTAAGAAAAATTCCTTTGAACATTCCTCTTTCTTGTTGTATTTTTCCTTTTGTAATTTATTAAAGTCATGGAGGTATGGCTTTGATATGGTCCCTTGGGGCTCAAATAGTGGACACCTAGCTCCCACTAGCCCTCATGAGCATGTTTTTTTTTACCTTATTAAATTCATGGAGGTATGGCTTTGATATGTTCCCTTGGGGCTCACCTAGTGAACACCTAGCTTCACTAGCTTTTGTGAGCATGCATTTCCTTTTGTCATTATCATAGTCATGGGGGTATGATGTTGATATGGACTTCCTAGGGCTCACCTGGTGGACACCTAGCTCCCACTAGCCCTTGTGAGCATGTTTTTTGTTTGCATAGTGGACAACACATTCCACTTGTAAACTTTATTTTTAGAAAAATAGCCTAGACCTAGACCACCACATTGGATGGCCAGTCGAAGCTTGATCCATTGCAATTTTTCCTTTTTTTCCCTTTTTTCTTGTCTTTGATGGTGTATATTTGTGATCTAGTTATGGCTTCATATATCATCTACAAGTGTGCTCTTTTGTCATCCATATGATCTTGATCTTGGGGGGCTTGGCCACATTCTTGACTATTGTCATCCTGTCTTACTAACATTTGTAAATTTGAACCCCTCTTGATTGCATGGTTTGCAACTTTAGTGTGAGTGTGAAGCAAGTTCATCCTCTCACTAAAATGGGGGCTAAATTTATTGGAGGAAAATGCATACCCTTCCATTTTCACACTTGTTTGGGCTCGCCTTGCTTTATTTATGCTTTTTTATGGCTTAATTGGCCCTATTTTGAGTCCACAAGTCCTATGAATTATATTTTTTTTTGGATAATCCCCACATTTAATAGCATATGATTTATGAATTTGATTGTGTGCAATTTTTTTCATGAACATTTTGGATCACACTTTGTGATCTTGATGATGGATCATGAAGTGTGATTTGAAATGTTGATGAAAAAAATTCCGCACAATGGAATCTAGAAATCATAGGCTATTAAACATTATGGATTGTGGAAACTTGATGTAATTAATCCCAACATTATCAAATGCATAAATGATAATTTAATGACTCCATCAGTGTGTCCTTGATTTTTGGGTTGGGACTAAAACACCACCTAGGGTGTCTTTGTCCCCCAAGGCTCTGGGGACCCTAATTTTGAGGTATCTAGATTGGGCCCCTTTTTGGTGTCTATGCCCCAAGTTTTTAGGACTTGGGACTAACATGCCACCTAGGGTGTCTTAGTCCTCCTTGAGTCATTTTTAGGATTTAATTTAAAATTCAGGTAAGATTTAGCCTCCTTTATTTAATGCATTCATATGTTAGATTGGTGTGATGTGATTTTAGGATATTAAGCATAAGTAAGTATAAATACAAGGTTCCATCTCTCATTTTCATATACCTAGCAATCAATGAAGCATTCAAGCATTGAAATCTTTTGTGCGAGCATTTAAGAGCAGATCTATCAAGCATCATATCAAAGAGTTTTCTTGCATCATTTGTGTTGTGCTAATATTTGTGATGTAGGATTTTGATTCAAGCAATCAATTCAAGTCCAATCTTTCTAGCATTCAAGATCCATATCCATTGCAACCATTACACACAAGTTTGTATATTTTATAAGAGTTTGGTGAGTTTTAGCATTGAATATTGTTCATTCACCATTTCCTTCATTATTTTTATTTTATTTCAAGGTTTAATCACCAACAACGGCTTTGACCAAGGAAAAACCCCATTCACTAACAAACAACAAGTTCTCCCATATTACATATTTTTGATTGTAGATTTAGGTTGAAATATTGAAGATTGCTTGGAGTAAAAAGTTGTAAAAGTTACAAAGTTGCATTTCAAAGTTGTCATTTTCACGGAAACTCACCTATAAGTCACATTCAGAGGATTCAAAACCTGAGATCTAAAGAGAAGCAAGTGTAGACCTTGGAGCTCAAGATCATGTTCATAGGTGTTAGAAATCCATAATGAGACTTATACACCATCTTTGACATCTTAGTCCTCCCAAGCTTATTTTTCATATATTTTCTGAGATTCAAAGACATTGTATTTTCCTTGAAAAATAGCAATAGGACTAGTATGTCATTCCAGGCTTCTCAATCCTCCCTAGCATTTCTGAACAACTTCTTTGCATTTCTAGAATCCTCACAACATCTCCAAACTTCCCAGGTACACACATACTATCTCCCTATTGCATAATTTCATTAATTTTATTTCTCATTTAGCCTACATTTCTAGTCTTAGGTCATTTTGTATATCACATTGTGTTTTCAAATATTTTTCTTTTCCAAGCATTTGCTTGGCGGTGAACCCTTAGAGTTAAAAGAACCCCCTTCTAGGTCCTTCCTAATTGAGAATTGACTCACATTATGAGGTTCTTAGTCAATCCAATTGGGACTCCTAGGACAATAGTTAATGATTGGTGGAAAAAGTGTGATATCTTTAGGTATCCATTTTTCTATTCATCACTTATACTAATGGTGTTAGGAACTGCTTTAAAGTTGGGGCATACATTGACACCCATGTTTCATTGTGTAATTTAGTGGTGAACCCCTTATTAGTTTACATTTAGCCCCTAGGAAAACCCTATTGTTAGATATATTTCCCCTTCTTCATTGGTTTGAGATCTCTAGGGCGTCCTTGAATGTTAGTTGGAGAAAAGTAGTGTTCTATTTCCTAAACCATAAAGTGTCCATTTTCCAACTAATCAACTTTACAGTCGAAAAGGCATAAAATAAGCTTGAACAACACTTTCAGCAAATAGAAAAATAGTAAATGAACTCAAACCCTCAATGTAAGACCTTAATCATGTATATGAAGTATAATACTAACAAAAAAGACAAACTCCTAATAAATTTGAAGAAGGTAAGATACTAAAAGCATGTCACCAAAAGTGTCACAAGGTGTCCTAAAATATTGAATGTGTCTTTACACAAAACTTTTTCTCAATTTTTGGGATCCTCTGGAGGTGGATCTGAAATGCATTTTCCCATATCTCTCACTATAAAAATTTAAAAAATAAATCCAAGATATGATATTTTGTGATCATGTGACAACTTCTTTTGACAGTTTTGACAATTTTTGCAATTTCACACTTTCGAGATCTTTAATTCCAATATTATCTTCAACCTAAGATCTAGACATAAACAAGAGAGGGAAAAATTATTTTTTCTTTTATGAATGGTGGTTTTCCTTGGTCAAAATTATTTTTGGTAATTAAATCATGAAATGAAATGAAATATGAATGGAAGGAATGATGAATGAACATCGTTATGTGGGTAAAAGAACAAAGTTGTGTCACACTTTTATAAAGGAAATGGCCAAAATTGATATGAATTTTAAACATGAATCACTAGAAAGTGGCATATATGTTTTGAATTTTGGAATGATGTAAACTAATAAAATGTGTATTTTTTGGTATATTTTATGTTTATATTTTTATGAGAAAATTAAAAAATTATTTTAATATAGTTTTGTATAAATTAACACTATAATTTAGTTGTTGATAAAATACTAAGAAATGATGTTAGATGAGACATCAAGCTTTATATAGTAAATTTTCTTTTTTTCTCCTTCAAATTTTTTGTGTATATTTATAACTAAAAACATTAGGGCATTGATATTTTTCTTTGTAATTTTAATAAATACATATTTTTAAATAAATATTTCAATTTGTGTGTATTAAAAAATGACTGTTTCCACTCAACATTAACTTTAGTATTGAATATTTATCTAAAATAGAAAAAAAATTATACTCTCTTAATCTAGACTCTTTTAACCAAGGCATCATATTTTCTTAATTTTTTTTAATAAGTTTTAGTTATTTTCTTGACATGGTAATCAACCTAATATTTTAATGTTGATAATCTACTTTTAGTAAAAAAAATGAAAATAAAATATAAATAATATTGAACTATTAAAATAAATATATATTTGTAAACTACACTTATGGATCTACAAAATGGTATTTTTACACCTTTTTTTTTAAATATTTTTTATATGAGTAAGAGTTGTTGAAACATCAAATTTTTAAACAATTTCACTTTTATAGTAAATTGGCCTTAAAACGGTTCTACATATGCATTTAGCCAACAATTTTAGTTGGAAAAGTTGTGGACATATTTAATTTATCTAGAATGAATCTTACTAGATCATATGTTTGACCAAAATTCATTTTTTAGTTATAAATACTAAAATTCACTTGTGCTGATAAGTTGGTCGAAAGTGTGACATAGCTTTGCACTTTTACCCATGTTTCAACTCATCAAACCCTCAAATATAAATCCTTAGAGGAATAAAATATAACACATCTCTCCAAGGTATTGATTTTCCATGAATGGATTGATTGGATGCTTGATTTGGTAGCTTGAATCTTGACTTGAAAACTTGAAACCTACATCACAATGTTAGCTCCAAATGTATGCATGATTACAAGTAACTAATACATAAAGATCTTTATCTTGATTGTTGCTTTAGATGAGTTATAAATCTTGTCTTCAATGCTCTTGAAAATAATATTTTCTCATATTAAAGTTTCCCTCTTTCTAGATAGATTTGATTTCATAAAATAACTATGTATTTATAGATGATTTTATAATAATTTCCTAAAAATTAAACATTATAAGTTAATAGGTATGTGCAGGATCATGATGGACTAAAAAGTGGCGATATGATGGGTATGTGTAGGGTATGTGGCTGATGACTTTTTTTCAACCAAAAAATGATGAAACAAAAAGGGTTTTTAAAGGAGATTCTCATCTTTCCACCGATATAAATTATGATTTACTTTGAATTTAATTAATAATTATTATTCATTTTCTATTTGAATTAGAACTAAAGTCCTGATTGAGGCTCATTGAAAAAATCTATAGCTTTTGAACAGTATCACATTTTTTGAATCTAAAACATGCGATATAGTATATGCTTCACATAATATAGGATTAAAAAAAATGAATTTCATGAAGTTTTGACCAAGTTAAGGTGGCCAGACATACGATTTTTTATATTTTTAAAAATTTGTAGTAAAAAAATCATAATTAATTATATAGTTGGGAAAAAATTACAAAAAAATATGCAGCACATCCGAACATGAGTCCTCTACTTATATCTAAAATATTATAAAAAATAATTATCATTTTATTGTGGTTAGGGTGGTCAAATAGACACCTACTTATTTTTTCCTTGAAATTTAAGTACTACTACATTGAAATGTCAAATTTTCACCAAATAGATTTTAAAAAAATAAAAATAAACCTAGTAGTTTAGAAACTACATTCAATTTTCTACAAATTCTAGTCTTACATATTTTTGAAATAATATAGATAACTTATTTAAATTTTTAGGAAAAGTTGCCTAACTCTAATTTTTCTAAATTTTTTGCCACTTAAGGGCCTGATTTTTCCATGATGATCCTACACATACCCTAACATTTAAAATTTGAGTTTGGAATGATAAAAATGTTTCCAAAGACATTAAAATTGAGTTCTAAAGCTTAAGGGGGACCCATTAACCCTTAGGTGAATGGGTTCCAGGCCCTAAGCCTAGAACACACACTTTCCAAGATTTAATTTAAGTATAGGCATTAAATAATTATGGATTGTCCCTTCAAAAAATACAATTAACTAGGCATATAAACACATAAATAGATCAATTAGGCCTACTTAATTGAGTCCAACTTAATTAAGAGACCGAAACATAGTGTGAAAATGTAGAGGTGTACATTATTCTACATTACATTTATCCCACTTTAGTGAGAGTTTGAACTTGTGCTCAGAATCACACTAAAGTAGACAAATATAGGTGAAGAGGGGTCCAAGTGCACAAATTTTGATTGGATAGGAATCCAAAGATCAAGGAGGTGGCCAAAACCCTAGGATACAATATCCCATGGAAAACCAACATAAGCACAAAGGGACACACATGAGTGTATGATATGAAGAAAAAAGACAAGATACACAAACATACAATATCAAAATTAATGCAAAGAGGAAAGAATGATGAACTCGAAAGTTATATTATGCCACATCCATCAAATAGACTGATAAGGATATAAAATTACTTATAAAATATATGGCTCCATAGGCAAGAATTTTTTTTTTATCATCAATGGCCATAAAAAATAGTCTCACAAGGGCTAGTGAAACCCAGTGTCCACTAGGTGAGCCCCTAAGAAAGTGAGAAACACACACTAGGTCGGTATGTACCACAAAAGGTGGCTAATGGGAAAGTCATGTCAAGTATATAGGCTACTATGTATCAACCATACAAAAATTTATACTTCTTGATAACTTTGATAAGGTGCCACAAAAATGGTCATAAGGCTAACAAGCTACATTATGCTAGGCGCTAATGAAAAAGGCTCCACTAGTAAGCAAGTTGTGTTATGCTTGGTGGCCATTTTAAATAAAATGGAATAGGATAGTAAAATTGGTTTATCTCATTTCATGAAATGTCTTACCTTAGGGAACATCATGCTTAATGTCTCTAAGAGATGATTGATCATGGATAAAAGATTCACAACATAGGTAATGTAATCAATAGCATTACCACTAAGAGGAATGTCATATTCCAAGAAATTTCATGCTCTTGAAGGACATCAAACCCAATGATACCACCAAGAAGACACATCATGTGAAGTAAGAAGAGCACACTTTGAAGAAAATAAATGAGTGAGAATGTGTATGCCACAAATTAAAATTTCAACATACTTGCTATGTTGGTATTTTAAGTAGAAAGAGAGAAAGAAAGGATCCTTGAAAAGAATGAACACCTCTGAAAACTAGTTATCCTTGGACCCCCAATCATGGAGACATAGACAACTACCAATAACAATCATGTTGTTTCCAAGAGAAATGTGGTTGCACCTAATATTTCACCACTATGAATGGCAATGAGATAGACGCATAAAGCTACTAATGCCACATAGTGATGAGCAACATGACAGAATGAAAATTATTATCAATTAGAGGATATAAGTAGATCAACACAAGGAAGAGCACGACAATCCTTAAGGTTTTGAATTTTATCACTCAAAGCCTTACATTAATTAGTAGAATAACCATGAACTCTACAATATGCAAAAAATGAACTCTTGTTATAGAATTTCATTCATGTTCTTGGAGGGTGAAATATCAAGTGGGCTTGGAGAAGCCTCGACAAGGTACCCTCTTGATCAATGGTAGAATACTTGGCTTTCTTTTGTGGAAAAGAAATTTCTTACTTAGTACAAGGTGTCATATATACACAAGGCTCTTTAGATTGTCAGATTTTGTACTCTCCCATAAAGGAGGGTGTAAACTCTAATGAAACCCAATCATTACTAAGACATGTGTTTGAATATATCCTCAGAGCATTTTGTGTGATTACATTGATATTAAGTAAAGGTTTCTTTAATTGTTTCATTTCTATCAAAGTACAATAGCAAAGACCACTATTTGTTTCTAAACCATAGATTTTAAGAACCCGAAATGCTTGATCCCTTCATAAGATTTCTCACCTAGAAAGAGAGAGAGAGAGAGAGATTAGGTTCCTAAAATGTATATGCTTCATTCAAATTAGGAGACTTTATCTTCTTAATTTTGTATGGTTTTTTACATTTACTAGGTTCTCCTTTTTCATGTAAAAGAGAGACTAGAATCCATAGAGATCCTAACATCCTTTTCATTAGGAGAGAATGGTTGTTCACATGGAAGGAGAATGTTTAAATTATTGGATGAATTCAAGATGACCTTGCCAACATCCAAAAGTCTCCTAGGTTGAAGAGAATAGTTGTCAGGATGAGAAGGATCTTGATATCCTAATCCTATTGTATGTGCATCAGTTGCTTGTTGTTCAAAGAATTGATGCATGTCATGTTCATGTTTTATGTCACAACCTTGTTTACTAAATATAGTGAATCCTCTACCATATGTTTCTTCAAGGTTGATAGGATTGTTCGTGACTTTGTGTTCATAAAATGGTTGGGATTGTGGTGATTGAGAGGAAAAAAGTTCAATTGAGGGAGGAACCATAGGTCATGTGTTGATTTTGGGATGTAAATAAGCAAAGTGATCAGTTGGTGCAACATTGGGAAGGTCTTGTGAGCTCATAGAAGGATAAAAGGTTGTATTGGCTTTGAGGTTGTTAAAGAATTCATTATAGAACTTGTTCATTCTAACATCATATTCTCCAATGATGTCTACTTCATGAGGAGGACAATCTGAGGACTTAAAGGAGCATGATATTGTACAATGTCATTAAGGTCACAACAAAAGGTACAAATAGACATGTCTACCAATGATTTTAGGGAATGCCAAAACTTATTGAAAGAAAAGGCCATGATGCAAATAGAAAAAAAGGCAATAAATGAAGACAAATAGAGAATCTATTACTAGAAGTAGAATGCAAAAAGGGGAAACAAGAATGCAAAAAAATGCTAAAAATAATGCAAGATTGTTGTCTAAAATATGTAGAGGGACTGATTCGCCCTAGGTGGCGAATGAGTCCCAAGGGGCAATTTTTTTGTATTTTCATAATTTTAAGAATCAATTAAATGAGTTTTAGAATGCAAAAATAGGAAAAAAAATGTAGGACTTTAGTTTTTTCAATGAATTTGGATGCAAGAATGAAAACTAAATGAGTTTTTCACTAATGCAAAATGAAGGATCCTAGTATGCAATAACCAATTCAATGTCCTAATTGAATATAAATGCAAATGTAAACTTGGATGAAAGATATCAATGCAATCAGAAGTTTGAAAATGTTCAAGAGTTGGGTGCAGCAAAATGAAACATAGGTTTTAGGAAATCAAAATGCTTTCTCTTTTCCTAAAACTTTTCACCTAGAAAGAGAGAGATTAGGTTCCTAAAATGCCTATGCTTCATTCAAATTAGGATGTACATAATTTAATATGATGTAAATGAACTAATATAAGCACAATTGATTGATTAAAATGATCTAAGATGAATGCAAAGATGCAATTTATGCTATGTTTGAAAACACAGTGTGATATGCAAACTACTATGAAATGTGAAGAAATAGAACAAAGTATGAAGAACAAAAGGTACAAGGTTAAATATGAGTACACCTGAATGATGTATGATATTTCTAGAATGTCTGGAATGCTGATGAAAATTTATAATTTTTCACAGTGGGATTAATTTGCCAAGGGTGGTGAATTAGTCCTTCGACTAGTGAAAAAGTGTCAAAATCTGATTTTTGACAAAATATAGATTTTCAGATTTTAGGAGGGACTCATTCGCCAAGGGTGATGAAGCAATCATTCCCATGATTCTTGAAAATTCAAAGGTCAAAACTACTCAATATTTGGAAATGACTGAATATCAAGTTCCCAGGGTCAATTCTGCAAAAAATGGGCTGAAGGTTACTCAAATTGCTTGAATAGATGATGAATTGATTTGAAGAGCCTAGTTGACTTGGAATCCACTTTTCAACACATTTAAACCTATCAAATTTGCAAAAAAAGGTTGCAAAGACGCATGCAAAGGGGAAAAATGTTGGAGGGTTAGTGAATAGAGGTTTGACTTGGTCAAACCCCACTTTGGTAATCAAACCCAATAGAAATGAATGACATGTAAAGGAAATGATAAATGAATAACATGAAAGTATTGCAAAAATACCACATCCTTGAATATGAAAATCTGAAGTGGTGTCAATGGTTGCTCCAATGTGCTTGAAAGTGCTTGAGTTGATGATGCAAGATGCTTCAGTGCTTGAAGATTACTTGAATATTTTAGGATATTGAACACTTGAATGAGGAGATGTAAAATGAGGTTAAAATCACATATTTATACAATTCTTGTGCCTTACTATCCATTCATACCTCATCATAGGCTAGCATGAAGTGAATTTGAGTAAAATCCTGAAATACATTTTGAATTTGTTTTAATTTGGGGCCAAGGGGTAGTCATTTGCTACCCTTGGCGAATGAGTGCCACCTGGGCCCCACAACCAAGTTTTAGGAAAAATGTCATGTTTAATGTTGTTTTTTGGGATAGCACCCAAAAATACACTTAATATAAGCATATGAGGGAATAAAGAGATAAAATAAAGCATGTGAAGGGTGTAAATAGTGAAAATATGCCTACAAAAGCATGAAATCTTGTTACAAGACCTTACAACACTTCAAAATAGGACCTGTTGATGTGTAAAAAGGTGGTTTTTAGGTGAATTGCATTAAATAAAGTCTAGAAGAATGTAGAAATATCTTCCAACACTTCACCACACCCTTACAAGATGTCATTCTTTGAGTTTTAGCACCAAAATAAGCATGTTCAAGCCAAAATACATCATAAAATCAAAGAAACATAGCTCCAACACTATGAAAGAAGGCCTAAAAGACCATGAAAATGGGAAGGGTCCATTTTTTGATGGTACAGAAACTTTCTTTCTCACGCTAAAGTACCATGAACATTGAGAAGAGGGTTCAAATGCAGTTACATTAGCAAGATGGAATACAACAAACAAGAAGGATGATCAAGCCCCCAAGATGAAGATCCCATGACAAACTAAACAAAAGGAGAAAGGAACACACAAGTGTTGAAAAGAATTGAGTGATGCTTCGATCATCAATCCAACTAGTTGTGAAAAGAGATCTAGGTTGATCGTTTGAAAAAGAGAAATGTGTACTCACTTTGGGGCCACAAAACTAGTTGTCTCCGGGGTGAGAAAGCCCGAAAATGAAGATACATACGATAGTTGGTATGAACTTACAAACACAAAAGTGGTTATGGGGAAAATTCATGCCACTAGTTGGGCTTCCCGCTCAACCATGTTAAAGCTATACCAATTCCATAACTTTAACAAGGCACCACAAAGCCAAAGAAATGAAAATGTTGGTTTAAGTTTCAAAAATAGGATGGTACCACAGGCAGGCAAGTTGTGTTATGCAAGGTGAAAAAACAAGTAAGATAGCTCCACAGGCATGTAACTTGTGTTATGCAAGGTGGTTGAATGAGAATGTTATGTGTAAAAATTTCATGTGTAATATGTCAAAGGAGTCTTGTTTAGTTTATGCAAGGTCAATCACTTAGGGAACATTGTGTCTAATGTCTTGAAAAGGCAACCAATCAAAGAATAGTATACTCCCAACTTAGGGGATGCAGTGCATCGTATCAAACCACTAGGAGGAATGTAATATATCAGGAAAGATTACACTTATGAAGGACATCACACTCAATGTCATCCAAAAAGTGACGAACGCATCATGTAAACGACAAGGATTTGCTAAGAATGCAAATTAAATAATGGTAATGTATGCCCCTCACTTTAAAGGAATTGCTACACATCATTCTATGTGTAATTACTTTAAAGTAGAGAAGAAAAGAAAGCAAGAAAGAAAGAAAAGACATAGGAGCGAACTTGGAAAGCTCTATGACAAGTCATATGTTTCAAAGTTAAGCTATGTCATGTCAAGGAGAAAATGAAAAGAAAAGAAACAAGGGAGTTTCCCCCCAAAAAATAAAGCACACCAAACACATAAGGGATATATGGATTTGGGGTTAGTATGTTTGTTGTTGCAATGCATATTTGTATGAAAGAGCTTGAAACTATCATCATTCCCCAAATCACATAGAAATAGAAGAATGACACAAAGAGAGTGGAAGAAAAGGAAAACAAAGTCCATTTTGAGTTGACATGGAAGAGACATTGCAGTCTTGGTTCTTTGCATCATCCCCAAAAGGAAAATGCAAGAAAAAACACAAAAAACAACAGTGAAAAATATTTTGGGTCAACATGAAGGAGACATTTTAGTCTCAATGCCTTGTGTCATCCCCAAAAGGAAAAATATAAGAAAAGACAAAGGAAAAGAAAAAGGAAGGAGGTTTTTGGGACAATATGGAGGAGACATAGGGCATCTCAACACTTTGGGTCATCCCCAAAGGAAAGCACAAAACAAAAATGAAAAACACAAGGACCATTTGGGTCAACATGGAAGAGACATAGGGAATATCTACGCTTTGCATCATCCCCAAAGAAAAACACAAAACAAAAAGTGAAAAAGACAAGTCCACCATTTGGGTCAACATGGAAGAGACTTAGGGCATCTCACAAAACAAAAATGAAAAAGACAAGGATGAAAAATAGAAGAATAGAGATACATATAGAAGAAGTGTACAAAGAGAAGGAAACATTAAACACATGATACAGGCAAATACAATATGCACATGAAAAGAAAAAGGAAAATGGAAAAGACAACCAATGAAAATGTAAGTCAACCATTAACTAAGTTATTATTTTCTTTTTCTTGGATGAACAAGAGGAAAAGGAATAACAAGGTTAAGAGACAAACAAATGAATTACAAGGATAAGGCTAGCAATGTCTTGACTCCCCTAAAGTGTAAAAGAAATAATGAGCTTATATGAGTGATGGGAACGAACCATCCAATACTGAGAATGGGAAAATTCTACAACTATGGCATGAAAGGATAATGGGGTTCTAAGGGATGAGGGGAAAACAATCAGTGTTCATCAAGTGATACTTTTTTAGTATTTCATTCAAGGTCTGACAGTCTTTAGTTCGATGTCCAAGAAGACGATGATATTTGCAATATGGTATGTTGGAATCATGAGGACGAATGACTAGTCTATTTGAAGGTGGCAGTAGGATAAGACCTTTGTTTAAAAGAAATTGAAGTTGTCGTTCACATTCAGGTGGAGGATGTGTAGGAAACTTTATCATCTTCACTTTGTATGGTCAATTACATTTACTAGTTTCTCCTTTTTCATGAGTAAAAGAAACACTAGAATCCACAGAGATCCTAACATCATTTTCATTAGGAGAGAATGGTTGTTCACGTGGAAGGAGAATCTTCAGATTATGGGGAGGATTCAACATGACCTTGCCAACATCTGAAAGTCTCCTAGGTTGAAAAGAATATTTTTCAGGATGAAAAAGATCTTGATATCCTAATCCTATTGTATGTGCATCAGTTGGTTTTTGTTCAAAGAGATGATGGATGTCATGTTCATGTTTTATGTCACAACCTTGTTTACTTAATATAGTGAATCCTCTACCATATGTTTCTTCAAGGTTGAAAGGATTGTTCATGACTTTTTGCTCATAAAATAGTTGGGATTGTGGTGGTTGAGAGGAAATAGGTTCACTTGAGGGAGGAGCCATAGGTCATGTGTTGATTTTGGGATGTAAATAAGCAAAGTGATCAGTTGGTGCAACATTGGGAAGGTCTTGTGAGCTCATAGAAGGATAAAAGGTTGTATTGGCTTCAAGGTAATTAAGGAATTCATTATAAAACTTGTTCATGCTAACATCATCTTCTCCAATGATGTCTAGTTCATGAGGAGGAAAATCATGAGGAGTCAAAGGAGCATGAGATTGTACAATGTCATTAAGGTCACAACAAAAGGTACAATTGGACATGTCTACCAATGATTTTAGGGAATGCCAAAACTTATTGAAGGAAAAGGCCATGATGCAAATAAAAAAGAGGTAATAAATAAAGACAAATAGAGAATCTGTTATTGGAAGCAAAATGCAGAAAGGGGAAACAAGAATGCAGAAAAATGCTAAAAAAAATGCAAGATTGTTGTCTAAAACATGCAAAGGGACTGATTCGCCCTAGGTGGCGAATGAGTCCCAAGAGGTTATTTTTTTGTATTTTTCAGAATTTTAAGAATGAATTAAATGCTCTTCAAAATGCAAAAATAGGCACAAAATGTAGGATTTTAGTTTTTTCAATGAATTTGGATGCAAGAATAAAAACTAAATGAGTTTTTCACTAATGCAAAATGAAGGATCCTAGTATGCAATAACCAATTCAATACATCCTAATTGAATATCAATGAAAATGTGAAATAGGATGCAAGATATGAATGTAATTAGAAGTTTGAAAATGTTCAAGAGTTTGGTCGACCAAAATGAAACGTAGATTTTAGGAAGCTGAAATTCTTGCTCTCTTCCTAAGATTTTTCACCTAGAAAGAGAGAGATTAGGTTCCTAAAATGCATATGCTTAATTCAAATTAGGATGTACACAATGTAATGTTATGTAAATGAACTAATCTAAGAAGAATTTATTGATTAAACTGATCTAAGATGAATGCAAAGATGCAATTTATGCTATTTTTGAAAACACAACGTGATATGCAAACTACTATGAAATATGAAGAAATATAAAGAAATATGCAAAATAGAATATACAGGGTTAAATATAACTACACCAGGATGATGTATGAGGTTTATGGAATATTTGGAATGCTAATGAATTTTTTTTATTTTTCACAGTGGTACTCATTTGCCAAGGATGGTGAATCAATCCTCTAACTGGTGAAAAAGTGTCAAAATCTGATTTCTGACAGTCGGGAGTTGATTTCTGACAAAATAAAAAAAATCAAATTTTAGGTGGGACTCATTCACCAAGGGTGGTGAATCATTCCTCCCCAAAATTCTTGAAAATTCAAAGGTCAAAACTACTTCTCTGAATTTGGAAATGACTGAATATCAGGTTGCCAGGGTCAATTCTATAGAAAATGGGTTGGAGGTCACTCAAATTGCTTGAATAGATGATGAATTGATTTTAAGAGCCTAGTTAAATTGGAATCCACTTTTCAACACCTTTAAACCTATCAAATCTTGAAAACAAAGGCTACAAAGACACATGCAAAAGGGAAAAATGTTGGATGGTTAGTGAATATGGGTTTTCCTTGGTCAAACCCCACTTTGGTAATCAAACCCAATAGAAATCAATGACATGTAAAGGAAATTATAAATGAATAACATGAAAGTATTGCAAACTTACCATATCCTTGAATATGCAAATTTGAAATGATGTCAATGGTTGCTCCAAAGTGCTTGAAAGTGCTTGAGTTAATGATGCAAGATGCTTGAGTGCTTGAAGATTGCTTGAATAATTTAGGATATTTAACACTTGAATGAGGAGATGTAAAATGAGGTTAAAATCACATATTAATACAAATCTTATGCCTTACTATCCATTCATACCTCATCACAAGTTGACATGAAGTGAATTTGAGTAAAACCCAAAAGAAATTTTGAATTTTTTTGAATTTAGGGCCAAGGAGACTCATTCACTACCCTTGGAAAATGAGTCCCACCTAGGACCCACAACCAAGTGTCAGGAAAAATGTCATGTTTGATGTTTTTTGTTGGGATAGAACCCTAAAACACACTTAATATAAGCATATGAGGGCATAAAGAGTTGAAATAGAGCATTAGAAGGGTGTAAATAGTGAAATATGCCTAAAAAAGATTGAAATCTTGTTACAAGACCTTACAACACTTCAAAATTGGAATTTTTGATGTGTAAAAAGGTGGCTTCTAGGTGAATTTCATTAAATCTAGAGTCTAGAAGAATGTAGAAATGTCTTACAAACCTTCACAACACCTTCACAAGACATCATTCTTTGAGTTTTAGCACCAAAAATAAGCATGTTCAAGCCAAAATACATCATAAAATCAAGCAACATATCTCAAACACTATGTAACAATTCCTAAAAAGCCATTGAAATGGGAAGGGTCCATTTTTCAACAGTACAGTTTCTTGTGTGCTAGACTCTATAGGGACATGGATACCTTGTTCACTAGCACCACATCCTTTTCCACTATAGCCAAGTTGTTTCAAAAGTTCATATTGTTCGGTTCACCAAAATGAAACATAGAAAAAATAGATTCTTCTATTAAAATGAGAAGTTCACCTATAATTTAATAAAAATAGAAAGGGAAAAATGGGTTGTAATTAACCTATCTTTCATCTATTTCATTAGGAAATGAAGTCCCCCAATAATAGAATTTAATTTTATGCTTTCAGTGAGTCAACTCTATGAAAGATTTTTCAATTTCCTTGGTGATAGAAAAAGTGTAAAATTAGACTAAACAACACTCTTGGGAGATTAAAAAAAATAGTAAATGAACTCAAATCTACAATGTAATACCCAAATCATGTGGATGAAGCATAATACTAACAAAAATAAAAAACTCTAAAAAGATTTAAAGAAGGTAAGATACTAAAAGCCTGTCACCAAAAGTGTTGCAAGGTGTCCTAAAATGGAAAATGTGTTATTGTACAAAAAATTTCATCATTTTTTAGAAGCCTCTACAGATGTATCTAAGATGCATTTTCCCATAGGTTTCACTACAAAATATTTAAAATAACTTTGAGATCCGATTTTTTGTGATCTTGAAAACCTTTTATGACAAATTTGCAACTTTGACAACTTTGAGAGCTATTCTAGTAGACTTATCTTTGATAGAAACAAGTAATTGTAGTATCTTTTCCTTGTCCATGTGCCATTAATATTCTTGTAGGGTCTAATTTATAATTATGTTATATTTTTTATTTTTAGCCATATATTCATCCCTTGTGCTTTCATGTCCTTAGCTACAAGTTATCTTACCCTCTTTATTTTCATATTCCATGTTGTCACTTGTCTAATAAATATTATAATTCTTTTGTCTAATTATAATTATTATTCATTATGATCAAGTTAATTTACACCATTCTATTTTATATTCCATATCTTAGTTTATAGAATGAATATCTATATTCTCTATGTGCTTGCAACTAACACACGTCCCCAACTAGTGTGAAGGTTGGTTCCCTATTTTAACTATGTATTTTTTTGGTTGAATCATAATCCCTTTTGTTCATTCACCTTGATTGACCCATCATTTATAACCAATATGAGTAAATCCAAATTGGGTCTTCCTTGGTCAAGTTTTACTTTTTTTTTCCATATTCTTGTCATGGTAGGTTTATTATGTGATATTAATTGCCAAAATCCAAATATGTTTTAATTTTAGGGTGCTATCTAGTTGTTTATCTAAGTGTTTTCAACAAATAATAATCATAGAGTTTTGGACTTTCCTCTATAGGAAAATATCTGCTTCCAAGTTTAATTTTCCCTTTATTTTTTATGGCTTGACATACTACCCCTTCACAACATGAAATTTTTATAATGGTTAACTTTTCCTTTATCCATCTTTGATTATTCAACTACTCCATCCCATCATTGTTTTCACTCATTATCCACATGTTTTTCCTTAGTTCCCTAAAATTATAACTCCCCAACTATTTGCACTAAGTTATCTTTATGTAAGTAAAATATTTGGCCTTCCTCTAACCCAAGTACATGTCAAGAGGTATCCCACAATCCTAATCCCCAACACCTTTTCACTATGTTATATATTCAAGATTGCATGCTTGTACATGTGCCTATTTAGATACTTGGTATTTCATATACCTAATCCCCAAACCTCAACAATTATTAAAGAACATTATGAGTCATCATTGATCCCTTGTTTTCAATTCCCTCTATTTGTATATCTTAATGGTGTGCATCACATCCCTCACCCTTAAACTTTGAAACACATTTATTTTTGTACTTTTCACTCCCACTTACCTTTCTCAATGACCTAAAACACCATATATGACCTGATAATGCTATGCAACTATTAGATCATATTTGTTAGCACCTAAAAATAATTTTTTCCCCACATTTGTGTGTTTCAAAGGGGAATAAAATATGAAAGTGACCCATGACATATAGTAAATATAGTGGCTAAGGTTTTGAGCATGATGGTCTTCATGTTATCTCTTGACCACTCATTCAATATATTTTTTGGTCTCATCCTTAACTTTTTTCTCTAGATTGAAAGTGCCACAATGAAAGGAATTATTTATAGGTGTGGAGAATATTCCTCCATGCCTCTTATAGTATGTTATATCCAATTTTTTTGTTATCTTTTCCATGTATTTTTAGGAACTAATATTAAATGGATGGACAACTGTGGTCATTTAACATTTCATTTCCTTATTTCATCAATTATTTCATCATCTTGATCCTCCCACATGCAAATTGGGAACCTAAGCTATGGATCTACATATACCTATTCAATTTCCATTTAAAGGGTCAATCATTTTTATTCTATACAATTTTTAGAAGGAGGTTTTTGGGTTTCAATCCTTTCAAAGCAAGTCACCACTAGAGTAGTAATTTTTTTTAAATCATAGGGAGACTTTTATTAAAAAATATTCTTGTAAATGAATATCTTCATGATTCCATTTATAGATCAATTGGAAATATCTATCTTAATGTTCCCTTCAACATATTTTCTTGTGTTATTGAAATTAAATATTAGATTAATGGTGCAAAAGTATAAATCAATGTCACAAATTCAACTAAAAGAATAGTTTGAGTGAAACCATTTCACTGAAAACCATAAAATATATTCTTTTCAATTAAAAAGGAAATGAGGTTTCATTTATATGTGAAATTTTTGGTGAATTTTTTTTGGTTTAGAGGGCCTCAAACTCTTTACTTAGAAATCTCTATATGGCTAAATGTGTGGCAACTCAACCCCTCTTTTGTGGAAAATTTAGAAAAAAATCAACTTTAACTCATTTTTTCTCCAAATAAGGGTACTTTGATGAGAATCTAAAAATAATATTATGTTGAGCTCAAAATATAGATCCCTAAAACCTCATCCCCAACTGATAAAATCACACGTAACTACTAAAATCACTCCCTTCCCACAAAGTAGAACTCATAATCTCATTATTAGTTATTAGAATCTCAAGCCAATGTATTGTGAAGCTTCCATCAATATCCTAGCATTAGATACCATAGAAATCATACTCCAAGATTCAATTATGTACATGAATAAAAGGGGATAGATTGTTATCAACAAAGTTTTTTGTCTCTTTTTGTACACCAATAATTATTGCTAGGTGTTTTTATTATTAGCCTATACAAAATTTTAGGTGCATATGCACTATAATGATATGGAGTAGGTGTCAAATCTACCCCAAGACAAAGAATCCTAAGAGAGATCAATGGGCTTATCCTTGTTAAGGTTCAAATAAGAATTTCTAAGAAAATATATGATAGTTATAATTGAGGTAATTCAATATTGAAAAATATTTTTCAAGTGTAATTAGAACAAAACATCTATCATTGAGCAACTAAAATCGGTAAAAATAATACTATTTTAATCCTCTTCTTCATTACTTTATTTATCAAACTATTATTTATATAAATCTAATTTATATTACAAAGTTATTGTTAATACCTAAATAAATTATACAATACAATTATTTTGTATATAAATTAATTAAAACAAGTCATATTCAAACTAAAAAAGCAAAATAAAGATTCCAAAATAAAATCTAAATTAAAAAGAAAAATGAAAACAAGACACATCAAAAGAAGTAAAATAAATTTTAAAGATACATAACTTAATATACAAACTTATAGATAACTACCACCTTCCAAAATAAAATCTAAACTAAAAATTAAAATTAAAATAACTCACATCAAAAATAGTAAAATAAATTTTAAAATTTGATAATTTAATATAGGAAATTGTAGATAACTACTACCATTGATTTTTATTATAAAATTAAATAGAAAACTACTCTCCTTTGTCTTTAAGATGACTATGTGTAGTATTATATTTTTGTTAAGAATAAATGTTTGATAAATGTCTTTATTACTAATCAAAAACATTATAGTATACATGTTTAAAAATAGATGAGAAGAAAATCACAATAAAAAGAAAAACAAATAAAAACAAGAACAATATAAAAAACATGGAGTCTTAATCATCTAACGTACCCCATACATGAAGAGGTCCGAAGCAACATTATAATAATAATAATAATCTTTAGTCTTAAAAATGACTCGAGAACTTCTTAGGCGATCATGCCATGATTGAAACAATCCACCACGCGCACACTGCCAAAACAGAGGACGAAATAGCAATGGATGTGGGCATTCGCCCTTTATCCTTACTCACCCACATCCCTTCCAATATTGGAAAGCTATTTATAACCAGGAAGCCCGATAACGTTTACTGTAAAAACATACTCTCAAATACCTCATATCCTGCCACGCCGAATTGCACTATTCCACTAACAAATGCTACTAAGTTGATCATTGCCAGTGTAGAGGGAGGAATGAATAATGTAGAGGCCAACCCAAACTCAAAAATTTCTGCCTCATATCTGTTATCTGCTTCACTGTCCGATACTTTGCTTGTTACCTCGAAACCCACTTTAGAAATACCCAGTAATTTGCAGAGCACTTGAATCAGTCCAAACAGATACGATGACACGCCTTTTATCATCCACATCCTTTGCTCGTTCCACCATTGTTTCAACAAACCACCTCCCACGTATATAAATTCAACGGCACTGTAAGCATATGCACACAATGATAAAAATACAAACAGGAGGATCCACGGATCCCAAACCTGATAAACACGGTTACATACAGTAATCAGTAAATGACTTTTGATGAAAGAATATAAGGCAAGTTAATCGATAGCAAGAGTATACAAAACCTGATAAAAGGGAAGTTGTAATATACCGCAGGATATATTGATTTGCCGCTGAGCATACATAAGGCTGGCAGAGAGCCGTAGCAGAGCATGTGTAATGAAGATGGAGCCCAGAAACAGTAAGAAGTATAACCCATTCTGCGTGCTATGCTTTTGCCATGGAACAATGGAAAAAATGTTGGGAGAGGCAGGGGTGAGCAATAAAACACAAAGTCACTACTGTGACAGGATGGATAGAGCATAAGAATATGCATAGAGGCAGCGAACCGTCAGCAAGCCAAAATAGACAGATATTAATTTTGCATATATTTTATATTTGTTTCTAATACAAAAAACTCAGAGGACATGCTCTATTTACACTACAAAAATAAACTTAAACTAAATTGGATAGATGTCCAATACAAAAGGTGCTACACTCACACCGAAATATGCAAGCTACTACAATCCTATAGCTATGGCTGACAATGTGTTGTGACTGCTAAAATATTCCCTGTGTTGCTGCTATTACTGATTCTGTGCTGAACATTCTCCACTTCATCTGTTGTTGTAGGGTCTTCACTTCAATACAAAAATCTCAACTTTTTACTTACTTTCAATGGTTGCAAAGACATTCCTTTTGTCTTGTCTTGTTTCAAGCTTATAAGAATGAGCTCTTAATTTCAAATTTCAATTTTTTCTAATTCATTAATTGATGCAGGTATGTTGCGAGTGTTGCAAGCCCAAAAATAAGCACTCCTTTTCAAATTTGAAAAATACTTACCAAAATTCATTGTTGATGATATACCTTGGGGCAAGCTAATGGTCTTCAGCGGACATGGAGCTGACTTGGACAAACCTCCTGACTGCATAATATTATATTCCAACACTCCCCTTTACACTACAAAAATAAACTTAAACTAAATTGGATAGATGTCCAATACAAAAGGTGCTACACTCACACCGAAATATGCAAGCTACTACAATCCTATAGCTATGGCTGACAATGTGTTGTGACTGCTAAAATATTCCCTGTGTTGCTGCTATTATTATTCTGTGCTGAACATTCTCCACTTCATCTGTTGTTGTAGGGTCTTCACTTCAATACAAAAATCTCAACTTTTTACTTACTTTCAATGGTTGCAAAGACATTCCTTTTGTCTTGTCTTGTTTCAAGCTTATGAGAATGAGCTCTTAATTTCAAATTTCAAATTTTTCTAATTCATTAATTGATGCAGGTATATTGCGAGTGTTGCAAGCCCAAAAATAAGCACTCCTTTTCAAATTTGAAAAATACCTACCAAAATTCATTGCTGATGATATACCTTGGGGCAAGTTGATGGTCTTCAGCGGACATGGAGCTGACTTGGACAAACCTCCTGACTGCATAATATTATATTCCAACACTCCCCTTTAATCTACAAGTCAGCTGTCAATCTATTGATTCCTTCTGGAACTGATCTCTGAAGCTATCCAAAATGCCAAGCCTATCTCTTAGGCATTCAAAATTGTCCTTTGGCAATGCTTTGGTGAAGATGTCAGAGAGCTGCTACTCAGATTTGCAATACTGCAATTCAATCTCACCTTGTTCCACCAATTCCTTTGTGAAGTGATAACAAATTTCAATGTGATTACTTCATCCATGGAAGACCGGATTCTTTGTCAAAGCTATGAAGGACACATTGTCACAATGAATGACTATGTTGTCAATTTATTATTGTTGTAAATTTGCAAGGATCCTCCTCAACTAAATAGCCTGACATGCTACTACATTTGCTGCTATATACTCAACTTTTACTGTGCTAAGAGAGACAATCAGTTGTTTGTTTGATGCCCATGAAATTGCACCCGATCCCATGTTGAAAACATATCTAGATGTGCTCTTCCTATCATCCACATTTCCTGCCCAATCACTATCTGTGAAACCATCCAACTTGAACACATTAGATGCTACATACATGATGTCATATCCTATTATTCTATTGACATACCTTAAGATCCTTTTTCCTGCTTGCCAATGTGATTTCTTAGGTTCCTCCATGAACCTAGATATCAAGCTTACTGCATACATTAAATCAAGCCTTGTTGATGTCAACTACATCAAATTTCCAACCATGCTCTTGTAGAGAGTTGGGTTCACTTTCTTACTGTTGTCATTCTTGCACAGTTTTAGACATGTTGTTGTTGGTGTGGCTGCAAGTTTGTTATTCTGCATTTTGAACCTTCTTGAGATCTGTTTGGCATAGTTAGATTGTGAAATAAAAATGTCATGCACTGTTTGTTGAACTTCTATCCCGAGAAAATACTTCAACAAACCTAAATCCATCATCTCAAATTCATTTTTCATCACCTCTTTAAAATCAGCAATTTTGCTATCACTATTATAAGTAAAAATCAGATCATCTACATACAAAACAACAATTAAGATACCACCTTTGGCTATTTTGATGTAGACTATGGACTCACTACTGCTTTTGCTAAATCCATTGTTCAACAAATAAGCAAGTATTATGTTGTACCATGCCCAAGGTGTTTGTTTCAACCCATACAGAGCTTTCAGAAGCCTATACACTTTGTTCTCATGCCCTGGGACTTCATAGCCAAGTGGCTGCTCTACATAAACTTCCTCCTTCAGCACTCCATTTAAGAAGGCTGAATTTACGTCCAACTGCAACATTTTTCACTAATGTTGTGTTGGAACTACCATGACTGTGTGCATTGTTTCTAGCCTTGCAACTGGTGCATATGTCTCATCATAATCTATACTGGGCTATTGTTTATACCCTTTGACCACAAGCCTTGCTTTGTGTCTTTCAATTTTCCCTTCAACTATACACTTGGTCTTATAAACCTGCTTCACTCCAATCAGTTGCTTATCCTTGGGTAAATTAGTCAACTCCCATGTTTGATTCCTTTCTATAGCCTCGAACTCATCATCTATGGCCTTACACCATTTATCTTTTTTTACCGCTTCCTCAAAGTGTGTTGGATCACTATAGGAGAATAGTGCAAAATCCAAATTCTTATGAAAATCAACATGTTGTGTGTTGCCATATATCTCCCTCACACTCTTTGTTTTTCTTGGCATCAATGATGCAAGTGTAGTGTCTAAGTTTGCTTCTGAGCTATTGCTTCTCTGACCTCTAGAGCTATTGTACTACTGACTGTCAAAGCTACTGCTCTGCTGAATTTTGGAGTTGTTTGTTTATTGTCTCTATTCAATGCTGATAGACTTTTCTCTCTACTAAACACTTGCAAAATTACTGTTCTGCTGTAGATCACTAGAGCTGTTATTTTTCAATGCTCTACGGTGGTTTCTTGTTGAGATATTGCTCTCTTGAGCTCCCTCTATGTTGCTTTCATCTGCAACTTCTTCATCATCAAGGGGTATTGTAACAGAAATACCCATGGTGTCATCCACCATACCATCCCATGCTTCATTTTCAATAAATATAACATCCCTATTGATTACTACTTTCTTGTTGATGGGATTGTATAACTTGTAGGCTTTTGACTCCTCACTATAGCCTATGAAGATGCATTTTTCTCCTTTATCATCAAATTTCTGCCTCTTCTCTTTTGGCATGAGTGTGTATAACACACACCCAAATATCCTTAAGTGTTCAACACTCCATTTGTTGTTTGTCCATGCCTCTTGTAGAATCCTATCATGAACAGCTTTTGTGGGGCACCTATTCTATATATAGATTGTTGTTGCTACAGCTTCTCCCCAAAATATGGGCGACAACCCTTTTGCTTTCAACATACTTGTTTCCATATCTTGAATGGTCCTATTCTTCCTTTTTGCCACTCCATTTTGCTATGGGGTATACCCTATTGTAAATTGTTTGTGAATGCCCTCATTCCTACAAAAATTTGGAAATTCATTGGAGATGTACTCTCCCCCTCTATCTATTCTAAGGGCTTTGATATAGTGACCACTCTCCTTCTCAACTACTGCCTTAAACCATTTAAACTTCTCAAAGGCTTTGGATTTTTTTTTCAATAAATAGACCAATATTTTTCTGTTGTAATCATTGATGAAAGTCATGAAATATGTATTTCCAGCTAAAGTGGGGGTTTTCATGGGTCCACATAAATCTAAGTGCACTAACTCAAGTGGTGCTTTTGCTCTCCTAGAATACCTGGATTGAAATGGCTGCCTATGTTGTTTTCCTAAAATGCAAGCCTCACACTTGCAATTGGGTTCTACAATGGATGGTAAACCCCCAACCATTCCTTTCCTAAACAATAAACTCAAACTTGAAAAACTTAAGTGCCCATACCTTAAATGTCATAGTTTGGATGGGTCTTTGATGACTGTCTTGAAGGAAAATTGTTGTTCGACTACTAAGTGTTGTGCAACTGCTGTGAGTGTTGATGAACAATGTTGTTGCTGACGATCTGTTGTTCCCATTGCAGAAACTATGTGCATCCTAAGAGGAAAGATTTTGTTTCTTGTCATTTGCACCACAACCATCACTCTTTTGCTACATCTTCTATCAAATATTTTGTATTCTCCATTAAGATTTTGTAACCATTTTGGACCATTTCTAACAGCTTATGTTTTATGTCAGGTGCATAATAGCATCTTCAATGCTACTTCTCACCATTCTTTGTTTGGATGTTGACATAATGATGGGAACCTTCTCATCATTTCTCATTTTGTCTCAGTTCTTATAACTGTCTATGGAGGAAAAGAAGTTCTTGTTACCACTCATGTACTATCCAAGTAACATGTTGTGTTTAACAAGGTTGCAAACCATTTGATTGTTTGTCATAACTTTGTTCATTTTCTACATTAGCATTTTTGGCCTCCATGGTTACTTATTTCTACATTCACTAGCTAATGGTCTATTTTTTATAGTAATAACATTGCACATTACTAGATTTTCAAACTGCTGCTTCTGGTACTATTTGTGAATGTGGGCTACTTGGTTCCTCTGTCCTATCAGAATGTCCTCTTCTAGAATTTCTTTTTCATTTGCCTCTTTGACCTCTACCTCTATTGTTTCTTTCTCTTCCCTGACCTCTTGCATTGGTTTGATCTTTGAATGCTTGCTCTAAGGAAGGAGAAGATCTATTCAACCATTTCTCATGGGTTTGTAGTGAACTTATCAGCTCATCTATGGTCATTTGAGACAAGTCTTTTGCCTCTTCAATAGCAACGGCTACATAGTCAAACTTAGTAGGTAGACTTCTTAAGATTTTCTCAACAATCCTTTGCTCTTCCATTGTTTCTCCATTGACTCTCAATTGATATACCAAGGTGGAGAATTTGGTGTGGAAATCTAAAATATACTCATTATCCTTCATTTGTAGAGTCTCAAAATTTCTTCTCAATAGTTGCAACTTAACTAACCTCACTTTATTAGTCCATTTATAACTATTTTTCAATATATCACAAGCTTGTTTTGCATAGTTTGATGATGCAATACGTGGGAAAATAGCCTCACTCAAGGCTGCCTCAATCAAGCTGAGGACTTTTGCATCCTTCATTCTTATCTCCTTCAACTAATTTTTTTGTGCATTTGAAAGGGTTGCAAATGCATTTGGGTCTGTGATATCATTGAACCCATTAGTGACCAACTCCCATAGGTCATTTGCAACTAAGATGGTTCTCAGCTTCTTAGCCCACATATCATAATTCTACCCATCAAAATTGGGTGGCTACTGCCAACCTTTGATATCACCTCCTGCCATATTTCTCACTCTCAAATCTGAGAACACTTAATGCCTAGATAATCTAGGGCTTAACCAAAAACACCCACAATAAACTTACTACCTAGAAAAATAGGGCTCTGATACCACTTGTTGGGAGAGGCAAGGGTGAGAAATAAAACACAAAGTCACTAATGTGACAGGATGGATAGAGCATAAATACACACAGAATACGCAAAGAGGCAAAGAACCGTCAACAAGCCAAAACAACCAGATATTAACTTTGCATATATTTCATATTTTCTTCTTAATACAAAAAAATCAGAGGACATGATCTGTTTACATTGCAAAAATAAACTTAAACTAACTTGGAAAGATGTCCAATAGAAAAGGTTCTACACTCACACCAAAATATACAAGCTACTACAATCCTGTAGCTACAGCTGACAATGTGCTGCGACTGCTAAAACATTCCCTGTGTTGCTGTTGTTATTGATTTTGTGTTGAACATTCTCCACTTCGTCTACTACTGCAAGGTCTTCACATCAATACAAAAATCTTGAATTTTTGCTTACTTTCAATGGTTGTAAAGACATTCCTTTTGTCTTGTCTTGTTTCAAGCTTATGAGAATGAACTCTTAATTTCAAATTTACCTAATTCATTAATTGTAACAGGTATGTTGTGACTGTTCTAAGCCCAAAAATAAGTACTCTTTTTCAACTTCAAAAAATACCTACCAAAATTCAATGTTGATGATATACATTGGGGCAAGTTGATGGTCTTCAGTTGACATGGAGCTGACTTGGACAAATCTACTGACAGTAAAATATTATATTCCAATAGAAAATTTTCTTACAAAAATCTCCAAAGGACCTGCAGTCCATCTCTTTTGTTGAATCAATCTATCTTTCAGATTGACTATTGGGCATCCCACAAAACCATTTTGTGTGGGATTGCAGAGAGCAGATTTCTCGCCTTTGCATTGTATTGCAAAGATGGTTAATACGTAGGACTCCATTGCAGAGCCATATATCATGCTAGTCTGAAAGATTGGCAACAAAATATGATTAGAATAGATGATATACTTGAATTTCAAGTTAAAATTTTGAAAAATAAAATGAAATTGCCTTGGTTCCCCAGAGGGTGTTCTACTTGTATGTGCACTTATGAAACTCTTCTACATCTTCTACTAAGTTCCCTAAGTTCTTCCAATGATTGTGTTGTTGGTTAGTTGGGCAAAGGGCATCCTTGCAGTGAATACATCCACTGCCCATATATATTGGTCCTTCAATTCCATCCAATCCTTCACATGGCATTTGAAAGAAAGAAGAAAAAACAAAAAAAAAACCTTATCATTTGTAGGTGCACCCAATAACCCATGAATTAGTTTAATAATTCTCCAAGAAAAAGAGGGCATGCCCAGTTAAAAGCAAAGATAAACAGATATATATATAGTTCTTATAAAGGAAACCAAGGATTATATTCTTGTTAGCCAATTAGATATTATATTCTTCTTAGTCAATCAGAATAATTTGTGGGTCTCATAGTAATTGAATAATAATTAGTTATAATCATGAAATTTTCATAGTCTATAATAATATTTAGTGAATATTTTTCCGAATTTAATTGAATAGATTTTTATTATCAAATTTTTGGATCAAATTCTATGATCCGTCATCAGAGTATAAAGCAAGAGAAGAGAAATGAGCAAAAATGAAGTTTCATCCCAAACATTAGTAATAAAAAACTACATGATCAAATAGAAAAAATATTAACATACAATTAATTATGTTTATATTAACAAGATACACTAAGTAAACAACTCAATGGTATAATCAATCACTTTGGACTATAATAAACATTATAGCTACTAGAAAAGCATAGATAATAACAGAGATAATACCATCTCTATAACATTTATAACTCTAATAAAAATCTTATAAATAATTAAATAAAATAATTAATTAAATTGATTATTTTTTCAGATAAAACAAACATTAATATTAATATTTTAAATCACACTTCCTCATTCATTTATCATAAAAAAAATAAAGATTGCAGAAACTACCTAACACTCAAGGTGCCAATAGAAGTGTCAAACCTCGGTGTATCTCATCTAACTATGTTCATCAATTAGTTGACGTAATAGATTCCTTGATCTTGAAGCCAAACTGGGGAAGAAACTTTCTCCCCGTAATTGTTTTTGAGAGGGGGAAAAATATGGATAATTGATTTAAAATTTTCATTTTATTTTTTAATATTTTTTAATTAAAATTGCGAACATACGTGATGATTAAATAGAATTGCATATAATGATTTATAGATTAATGGATTTACACATAGGAATACCCACCTGGGTTACCCTCGTGAGCTTGTTAGCATAGAGATCATTATTTGTAACGCCCTTAAATATTTGGAGAACATGGACATATCCAAACTAGTGCCCTGTCTATGGGTCCATGAAAAAACATAACATTTTGCGGAGTGCCTGGCAGTTATTAGCGTACATGTAGCAGTCCAAGGTAAGAATAAATGGAGCATTGCTAATTACAGCAGAGACTCTAATCTGTCAAACACACACATTATGATTAGATTGATAAATTCAAGTCAAAATTCTTAGATTTTCTATTGGTGATGTTCAAAGCTTCTATTAAAATAAAAATTCCTATGTTTCAGTAACAAACATGTAAACATTTTACTCTTTATTCTTTTCCAAAAAAAATCTTGTTTATTGTTATTCAAAAAGTAGGATGTCTAAGGCAGGATAGTGTTTCAGGAACAATTTATTTTTTGTGGAGTAGGATTATATGAGAGGAAAAATTATGTTATATGATAAAATAGAATCATACATAAAAAAATAAGAGCTCTTACTCTATATATTTAAAAATTTAAGTAGGAATCTTTGGATTGTAGCTGAATGTTTTCATCACCCACGTTCTAAAATTTTGTTGTCACATATCATTCATCTTTAATTTTTAAAATTTAAGTCAATAATATTTTAGATTTAACTATATAATAGTAGAATTAGCATTCCTTGTTGCTAAAAAATAATGAGACCACCAATTTTAAAAAAATTTGGAGCTTAAAATTTTAAACTTGTCCATTATTAAAAAAATCCATCAGGTTCCATGCTTATAATTTAAGATCCAAAATAATCTTAACAACATCTATTGAAATATTTTAAGAATCTTCCTGCATAAGAACACAATTGAAATATTTTAAGAATCGCCCTACATAAAACCACCACCTCCACAATAAAAAATTATTAAATATTACCATTCAAAGAGTTGGGAATACCTAAACAGCCTTAAATAACACAAACATTGTAAGCACAAACAACAATAGAAGATTTACAACAACAAAAAGAAACAAATATAATAGAGAGCTGTGGAATAGAAAATTTATAAACATTGCTTGGTCTCTTGATAAAATTGATTTACATACAAAAAAATATTAGAATGAAACTTATGTTAAATGAATAGATCCCACTTTAAAAAAAAAAAGATTATATTCCAAATAAATTTATTAAAAAAATGATTCTCTCTAAACTTAGCAATCAAGAAATATTTGTGAATTTCAAAAATTAATAAAAAAATCCAAATATAAAATACAATTGTGAAATAGATAATTTATACAAGTTTTTATGTCTTGATAAAATTGAATTACAATTTTTTTATTAAAATGAATAAATTATGCTCTAAAAACTAGAGATCGTATCCAAAAAAATTCAACATAATAAATATCTCTCAAAACTTAACAATCCAGGAAACACTCATTTAAACACCATGAAATGGTGTGCTAAACAAACGAAATTACAAAACCCAATGACAAGTTGACTCAAAGTATTTAATATGGAAAGAAAAAAGAAGGCATAAATTCACGCATTACTAAAGCATTGAGAGCACCAGACTTGAAATGATGTGGATATCTAGGCCGCTTTTCACGTGCAATATATACTAGAGTTGGCAAACCATGCCCTTCTATGTCCATCTCCTCTTCATTCATTACTAAAATCTGAACTAATAATGAATAGACTTAAGAATATGGTATTCTTTACAATTTATTTTCCTTCATAAAGAATAAATTTTATGACCAGAACAATACTTGGATGGTCTCACAAATTGCCTCCAACGAACCATTCTTTGAAGCCGTTGTGCTCTTTCAATTTTTCTCCTAGAACAACTCCTTTCTCCATAGTGCTATTGATACATCACTCCATTTCTTCGTACAGTTTCTAAAACAAATCAAAGCATTATATATGATGATACATGGCTTCTGGAACGAATTGACCAATATACTTACTCTACCCTCACCTTGACATTCTCTTGTTCTTTCCTAAAAGAAAAATTTTCAGTTTGCTCATCACAAATTTTAGAGAAATATGCATTTGGGAACCTCTGTTGAATAGAATACTTGTGGCAAAAAGGAACCCAAAATTTTGCGAAGTGTGAAGCTTCAAACAAAGCGTAAAATGTGAGAACCGATCCTACATCATTTGATACATAACACAATATTTTTTCTATTGGATAATCAAAAGCAAGAGTGGATAAGATAGTGTTTACAACATTGATTGGAGGTTCTTTAACTGGATCGACAGTGCATATAAAAATATTGACAGGTGGTAAATCCTCCTCAAATCTATCCATTGATAGAGGAATAAAATTTATCTCAGAGAAAATGAATTTTTTACAGTTCATAGTTGGAGATTTTTGTACAATTCATATTCGGAGAACCTTTTTTCATTAATATTTCGGATCAAAAAACATCCTTACGAAAGACCATGTTATGTAATGTGTAATATGAAGAATCTAATTGATAAAGTATTTCTACATCTCTTACCTCTCAAATAGTCTTTCTGGGAAAGTATATCTATTCACATTCTACCATCTGAAGGCCCCGATCCAATACCCAAATGAATGTGAAGCCTAGCTCTAAACTAAATGCCAAAACCCAAGGAACAAATCCTTCACTTGGCATATACACTATCTGATAGTATATGAGACCTAAAATTGTAGTGAAATATATGCAAGAATAAGCTCTATAAATCTTTCTATAGGGCCTTCTTATTGTAGTGTAAAGAGGGAAATTCCCACTATTCATCTTATTTTTTTCTTTGCATTAAAAGCCTATTATACTATAAGTAGGACTCTAGTACAACAAGGGCTCTCTGTAGATTAAGAACACATATCTTATGCGCTAGCTTGTCAAGCTCTAGTCAAACTATTGAATTTTAATTAATATTGAAGTGCGAGGCCCCATGTCATCGACATCTCCATGGATAAATGAGGATCTTGTTAACACCTGAGTTTGATGGATGTTGATGACCGCCTCGTATAGGTGGGTATTTGTAGGATCATGATGGGCCAAAAAGTGGCAATATCATGGGTATTTGTACGGTATGTGGCTGACGACTTTTTCTTAACCCAAAATTGATGAAATAAAAAGGGTTTTTAAACGAGATTCTCAGTTTTCCACCAATATAAATTATGTTTTACTTTGAATCTAATAAATAATAATTATTTATTTTCTATTTGAATTACGACTAAAGTCCTGATGGATAGGATGATTGAAAAACATCTATAGATTTCAAACGGTGTCACATTTTTGGAATCCAAAACATGCATCACATTATATGCTTTGCATACTATAAGATTAAAAAAAGAAAAAAATGAATTTCATAGAGTTTTGACTAAGTTAAGGTGGTCAGACAAACAAGTTTTTTATATTTTTAAAAAGTTGCAAAAAAAAATTCATAATTAATTATTTACTTGGAAAAAAATTACAAAAAAATATGCATCATATCCGGACATGAGTCCTATACTTATGTCTAAAATCTTATAAAAAATATTATCATTTTATTGTGGTTAGGGTGGTCAAACAGACACCTGCTTCTTATTTTTTCCTTGAAATTTAAGTACTACTACATTGAAATTTCAAAATTTAACCATATAGATTTTTTATTTAAAACAAAAAACCCTAGTAGTTTAGAAACTACATTGAATTTGCTACTGATTCTATTCTTACATATTTTTGAAATAATATAGATAACTTATTCAAATTTTTATTTCAAGTTGCCTAACTCTGATTTTTTGAATTTTTTGCCACTTAAGGGCTAGTTTTTTCCATGATGATCCTGCACATACTTAGGTGACTGACTCCATAAATTTTTAAAAGACAAAGTGCCATATGTTGTGACATATGGACACAAAAGAGGGAAAATGTGCATGCAAGTATTTGAAATATTGTAGAAGGCTAAAGGTTATTTGTCATGCTACTAATGACCTAACAAATATGTGATAGGTCAAATCAGCCATTATGGAGTTATGTGCAAGATGCAACCTAGGTAAAGATAAGATGACCAATGCTTATGCTTTTTGAAATGTGCGAGTTGTGTCAAATATTATTTAAAAAGGGTGCCTATTCCACAAATGAATAAAGGATAACAACTAACAATGAAGATTACTTAATAACTATGCTTACCAGTTAATATGGCGAATGGCGGGAAGCAGCGACATGGTTCGAGTTTGAAAATTTTTGGAGATGCAGATGTGGATGAGGATGATCCTGACCTGGATGGAGGCTTTCTTCGACTGCAATTTTCTTGGGTCCCAGGGCTTGTTGTGAAACTAAGGCATTCGTGGGTGGAAGATAGAAGGTTGGCTTCAACGAGCGCAGTTGTTGGTGTCGAAGGTAAGGAGGACTTTGTCTATACTTGGTCTCTAGTTTGGTTTGGCTTTGGAGACTTTTTTTCTTTGCCTGTGTTGGTTAGAAATGGGTCTTTGGCTTTTGCTCTGGTGGATGCTTTTTTTGTGTCTCCCCTATTGGTGCTCTCCAATGGTGCTACAGGTGGGGACTCTATTGATGTCAAGGTTGGGGTTTTATTACTGTTGAAGTTGCTACAACTTTTAAGGGATGTTGGCTCAGGTAAATTTGTTACCCTTTGTGTTTTCTGGTGCTAGGTGGTTGCCCCTTCCACTTTGCTTCTCTTTACAGGGTGTGTGGGTTTGCTTGGGATTCCTTGAAGTTTTTCGGTTGAAGAAGGGGCTTATTTTTGGTTCTACTCGATGCAGTAGGATGGCTTGGGGGCTTTATTTGTTGGCCCTTTCTTCTTCTCACTTTTTCTGGGGTGTTTGTTGCTTCCATGCATTCTCTATTTGGTGGCTTGGTGGCTTGGATGTGGTCTCCTTTTGGTTGGGAGTGTGGGGTTGCTTGGACCTCCTTGGAGCTTCTGAGTTGAAGAAGGGGCTTATCTCTGGTTCTACTCGGTGTAGTAGGATGGCTTGGGGGCTTTATTTGTTGGCCCTCTCTTCTTCTCATTTTTTTGGGGTGTTCTTTGCTTCTGTGCTTCCTTTGTCGGGTGGCTCTCTCTTGGGGGTTTTGTTGGCACAGTTGTTGTCTCCAAATGGCTAGTGGTTTTCATCACCTATTATCTTCGTTTGGAGATGGTTTTGGGTTGTTGGCCCATTTGGTGGAGTGGTTATGTTGCTCAAATCTAGCTATTTTCTTCCCTGTGCTCTGCTAGGATTTGTGTGGACCTACGCTGGCATCTACTGGAGTTTTTCTGGAAGAGAGCTATGGGTATGGAGTTGATGTTGTATTAGCTTTATTATGTGCTGAAGGTTTTGAGGGTGGGGTGGATTTTAGAGATATCTATGAAGACCCAGTTGTTATTGTTGTTGTTGTTGCTTGTTTTGGTTCTCCTCCTTTCTATAATCACTTCCTTCTATCTGAATACTAGATCTTCTATTGAGGTTAATACCTCTCATTTGGAGGTGGAGTCCTATCCCTCTCGGGTTGAGGTGTATTATGTGGTTGAAGGTCTCTTTCTCCTTTTCCCATTGAGGGGGTTCCCATTTCTATTGAGGTGGAATGGTGGTTTGCAGGAGGGCGGGTGCATGAAGTTGGGTACCAATTTTTTGGCCATTTATGATTTTTTTTTTAAACACACTCACGTTATAACGCGCACGCGTTATTTATCATTAAAAACAAAGAAAAAAGTGAAATTATTTGCCTTGGAATACCAACCCAAAGGCCTGGAGGGCATTCCCTACAAGGCTAGAGATGTGTTTTTGCAAATTCTATAATTTTTCACATAATCGGGTCTATGCTCACCATCAAGATTGTATCTAGTTCAATATTGACAAAATTGAAAACATGGGTAATGTTAGGTTCTCTCTTAGCTATCCAACGATGTAATTTTTTTCACTTTTTGACAATGTTAAGCCTTTCATCCATGATTTATTTTGTTTGTATGTCTATTTTTTTCCAAAAAGCAGTGTTTTGTGTTTTTTTGTTATAAATTACATTTTTAGAAACTAGACTCCATTCTACAAATTTAAAAAAAAAGAAAAAAAAATCAATTATTTTCAAGAAAAATTTAAGGGGAGCACGGCCAAAATTCTGCTTTTCAGGAAGTTCCCACTTAGAAAATTAGTAAAATATCAAATATTCATTAAAAAATTATCAGAAAAATTGTGCACCAACTAGATGCTATTGCCTAACTTATGACCATAGCGATTTTAAAAATACTACAAAAAATTTCATCGTGCTCAGGTCATACAAGAGTTGCTATGTTATATTTTTCTAACAAAAACAACACCAATTTTTGTACATCCCTCTTTTGAACCCCTTAATCTCAACCATTTTCAAAATAAATTAGTAGTTTAGAAAGTAGACTCAGAGTACTTCGATCCTTATTTTTGTTCCATCTCAAAATTTTGAGTGTAACTATCCTCAATTTCACATCCAAGGTCAACATTTCATGATTTCAGAAAAAAGTGGCCACTTAAGCCCCCTTTTTGGGAACCATCTTGGTGCACTTACCAAGGATTGTTGTGACTGTGGTGATTTGGATGAGCTGGATTTTGTCTCCTATAGAGGTGGAGAGAGCAACTGGTTTTTGAGGAACAAGTTTGGAGCCTCATGTTCTTGTGATGACCTCTCCTATAGAGGGGGAGAGGGTATGTTAATGGGAAAGGTTTTGCATACTTTTGGGGCTCTGCTTCTATAGACCTATGACTTAGTTGTTTTTGCCAGTAGTTTGGGGAGACTAATCTACTCTAGTGACTGGTTTATTTTGGCCTGGTCGTTGCAGGCTTCTCTCTTGGGTTTAAGGTCCCTGCCAAAACCTAGTTGTCTTGGGTTGTTGGTCTCGTCAAAACCAGTGGGTTCTAGATCCATGTAATTTCTAGGCTCTGGGTTGGGCAGCTTGGTTTGGCTGCTGGTTTGTCTTTGTTTTGTTGCTGGGCTTTATTGACTTTTCTTTAGGCAGCCTGACCTTGCTTGTTTGGGTTTTGGGTCCCTTCAAAACTTGATGGTTTCGGGTCCATTCAAAACTTGTTTTCCCCTTTATCAAAAACAATGAAGATTACTTGCAAGCTAGTTACTTGAATTATTAAGGATTTTTCTTCCCCTATTTCATGTAATAAACCTTGATACCAAAAATTTTTTAATTGCTGCTCTAGGCTCTTTAATGTTTTTCTGTGGAGGTTATTTATTCCTAAGCTAAAATATCCTATTATGCAGTTGGTTTATCTCATGTGCCTATATCATAAAAGATTATAATGAACCTATTAATTCTATATATACAAGTTACCATTGCTTAATATTTAAGCCAATTGTTCTAATGGTAGTTTAGAAAATAAATTGGTGTATGTCATTATTTATAAGGGTTATTAATGCATTGTATCTCATAAGAAGATGTAGTCAATAAGAGATCACTTTATAATTGGGTGTCTCCATAGTTAATTGGAATGCATTAAGCATTAGTTTAGAATGATAAAATGATTATTCTTTTATTTTAATTATCCATTTTATTTATCCTTGTTATTTTATGTTTGGTTTAAACCATACCTAAGATTGTTTAGTTCCATAAAACATTCAAGACCCTATATGAGCCATAATTGATACACTCAAAGAGCTATGTAGGTTTATGGCCTACAATCTTCCACAATTCTGGAGTACAAACATGTGCTAAATCTGAAGACAACTCTTTCCTTCTATATTTTTAGTGGATTATTCATGATGGATCAAAATTGCATGTGTAGTATGAAAGATTGAAGGAATAAATTTTAATAGACATAAACACATTTGTTTCCTTATACACCTATGTGAATCTATTATATTTATCTACTTAATAAACACCTATAAGCCTATTCCATGGCGACTATTGTGTGAACTTAGTAAGAAATTTAGGGTTCACTTATTCATAGTATATGCCTTGCTAAGACTAAAAGTATACAATATGATATCTTATCTTCGATCTTCGACAATTAGATTTTTCTTCTATCAGTTTTCCTATGTTTATCATAAGGTTTAATTCTTTCTTCCAATCATCGATTGAAGATTTTAAAGTTTTAAAAACATTTTCAAGGTCTAAAAAGTGGTTTTGAAACCTCATAATGAAACTACAATTCTCAGAGTTTTTTGGAACATTGAAAGGTTTTGAGAACCTGTTTGAACTCTGACATGGTTGTGGAAACTTTTTTGGGTAATGAAAAGTGTTTTGAAAGTAGGTTTATGGATTGATGCATGAAAAATAAGAACACTTTAATTTTTTCAATAAAAGAAGAGCTTTGTAGGAATTTTGAAAAGGTGCAAGAACTCTGTTGATTTTTCACAAACATTTCAAAATAACTTTTGAGAGCTCCAATAGAGGTTTCAAAACCATTTTTGAAACCAATGATACATTTTTCCTTTGGTGATCAAGTCTCCCTCGTTTCTCCTAAATTATTTTTTGATAAGACTTAATTCTCCTCCCTAGTCCCCAATCCATGACATCTTCCTTTCATTCACACTTGTGCATCTTTCTACCAACCTTTGGCTTTCATTTTCTCCCTTCCCTTCTCCTAGCATGTGGTGGACCTAATGTTTGATGTTAGATAATTTAATGCTTGTGTTGAAGATATTGGAAAAAAAATTGAGCCTCAATCACCATCTTTAATCCATTCTAATTGAGCTCTAATTTGCACTCCTTTTCCTATGTAAACAACCATCTCATAGAGTTGGTTTTTAGTATTAACCATAGATTGCTGCAAACTACTATCATGGGGATTGTAAGCTAGGAAAGTGTGACCATGCTCCAACTGCCCTTTGAGGGATTTCTCAAGTTTGTGACACTTAGATACTACTCTTCTACAATAGTCACAAAGGAAAGAGATGCATCTAGATTTCTTTTTTCCCACCATTTTATCCAATTTCCTTGTCAATGTTTTGGTTTAAAATTCCAAGTAGCAAGGATACCATCAATACAATCTTGGTTCTTGATACGAGTAACATTCATATCATAAGGAAGGTTGTTGGAGATGGGGGTGGAATCAAAGAATGAAAGAGTGGTGAATATTGGAAGGTGGTTTGAAAGAGTGGCAGAGATGTCAATTGAATGAAGGAGATGAGCATGTAGTGCAAGGATGGGGCAGCTAAGAGAAAAATAAAAATAATCCAACCGACTCAATTTCCTTAAGATCCCTTCTCGATAGTTGCTCCAAGTGTACTAGTACGGAACTTGGAGGTTGAATTTCCCAAGAAGGGGATCATGCACATAGAGTGAGTTTCAAGCTAAGGACCAAGCTTCAAACTCAAGGTTAGACAAATGAGGAAAAGAGTTCCAGCTGCAATTAGAAGGCTATTCCATTATGTTAAAACAACCCCCCAAACCCACTCGGCATTGGGAAGAGAAGAGCGAAGCCAATCCCAAAGGATGATTCTCTCTGAAGAAGAGTTACAAGCGTATATGGAGCAAAAGCCCATAAGCAAGTCCTTGTTAAGGATGGTGGCCCAAACACAATGACCATTAGGATCTAAGCCAAAGGCCACAAGATGTTTAGCCAACCATGATACTAAGCCCAACACTGCACCACCTCCACCATTGGTATGGTTAGTGTGCAAAAAATAAGCCTTGGGAAAATTTGAGGCAAGAGTAGCATCAAGATGAGTCTTCCAAGTTTGACTTCTTGAAGTATAAGGACATCAATTTGATTATTTTGGATAATTTGCTTGACCTAATATTTACATGTGGGGAAGGTCAATCCACACACATTCCAAGATTAAATTTTGCATTTCATTGAGAAGAGTCAAGGAGGGTTTCCTCATTTGGCTGCAACACATTAAACTAGTTCTCTAATTGGGTATTTGGATCATCCATCACAAGCTCTTACCTAAGGGGTATATCCATGGGATCTTGACTCATAAGTATTTTGGTAGCATAATGAACCTAATTCTTAAATGGGTTGTTTGTTTTAGGTTGTCGCTTTAGTCAAATGAAGGGATGTGTGAGGTAGGAGTCTCCTTCATCCTCCTTGAGGCTCTAGGTGGGATGACGAGACAATATATTTGTAGGATGTCGAGTGATTAGGAGTGGTGGGAGAGGGAAGTGAAAGAGGGAGGTTGGGGGTAGTTGGAGAACTATGTTGTGGTGATAAAGAAGAATGAAGTGGACAAAAAAGAAGCACATAAGCCTAAGAAATATCAATAATATTTAGGAGAGTCAGCAAGAGGAAGGTTATTAGTAGTTGGCTAGGGTAGTTGAGGTTTATGGAAGGGACATTCATGAATCAAGTGATCTACCCTACGCTAGTAAAAGAAAACATTTGGTTTATTTGAGTATGAGATCTGTTATTCAAACTCAAAATGAAGCCCTAGAAGTTCAATAGAATTGGGTAAGGGATGGGTTAAATCCATTTCAACACATTCCTTAGGGTGTGAATGTAGGCTATCCCATTTTTTTGATTGTTGTTTACACCACATTTAACTTTGGAAAGTCGGGAAGCAATGTTTTGAAGGAAAGGATGAAAAGCAATATTGAGGAAAGGAAATTCAACCAATATGGGATATTTGGATTTAGTAATTTCTTCTAGATGGAAGTCAAGATCCTAGGCTTGGAGAACAACAAAACATATTCAAAGTCTGAGAAGGTGCAAGCAATGTATCTTCTACCCAAACTCTAGAAATATTCAATTGTCCAATGCTTAAGTTCTCAGTTATTACAAATCCATTTGAAAAAGTGTTGTTAAGATGGGATGCCTTCAAGGAAAAATAGAATTATTGTTTTTTCTTTCTATTTTGAGAGTATATCAATGATATCGATCAAGAAGGGAAAAAGAAATAACCTTACCTTCATTGGTATTTGATGAGAGTGTGTTGGTTGTAGGGTCAACTGATGTTGAGGTAGTGTGTGCAATATTGTTGTTTGATGATTGAGGATGGGATTGCAATCTTCTAGCATGTACATATATGCAGATATAGCATTCATGTTGTCCCTTTCAAGTGTAGACAAGAGAGTGGGGACAGAGGTATTGTCTTTGTTGGATTTATTTGTTGTAGGCCCACCTCTTTCCTATGCCCTTTTCTTCATTTTTCGTGGCTTTATTTTAACTTTTAACTAGGCTTTAGGACACACGAACTAGGTACTAGCAGTATGAGGTTGAAATTCTAGCGTTGATAGTGTCGATATAGCTCATAAAACCTAAAAAAAATGGGCATTAGGGCACACACAACAAGAATTTCTTGCATCTCAATTATTTCCCCATAATGCTTTCAGTCAAAATGAAGTTCTAACATGGGTCACACCCTTCAGGAGTGTATGGTTAGAAATATTGCCTTGTTTAACAAGGCAACAACTTGCCTATATTATATTATGTTTTGGGATAATAAATGTAACT
Source organism: Sequoia sempervirens (assembly GCA_007258455.2). NCBI lineage: Eukaryota > Viridiplantae > Streptophyta > Pinopsida > Cupressales > Cupressaceae > Sequoia > Sequoia sempervirens. The sequence continues at coordinate 793,251,841 of VDFB02271358.1, forward strand.
ATATTACCTTTCAATACGGTCAAATATCCATGCTACTAGTGATCTTACAAAAGAGCCTATGCCAACACAATGACTTGCATTAGCAACAGTGAGGAATTGGGACTCAGACTCTCACGAAGTTTCTCCTACATTTGAATCTTTATGGTGGTCCATATGCCTTACCTTACTCCAATTTCCTATGAAATGTAAAGAATGACTCATAATCCATATTCTTTCAATTTAGCAACATTGGTTTTCATCAATAAATCTTTCTACAATCCAAGCCATTTTGTTATGAGATCAACATAAAGATTGGCGAGTATTAGAAGTTTGGGATCTTTGTGGGAGTATTAGAAATTATGTAAACTTTGTTTTTCTTTGAGATAATCCACAGCTGTATAAAATTTTGTTGGCAGCCCTTCCATTCTAGGGCTCTTATCTAAAGACATGAAGTGAAGGGCTCCATCAAACTCTTCAAATAAAAGAATGTACCTCAAGATATCTATTATACTCAGGGTCTATTTTCTTAGGGAACCAACCGATAATATTATCTTCAACAATGGGGAGTAGAATGTCATCATTAGTCTCATTAGTAAAAATATTCTTGAAGTGCTCATAGAAGGTTTACATAATATCACTATGGTTGTTTTGAAGGTTGCCATCAACTGTCTTGATGACATAAATGTGCTAAATTTTATGCTTGTGTTGAGAATATTAGAAAAGAAAATTAAGCTCCAGTCACCATATTTAATTCATTGTAATCAAGCTCTCATTTTCACTCCTTTACATATGTAAACAACCATCTTATAGAGCTATTTTTCAATATTAAACATAGATTCCTACAAACTTTTGTCATGGTGATTGCAAGCTAGGCGAGTGCGGCCATGCTTCAACTGCCCTTTGAGGGATTTCTCAAGTCTGTGAGATTTAGCTGCTACTCTTCTACCATAGTCACAAAGGAAGGAAGTGCATCTAGCTGTTGTTTTTTCCCACCATTTCATTCAATAACCTTGTTGAGGTTTTGGTTCAACATTCTCAGTATCAACGATACAATCAATGCAATAATGGTTTTGTAGATGAGTGACATTCATCTTGTAAGGAAGGTCGTTGGAGATGGGGGTGGGATTAGAGAATGAAAGGGTGGTGAATATTGGAAGGTGGTCTAAAAGACTAGTAGAGAGGTCAATAGAAACAAGGAGACCAATATGTAGTGGAAGGATGGGGCAACTACGAAAACTATTAAAATGATCCAACCAACTAAATTTCTGTAAGGGGCTTTCTTGATAGTTGCTCCAAGTGTACTAGTGCGACATTTGGAGGTTGAATTTTCCAAGAAGGGGATCATGCACACTGAGGGATTTTCGAGCTAAGGACCAAGCTTCAAACTCAAAGTTAGAAAAATGAACAAAAGAGTACCAATTGGGATTAGAAGGCTATTCCACCATGTTAAAATCACCCCCCAAAACCCACTTGGCACTGGGAAGACAAGAGAAAAGTCACTCCCAAGTGATGATTATCTTTGAAGAAGAGTTAGAAACATATATGGAGCAAAATCCCACAAGCAAGTCCTTGATAAGGGTGGTGGCCTAAACACAATGGCCATTAGGATTTGAGCCAAAGGCCACTTGATGTTTAGCCAACTAGAGTGTTAAGCCCAAGCCTACACCACCTCCACCATCGGTATGGTTGTTGTGCACAAAGTAAGCCTTAGGTCAAATTGAGGCAAGAGTAGCATCAAGACAAGTCTCTCCAAGTTTGATTTCTTGAAGCATAAGGACATCAATCTGGTTATTCTGGACAGTTTGCTTCAACTTATATTTACCTATGTGGAGGTTCAATCTACACACATTCCAAGATTGATTTTTTCACTTCATTGAGAAGAGTCGGGGAGGGTTTCCTCATCTGACTGCAACACATTAAATTGGTTCTCTAATTGGCTATTCAGATAATCCATCACAAGCTCTTTCCCAAAGGGGTATCTATGGGATCTTGACTCATAAGCATTTTGGTAGCATAATGAGCATGATTCTTAATAGAGTTGATTATTTGAGGCATTTGATTATAGTTGGATGAATGGGCATGTGAGGTAGGAGTCTCCATCTTCTTGGAGGCTCTAGGTTGGGATGACAAAGCAATATCTTTGTAGGACGGTGAGTGATTAGTAGTGGTGGGAGAGGGGAGTGAAAGAGGGAGGTTGAGGGTAGGAGGGGAACTATATTGGGATGGTAAAGAAGAATGAAGTGGATGGGAAGGAAACACAAAAGGCTGAGAATTATCAATAATAGGAGAGTCATTAGGATGGAGGTTATTAGTAGTTGGTTGGGGTGGTTTAGGTTTATAGAAGGGACAGTCATGAGTCAAGTAGCCTTCCCTACGACAATAAAAATAGGCATTTGGTTCATTTAGATATGAGATGCGTTGCTTGAACTCGAAATCAAACCCTACAAGTTTAATAGTATTGGGTAAGAGATGGGTTAAATCCATTTCAATACATGCCCTAGGGTGTGAACGCAGGCTAGCCCATTTGTCTAAGTGTTGTTTACACCACAAAACTCTATCCAAATGGGAGCAATGTATTGAAGAAAAGGAAGAAAAACAAGATTGAAAAAAAGAAATTCAACCCACATGGGATATTTGGATTTAGTAATCCCTTTTGGAAGGAAGTCAAGATCCCAGGGTTGCATATAATGGGTTTGCCCACATATAATCCAAGAATCACATTGGAGAACAATACGAGCATGTTCAAGGTCAAAGAAGGTGCAAACAACGTATCCTCTACATAAACCCCGGAAATATTCAATTGTCCAACCCTTAAGTTTGCAATTATTATGGATCCATTTGTAAAAGTCTTATTCAGGTGGGATGCCTATGAGGAAAAATAGAATTATTGCTTTGCATTATAACATCACAGCAATAATATCATCAGGAAGGGCAAAAGAAATAACCTTACCTTCTCTGGATATTTGATGAGGGCATGTTGGCTGTAGGGTCAACTGATGTGGAGGCAGCTTGTGCAATATCGTTGTTCGATGATTGAGGATGGGGCTGCAATATTCCAGCGTGTACATATATAGATGTGGCGTTCACGTTGTCCCTTTCAGGCGTAGACAGGGGAGTGGGGACCGAGGTATTATCCTCGTTGGATTTACCTGTTGCAGGCCCACCTCTTTCCCGTGCCTTTTTCTTCATGTTTCGCGGCTTTATTTTAAGCTCTGACTGGGCTCCAGGACTCACGGACTGGGTACTCGGAGTATGAGGTTGAAATTCCAGCGTTGACAGGATATTCAGCTCGTAAAACCTCAGCAAAATGGGGGTTAGGGCACGCGCAGCGAGGCTTTCTCACATCTCTATTATTTCCCCATAACGCTTTCAGTCATAACGAGGTTCTTACGTGGGCCACACCCTTCGGGAGTGTATGGTTAGAATATTGCCTTGATTAACAAGGCAACAGCTTGCCCATTTTATATTACGTTTCGGGGTAATAAATTTGAGTATCCTTCCTTTCAACCGGGTCAAATATCCACGCTACTCTTGATCTTACGTAAGAGCCTACGCCAGCATGACGACTTGCGTTAGAAGCAGTCAGGAACTGGGACTCGGACTCTAACGAAGTTTCTCCTACATCTGAATCTTTATGGTGGTCCATATGCCTTACCCTACTGCACTCTCCTACGAAATCTAAATAGTGACTCATAACCATATCCTTTAAATTTAGCGACACTCGTTCTCTTCGATAGATCTTTGTACACTCCAAGCCATTTGGTTATGAGATCGACATAAAGATCGACGAGTATTAGAAGTTTGGGATCTCTGTGCGAGTATCATAAATTCTTTGAACTTGATTTTTCTTTGAGATAATCCACAGCTGTGTAAATTTCGGGTTTTGGGTGTGCTTTTGATGGAGCAAGTGAAGGTACTCACGTCATGGCCCAGTATGTTTGGCATGCGCGTCTTGATTGGTTTGGAAGAAAAAGGTGTGAAATATGAATACCAAGAAGAGGATCTGCCTTCAAATAAGAGCGACCTGCTTTTGCAAATGAATCCTGTGTACAAGAAAATCCCTGTCCTGACCCACAATGGTCAGCCTATATGCGAGTCTCTTATAATTCTTCAGTACATTGATGAGGCTTGGGATCCCAAACAGTTTTTACCCTCCAAGCCATACGATCGTGCCCTTGCACGCTTCTGGGCCGACTTCGTAGATAAGAAGGTAAGGCATTCCCCTGCTCTCGTTGGTATAGGCGTTTCAATCATTTAATGCTTTTTTACGCGGTTGAAGTTTGGGAAGGCTTATTTGGAATGTACACAAATATTCTGTGGGTGCAGATTTTTGACACGGGAGCTCGAATATTGTGGTCCAAAGACGACAATCAGGAGGCCAAGAGTGACATGTTGGAGAGCCTTAAATTTTTAGAAGGTGCGTTGAATGAGATGTCAGCAGGGGGGTCCCTGCCGTTTTTTGGTGGAAAGGATTTTGGATTCCTGGATATTGCCTTCATTCCCAGTGCTTGTTGGTTCCATGTTTATGAAACTATTGGGAATTTCAAGATACCATTTGAGAGTGAATATCCACTGCTTGATGCGTGGGTTAAGAGATGCATGGAGAGGGACAGTGTCAAGAAAGCCCTTCCCTCTCCTGATCGAACTCTAGAACATATATTACAGATGAGGAAGAGGTTTTGGTTGATTAAATTGTTTGTTCAATTTTTATGCATGTGGCATGCGGGTATTTAGTAGATGAGTCTATCTTTTCGAATAGGTGAGGAACACAGATGTCCAAAGATTTTAGATAGTAGCATTAAAAAATGGATTGAAAATCTTGAAGATTGTATCAATGATAATACAATATCATAGGGCAATGTAGTAGCCTGATTAATTATGAGATAGTGATGATATTGGAAATGCATGCGTTCTTATTTGAAAATGATAATGAATCTAAAAATAAGATTTGCAAAGATCATATCAGCAATTTTAATAGAATAATAATTTAATGTTGATAAACAAAATCAATGGGTCACTCACAATGTCCATACACCTAAATGACTTTATAAGTGTCACTTACTCATAATGTAAGTAACAATTTCGAATTGTTAAAGGGATCAACATCATTTTATCAACCTAAAAAATCTACCTTAACTCACATTGTTAATAATTTTATTTATTCTCTACGATTAAGTTATAGTATAGTCTAATATTTTACGATGATTAATGTAAACATTACTCTCAAAAAGTTTCAATTCTTTAACTCAAAGGGAATCTCTCTTCAAACATTCAAATGATCCAAAAAGATAAGATATATTTCTTAATTTGACAAATGATGAGATTGATTCTAGATAATATATTTCTTAGAAATATAAAAATTATCCAATTACATAAAATAGAGATTAATATAATACAATAACTAAATTATATCCATACACAATTGATTTAATCCTAAGATCCAACGATACATTAACATTCAAGAAGTGGATATCTCCTCCAATGCTTAGGCAGGCTATTAAGTCATGACTAGTCCCAAACTTTGAATGGATATGTACAAACTAGTTTTTCAACATGTAGCTTCCACACATAGATTTAACAAAAAAAAATATGATAATCTAAAAATAATTATAGATAAAAACATGTGATCACAAAATACAAGAAGTAAAATGAAAGCATCTAGAAATATGATTCTATATCTACCAAGTTTCTTTTTTAAATATATAAATATTGTTTTATTAAAGATAAAAGGCATCTTTAGTACCAACTAAATTTGACTATCTTTCCGTTCAACAGGCTAAAATATCCACGGTACAGCTCAACTTACGTAATGGCTTACGCCAGCAGCACGACTTGCGCTTGCAGTAGTGAGAAGAATCTAGCGAATGGCTTATAATCCATATCCTCTAAATTTAGCGACACTGGTTTTCTTAGCTAAATCTTTCTACGATCCGCCGTTTGATTATTAGATCGACGTAAAGATCGACGAGCGTTGGAAGTTTGGGATCTCTGTGCGATTCTCAGCAGTTGTTTAAACTTTGGTTTTTCTGTTAGATAATCTACAGCTGTGTTAATTTGGGGTTTTGAGAGTGCTTAAGATGGAGCAAGTGAAGTTACTCACGACATGGGTCAGTATGTTTGGCATTCGCGTCTTAATTTCCTTGGAAGAGAAAGGCGTGAAATATGAATACCAAGAAGAGGATCTGCCCATCAATAAGAGCGACCTCCTCCTGCAAATGAATCCTGTGCACAAGAAAATCCCTGTCCTCATCCACAATGGCCAGCCTATATGCGAGTCTCTTATAATTCTTCAATATATTGACGAGGCTTGGGATTCCAAACAGTTTTTACCCTGCAAGCCATATGATCGTGCCCTTGCCCTCTTCTGGGCCGACTTCGTAGATAAAAAGGTAGGGCATTCCCCTATTGTCGATGGTATAGGCATTTAAGTTATTTAATGTATTTTTAGGCGATTTAAGTCTCCGATGGCTTATTTAGAATGTTGTGTTTTTTCATTCATGAGATCATTGTCTAACACAAATCTTGTGTGGTTGCAGTTTTTTGACTCGGGAGCTCGTATAGCGTGGTCAAAAGAGGAGGCTCCCGAGGCCAAGCGTGACATGTTGGACAACCTTCAATTTTTAGAAGGCACATTGAAAGAGAAGGGGGATCCCTACCTTTTTTCGGTGGAAAGGATTTTGGATTTCTCGATATTGCCTTCATTCCCTGTGCTTGTTGGTTCCATGTTTATGAAACTATTGGGAATTTCAAGATACCATTTGAGAGTGAATATCCACTGCTTGATGCATGGGTTAAGAGATGTATGGAGAGGGACAGTGTCAAGAAAGCCCTTCCTTCTCCTGATCGAGTCCTAGAACATACATTCCAAATGCGGAACAGATTTTTGGTTGATTAAATTGTTGGTTCAATTTTTAGTTGGTTCAATTTTTAAGCAGGTACCATGCGGGGTACTCGTTAGATTATTATATTCTCTGGAATAGATAAGGAACACAAGATGCCCAAAGATTTCAGATTGTAGAGTTCAATTTATTGTTGAATGATTATATTAGAGGCAGTAAGTTGTGATGTTTAAACATATTGCATAGTTATATCATTCAATTTTATCTTTGAATGATTAATAAGTTTTGATGGACAAATTTATACAATGAAGTGTGTTGTTATCTACATTGCATAGTTCTATCATTCAATTTTATTTTTGAATGATTAATAAGTTTTTGAGGACAAATCTGTTCAATAGATAATGAAGTGTATTGTTAGCTAAGATATCTATTATTGGATTCCATGTGTTTATAGACTCAATGAAACTTTACTATATATTTATTTCAATATCAACCATCTTCAATGAAATTTATTTTTTTGGGTTTTTCTTCTATTTCGAAGATTTTATCTATATCATTTCATAGCTGACAAGTGAAGTGAGTTTAATTTTAGGGAAAACATTATAAGTGCATTTGAGTAAACTAGTGTTGTGATGGATAAACTTTCAAAAAGTTTTGATGTTTCATCCCAATGAACATCATCTAAATGTAACAAATACTAATGTGCCCATGTTTATGATAAATGGTTTCTCATAAGTCACTATTACGAAATATTATTTTTCTTAAAAAAAAACTTGACTATTAGATTTGGAAATGATACCATAACTCTTAATTTTTTTTTAAAAGCAAAAAAGTTACCATTTGACATAATTTACTAGTAATATTAAATACTAACACATCTTTGATGTTAGCTTCAAATCAAAGTCAAACATGGTGAAGAAAAGAAATTATGAATATATGCCTATTCATGCTTAACCTATTTATTGATATGTTGGTAACCATTTCTTAGAATATAAATGATATGTTGGCAACCATTTCTTGGAAAACAAAGGACGATATGGAGATTCAACATGGTCTTTTCTCTAACAAATATAATTTAGGATGTGTGACTATTACATATTGTTATGAAAAGAAAAATGACAATATTGACAATAACAGTAATAAAAAAGTACTTTTTCTTGTATTTATTTATTTAAAGTGATCTATAGATTGTAATGATCATTATAAAATTGATATATGATACATAATTTGATAACTAATATAAAACAAATAGTGATTGTGATTGGTTTAGTTTAAGTTGGCTTTGAGGGTTTTTCTCTTTTTGGTCAAGGGGACATTATTATCTTTGTAATGTGGTTTATTTTTTACATTAGATATGGAATTTGTGTGGCTTTGTAGGCTAAATTATACTATTAAATTATAGTAAATTATTTGTAATATAAAAAAATGATTTATCAAGTTACATTTCTTTATTAAATTTTTATGTGCATGAGGAAATTTTGATAATTATGATATGCCATTACTACTTGCTTTTAAACCTCTTGTAATATAGTTGTTGGATTAGATATATGTAACTTATATTTTGTTATGATGATGTGGCTATATATTGTTTAATCCATTACACATAGCTTGAATTAAAGGAGAGAAACAAGTATTGTACTTAGATAAAATATATATTTATTTCCTATATTATTAAACTCCTAGAGAATAATTTTAACAAGAGGTTTTCATTATAACCTACAAAGCTCATACCAAAGTGGGGAACTACTTCCTCCATTTCATAATATGTATATATATGAAAGGTAGAAGCTTCCATATGGCTATATATAAAATTTCAACATATGCTAGTGATATGTTGGAATTATGTGGATAGTTATTAGAGGTGCACAAGCTACTTTCTAAGAAGCACAAAAATACATTTTATTACCCATCACCATTAGGAAGTATACTTTCTCTTCATAAAAACGCAAAGACTGTGGAAATATAAATGGTAGTTATCACTCTATAGATATAAAATTTGAGGAAGATTTTACCCTAGGGGCCTGATGAGAAAATTATAAGTGCCCTAAACAAAAATCAATTAGAACTTGAGAAAATTTTGGCTGACTACATGGAAAATCATCATGTTAAGCAAAGACATTCTTTAAGGCTAGTAGTGACCCAAATTAAAGCATTAAAAATGTCCAATGTACCATACTTTACAATAGAATATGGAATAGTATTTGACTATTCCTACAAGTGATATAAAGTGTTTTATCAAAAAATCCACAAAATGTATTGGTTGGTTTCTAAATAAAATCCACCCAATTCAACAAATAAAGAGTGGTTGATGTAATATTAAAGTGTTTGAAAGGTCCACATACATTGATGTAACCAAGCCTTGAATGGAATATCCTATGAAGTAAAATAAAAAAATGAGCATATGAGACATCTTCTACCAAGAGAAAGCAAAACCACCCTTAACATGTGAACATTTAATTTATCAACATAGAAAAATAGTAGGAGCCTTACAAGCCTAATGTCCGTCGGTAATGTAAAAGTTCAAAGTCAAACTAAAAACTACCTTAACCAAATAGAATCATAGTAATGCTACCACAACTATTAGTACTATTTCTATACAAAAAAATATCCTAAAATGTGGGAAAAATGTAACACCCCATAATAATTCACAATAACAAGAGGCCCAAAATAAAGAATAAACACCACTCCAAGAGCCTAGAAAGAGAAGGATATAGGTCAAATAGAAATGGGGGGTGTTTAAAGTAATTCAAATCCTTCTATATAAAAAATGCAACAATATTAAAAAATACAAGAAGATTAACCTATTGAGAAAGAGGAGATTGTTGAAAAGATAAAGTAGCTTGCTCAAGGACTAGGAGAATCTAATGAGGAAGGTAAGGCCACTTAGTGAGAAATAAAATACAAGGAGAGGGGTGAGGAGATCATAATTGAACATGAACTGACACATGATGAGGAAATTCACTGTCTAGAAATAAATCTTACTTAAGCAATAAATCCAACCCCTCAAAAATCTTGAGTATCATAAAGGAATATACACTTAAGGAGACTCTCTTCTCCACCTAGAACTCCACATAAAAATATTCTACTAACTACTTCAACTCATTAAATGGAACACATAGTGAAAAAAAATTTACATGACAGATGCATGCCTTTGTGGTAAGATATAACAGTAAAATTTTTTAGAGAATATGGTCCTACACTAAGTGATTTCAAGGTGATGGTGGATTTATTCAAGGAACCTTCAAAGCACAATAAAGTGAGGCTACTATCCATTAAAACCATGGATTCATAAGAAGAATGGGTCTTATAGATAGTCACTTAATTATGAAATAAATAGAAACAAAAAATGTAGGTAGGAGATTATCAAATACAAAGGGTTAATGTTGTGATACAAATAAGGGAGGTAAAAACATAATTGTAAAAAATGTCTAATATTTTATGGTACATGAGTAAAGATTAAAAAATGAAAAAAAATGTTTAAAAGACCAAGTTAGTGAGTTAATTACATATGTATAATACCTTGTTAGTCATATAAATTTGGATAAACCCTCCAACTCTTTTGGAAACACTCAACAAGGGATTACAAATTATGGGTGAGATGGGAGTAGTTTAGGCTATGGGTGCATGAAAGGATACATTCATGAAGTAGGGTAATAATATCATCAAGAGAACTATCAAATATATCATAAAATTATAAATAGCCTTAGTGCACTCACAAAATTAGAAGAATATTTTGATGAATAGGTTATTGTTCTCAATGACTATCCTCTTAACTAAAAGAGTCTAAAAAAAACAAAAATTTATATATAATTTCAAAAAGGTGAAATAATTGAAGATGGTAATATTGAACTTCTATCTGAGTGGGTCAAATCCATGAAATGAAATATTATTTTTTAAGAAAATAAATACCTTTTTGAAGACTTATAGAATATTAAAATGATATATATTAAATATTCTATTGAAGTCACTCCTTACACTTTTTTTAGACAAATAAGGTGATCAGTGCTAGTGTGATTGAATATGAATTATCATTCTCATAGAAGAAGAATATATAAGAAGAGGTGACCAATATGCTGACAAAGTTGAGAAACTAGTTTTCCAACTCTCAAGATTATATGCTTAAGAGAAAAAAGTTTCCTAAGGAATATCATTTTATTAGGAGATTCCCACTTCCAATAATCTCATGACATTAATTTTAATGTAATAAATGTTTCTCTAGATATTTTACAGGAGAATACTAGACAATTAGAAGGATATTATGTTAGTGCTCAAACATGTGGATCCATAATTCTTAAAAAATGTAATACCTAAGGATACAAGTTAGTTATTATAGGTTAAATTGATACTTGTGATAAGACTATGAAACAAGTGGATTAGTGGAGAAGGATGGATATTTCCTTCTTCTATTTCTAATTCTACTTGACCAAGGTTTGTATCCCTGAGGCATGCACAACAAAGAGGTTGGGAAATAACATATTACAGCTTTAGGTAAGCCACATCAAAACATTGGATAATCTTACTAATTTCTTACTAAGTATGGTCAATGTGTTGGTTTACCTTAAAACAAGGGTAAAATACCTCTATAAGTAGATGTATTAGACATCTTGGGACAAAAATATATTCTTCTTAACCCATTAATATTTTCAATATATTATCTTAATTCACATGTGTATATAATGGTAAAATAAAAAAGATCACCTTTAATGAACTTATTGAGGCTTACAAACACTATGGTAACAATTTAGGGAAAACAAGTAATAGATTAGGTTAACTAACTTTATCATGACCACTAGGGTTGATTGTTAATACTTTCTATTAAGTTTTCTTGGATGGTAGAATTTTTAACTAATATAAAAGGGTTTACTTCATTCATATTGGTGGTAGAGTCCAAAATTAACAAAAAATGAACATTATTCAAAAAATACAGAATAACACCTTAGAGAAGATGGCATAGATGACAATGTCCAAAAAATACCCAAATAAGAGGATTTCTAAGTAGGATTAAAAAGAATAATATTGTATATATTCATATGAACATATCTTACACATTTGTTAGTAGATGTACATTTATTTATTATAATTTATTAAGAGGAAACCTCATAAAAAAATTGCAATGAGTTTTAGAGCCTTTGTAAAAGCAAACTAATCTACAACAACACTCAAGATAGAAAATTTAACTAGGATAGGTATTCAAGCTATTAAAAACATGTAAATACTCATGAAGACATTTAAATGACTACAATTTCACTTTAAATTCATCCATTAATTGATTTACATGAAACATTAAACATTGTCATGATAAAGTATGGGCATGTACATTCAAAGGCCCATTTAAATTTTATGAAGCACTATTCAAATGTTACACTCTTTCCCTTCTCTCTATATTATAGGATAAATAATAAACATCCTAACCCCTTCCTTTTTTATCCAATTCATGGTCAAAGATATTTTGATTCGTAAGTTAGATGGAAATTTTAAATACTACTAGTTGGATACAAATATTAATCATTACGAAGGACTGCCTAGGATCAAATGAGAGAAATTAGATAAGACCTTAATAAATGGTAATATAAATTCATTCTATTATGAAAATAATCAATATATTTAAAAAATTAATAAATAAAGAAAAAACCTTAGGCCCCACCCATTATACCATTTGAAATTAACATACTAATGAGTCAAGGAATAAATTTTTTAAATAAGTAAGCTACAAAATATATGTATAGGGATCAAGAAGAGAAAAAAATTATCCATATCCTACAACAATGTACTATCTCCAGAGATAGATTTGCTTGGATTAAGGTGTCTCGACCTTAGAGAGTCCCAAGTTGTTAAGGAACTTTGTGGGATCCAATGGCTAGTTGGCTTCCTACATGCAATGTTCAAAGTGTGAGAATGTGACACTTGTAACACTATGGGCACTCCTTTGTGAAGAGGAAAATGTTTATACCTCTTAAATGTGCAACATACTAACATGTGATATTCTACTTTGGAAGTTAGCACTTGGTTGGGCTGACTTGTGAGCACATTCATTCTTTGTAGAAAGGGAAGCAATAAAGTGTAACACTTGTCATCTACGCACTCAATGTAGCATTGTGCATTATGTTTTCTTTGATGATGTGCACCATGATGGAATGTGTTTTTTATTAGAGGAGTTAATTGATGCTCGTAGAGGAATGCTACTAAATGAAGACTAAGTTGTCATTGGGAGTGACTATGAGTCAAAGATAAGTTCTATTTTGGGAACGAAGCTATATTTTCTCTATGAGGATGCCTTGCATGTGAAGTTACTTATTTTTGGGAGATAAATTCCTCGCATTTTCTTGCATGTTATTACATGTTGAGTTTTTTATTTTTTGGTTCACTTGCAACTTGTGCATGTTATCGGCTTTAGTTTACATGCATGCAGAGGTAGTGAAGATGACACATGAAATTCCTAAGTGCCTATGTTAGAGGTTTATAAATGTGATAAATTTTTATGTATTTGGAGAGATTGTATTGTAATATTTTTAGATGTAAATATGTTGTTAGATTCACTCTAGACTTTGTATCAAATTGTAGTAAAACCTAGAAGAGCATAGACTCGAGAAGCTTTATTGTAAATATTTTTTACTGTAATATAATTGATTTGGGATTTAGTGTGTGGGTATTTCTTGAAAGTGGTTTTCAACATAAATTTGTGTGTTATGGTTTAAGTGTTTAAATATAAAATTAAATAATTAATGTGTATCTAAATTGTAATAGAAAAGGGATTTAAAACAATTTTTTTGCAACCCTCTCCTACCTAGATTCATGTTGAGAAGTTATTTCCACAAGTAGCTTTCCTTTCAATTGGTATCAAAGCCTAGATAGCTTTGTTTCTATTATTGGGTTGAAGGGTTTTTGTATGATCTTATTTTTAGTGAGAGATTTGAAAGAAAATATTTTACATAATGTTATTGTAAGGTAAAGTTGGAAATCACATCTAGTAAAATTGAGATGGAGAAGTTTAATGATAGAAATATTGAGTTGTGGAAAATAAAAATAGAGGATATACTCGTAGATATAAATCTATGGGTTGTTATATCTAGTATAAAACCACAAAACCCCCCATGATGATTACAATCTAATGGATCAGAAAGCCAAGGGTTTGATTAGACTTTGTTTGGTTGATTACATTCTTCTAGATGTTCATGAATTGAAGATTGCAGCCAAGTATTTGGAAGAAACTTGGAGATATTTATCAAGGGAAATCCTTGGTAGATAAGTTGTTCCTAGGGAAGAAGTTGTATTCCCTTTAGATGGAGGAGGGAAGATCCATCACAAACCACCTGAATTATTTTAACAGGGTTGTTGCTAAGTTAAGTTCTATTAGTGTGAAGAAATAGGATTAAGCCTATTGCATTGCCCTATTTTGTTGTTTTCTAAACTAATAGGATCACCTAGTGATGGCTATCAAAAGCACAATAACCACTTTCAAGATGGATGGTGTGGCTGTTTTGTTTCCATTTGAAGAGATGCAAAGGAATTCCTTTGAGAGGGCCAAGGAGGCCATTGTTGTTTATGGAAGATAAAAGGAGAAAGGAAAGAGGAAAGACAAGAATTCTAACTCCAAGCCTTTGAGCAGATTTAAGTCTCCTGGTAAAATTCTAAGAAAAAATGTTGGAATTGTTGAAAATTTGGTCATGTCTATAAATATTTTAAGGATGACAAAAAGAAGAACACAAATTATTTCTTTGATTTTGTATCTAATAAATCCTCTTAAGATGGTGGAAATGCTTTTATCACTGCCTTAGCAATGCATGCAAAAAATTATGTGTGATTGATAGACTTAGGTGCCTCTTTCTACATGACCTCTCATAGAGGTTGGTTCTAAAAGTATGATGAGTACAATGGTGGGAAGGTGTATTTGGGTAATGACTCTCACCTAAAGATTGTTGGTCATAGAAGAGTCAAAATTGGATCCTTGATGGTTCAGAGTTTAGGGAATTGATGGTGTCTTACATATCCTTGGTTTGGTATGGAACCTAATTTTAGCAAGTAAGCTGAGTGATGTGGGTATGAAAGTTGTTTTCTCGAGTGGACCTAGATGTAAAATGACTAGAGGTTCTAGGGTGGTTGCTAAGAGTGTTCAATGGGAACCTTTTATAAGCTATATGCATGGATGATTAAGTGCAATATAAATTATATGGAGTCCATGAAGAGTGCTCTAGATAATTCATCCACAACATTGCGTCAAGTAGAGAAAAAAGATGTGGTTTCTAAATTTGATGCCCATGCTTCCTAGGTACCTAAGAATACTAATGCTTTGCAAATGAAACTCCTAGCATAGAATACAATGTTATGGCTCCAAAAACTTGACCAAATTGGTGAGAAGGTTCTTAGAGTCTTAAAAAAAAGGATCCTTATTGAAGGTCATGATGATAGTAACCTTGAGTTTGATTTTACAAACATTGAATATATGGAAAACAACACCATGTTTCTTTTTATTCTAGTTCTCATAAGTATTCTAGGGTATTAAATTATATTAATATATATGTGTTTGGACCTATTAATTTTCCTTCCTTATCTAGATATATATTATGTCTCATTCATAGATGATTATAGTAGAAATAAATTTTTGTATTTCATTATGAGTAAATTTGATGTTTTTTGTCAATTTAAAGGATTAAAATCCTAAGATAACCTAAAATTATCATTTTTTGATGTTTTTTAAAATTTAAAACAATTGTTTGAAGTATGTTTTCGTACAATTCATTTTTCAAAAAATTATTTTAATAAAAAAGTTGTTAAAATACTAAAAAAACCCTAATATTTGAAGTTTATAGACCAGTTTCGTCATAAATTAATCAATTGGAAAATAGAAAAAATAATATAATTGTAAAAAAATTACATATTTGGAATCTACACTATCTCATCTATAATGGGTTTTAATTTCGTCAAAAAATTTACAAAAAGGGTCTTCAAAAATTTGTCCAAAGACACTATTTTATTATGACATTGACATGACCTTCAAATTGAAGGTCAAACTAGTTCCAAAGCATAGGTTTAGGTCCCTAATCCTTTTCTAAAACTAGAAAACAAAGAAAAAACCTAATCAAAAATCCAAATTTTAAAAATAAGATACCCTTTGACATCATTTAGTAGAAGCATCAAATTGAAGCATATAAGAAATAAAAAATTATGTTACACCTCGTTTCTCAATTACCTAGTTACTTTTACCTTTATATGATGATAAATGTAAATCGTGACCTTAATATGTTTAATAGATGAATGAAATACTAAAATATGTAGTAAGATGTTATTTCCTTTGGAGGAATAATTATGTTTTATACTAATCAAAAATGTGATGAATGAATATGCATTACAATATGTTTACTATGACAATGCAAATGATTTATGATGAAAATGAATTTCATGTTAACAACTAACTACCTTTGTGATGCACTAATTTGGATGTAGGAAAGAGTCAAGCCCTTAGGGAAGAGAGGGGGGGTATCACTTAGGAGAGGAGCTTGGTCTAGTAACCCTTAATGAGTGTAATTGAGCATACGCACACTCACATCCTAGTTTGATCTTTTTGAGTCAAGTTGGAATGGGCTATGTGTATATAAGCTAACCCTCAGTCTTAGTTGGGGATTATTTGTTATGGTTTTGGTTTTTTACTTTTATTTTATGATTGTTCATAGTTTGGATTATGTGACTAAATTTTTGTATTAGGTATATGCTCTTCTTCATGTATTTGATATATATGTATATATATATATATATTGATTGATACATATGTACATTAAGTGAATGTATATATGTATGTATATGTATGTGATAACACATGCATGTATAAATACTTGTGTAAATTCATGTGCATGGATATGACATATACATGGGAAAATTGATTAGCTATATACATATATGTACATTTAGTGTATATATACCTATCAATATATATATGTATGTGTGTGTGTATTATTATCAAATACTAAATAATGTTATCTTTGGGTATATTAATATATAGGTATATACATAATACATATAAAATATAATGATGGAAGTTATATTATAAATATATATGTATATCATTATATATGTTTAAAGAGTATTTTGAAATATTTAAAAATACAAATGGGTGCATATATGGCATGACCCATATTGAAGAAAATGGTTTTTTAAAAGCTAAACTTTATGTTAGCGCAAAGTCTAAAGTGTAATGTTTAATAAAAGCAATAACTTGTATTGTTGTAAAGGTAATCACATAACCTAAAGCATATAATGTATTATGGAGAATCTAAGCACTTGGATCAAGGATATATATAAGGAGAACCTAATATATATTACCAAATATGCATATATCATATACATTGGAAGTTTGAGGAGATTGTCATTAATGATGCTATTTTGGCAACATGAGCATGAAGAATGTACATAGTAGTATAGTACAGTGTTGTGATTGATGTCAACATTGTTGTGGAAAATTTTGATTAATAGTAACATTTTTTGAGGTGTTGTGGAAGAAATTTGTACAAGAATATTTGGTCCGAAAACTTTAGTAGCATGAAAATCTGACTAAGTGTAAAAACTACCTATTCAGTGTAACAATTTATCAATTTTGAGGTCATCACCACTTCGCATAGGAAGATATTGGTCGTTCATTATAACCTATCTTTTGTGGTTGTTAGAAGACTCTAATTTTAAGATTTTATTTTATTTGGTCAAGTATTTTGGGAGATAAGAGTGAAACAGTTGTGTTTGGCATAATATAGTCATTTTTTATATAGTGTGATTGTGTGGGAGATTCCACACTTGTCCACAGATGAGTCTTTGATGTTGTGGTGTTGAAGTTAAGTTTGAAAATGTCATATGAGTGTGAATTCTAGATTGCATCATGATTTAAAGTCCATGTGTTATGAATTGGATGAATAGTTGAATAATTTTTGTTTAGGTTCTTGGTATGTCCAGGATCATCATGGAAAAAATAGGCCCTTAAGTGGCAAAAACTAAGAAAAATAAAACTTAGGCAACTTGACGTAAAAATTTGAATAAGTTATTTATATTATTTCAAAACTATGTAAGAATAGAATTTGTAGAAAATTGAATGTAGTTTATAAACTACTAGGTTTGTTTTAAAAAATAAATCTATTTGGTGAAAATTTGAAATTTTAATGTAGTAGTACTTTTCAGGGGAAAATAAGAAGTAGGTGTCTATCTGACCACCCTAACCACAATAAAATGATAATATTTTTTGATAAGATTTTAGATATAAGGAGAGGACTCATGTCCCGATGTCATGCATATTTTTTTGATTTTTTTTCCAAGTAAATAATTAATTATTATGAATTTTTTATTACAACTTTGAAAAAAATAAAAAAATTGTATGTCTAACCACCTTAACTTGGTCAAAACTTCATGAAATTCAATTTTTATTTTCTAATCCTATAGTATGTGAAAAATAGAATGTGATGCATGTTTTGGATTAAAAAAATGTGATACCATTTGAAAGATATAGATGTTTTTCAAACAATCTATCAATGAGGACTTTAGTCATAATTTTAATAGAAAATGAATAATAATTACTAATTAAATTCAAATTAAAGAATAATTTATATTGCTGGAAAGCTGAGAATCTCCTTTAAAAACCCTTTTCGTTTCATCAATTTTGGGTAAATAAAAGTTGTCAGCCACATACCCATTATATTGCCACTTTCTGGCCCATCACGATCCTGCACATACCCTCCTACATAGTGTGTTGAACTAACAAGTTTGGTGTCTATGAAAATGATTAATGTGTGTTGAGAATTTATATGGGATCTATTTTAGGTACATCCTAGTCTATCTTGAGGTTTTTTGAATTTTGAATTAAGGCATGTGTTATGGATGATAACGTTTTGGAGTCAATGAGTTATATTTTTGTGTGTTGTATCCAATTAGAATGACCTAATCAATGTAACACTTAATTTTGATATATATATGATGAATTCTTTTTGGTGATTTAGAGGTAGAAAGTTGTTGTGCAAGAGATGTGATGTGAATTTGATTAGATTAGAGATAAGTTGTGAATGTTGAGATCAAAATTGTGCGAATGCAAATTAGAGTAGAGCAATGATCTAGATCACTGCAAAGTTTATTATTGTACTTCATTGGAACTATATTCCTGCATGTTGTAGATTCTTTTGTAACAGTTCAAAATAGGTTGTGAGCCACCTTGTGTATTGAAAAAGGTGAAATATCAAAAGTAGACCATACACCTAATACAAAATGAAAGATAAATGAACCACAAAATAATGAAGACACGAAGAACAAAGGCAAGATCTGGAATCAAAGAAACAATTTTAGAAGACCTCCAATCACATAACCAAATGCTCAAAGGTACCCATGGATCTTTCAATGGTTTTTGTTACATAGAGCAATGAAATGTATAAGAAAAGTAAATTAGAATGTTCCACCCTTTACTGGTCAATGCTTTACATGCAAGAAATTTGGGCATAGAGCAAGTGAGTGTAGAAGTCAAATGATGAATACATATAACAATGGTAGAATGATTCTACCTTTTAATGGTTACTATTCTACATGCTATGGATTTGGACACAAGGCTAATCAATGCAAGGTTATGTGCAGGATCATGATGGGCCAAAAAGTGGCAATATTATGGGTATTTGTAGGGTATGTGGCTGACGACTTTTTTTTACCCAAAATTGATGAAATGAAAAGGGATTTTAGAGGATATTCTCAGCTTTCCACCAATATAAATTATTCTTTAGTTTGAATTTAATAAATTATTATTATTCATTTTCTATTAGAATTACGACTAAAGTTAAATCGATAGGCTAATTGAAAAACATCTATAACTTTCAAACAGTATCACATTTTTTGAATCTGAAACATGGGTCACATTCTATGCTTCACATACTATAGGATTAAAAAAGAAAAATAAATTTCATGAATTTTGACCAAGTTAAGGTGGTTAGACATAATGAGTTTTATATTTTTAAAAGTTGTAATAAAAAATTCATAATTAATTATTTACTTGGAAAAAATTACAAAAAATATGCATCACATCTGGACATGAGTCCTCTACCTATATATAAAATATTATAAAAAAAATATTATCATTTTATTATGGTTAGGGTGGTCAGACATACACCTACTTCTTATATTTTCCCTGAAATTTAAGTACTACTCCATTCAAATTTCAAATTTTCACCAAATAGATTTTATTTATTTTTAAATAAACCTAGTAGTTTAGAAACTACATTCAATTTTCTATAGATTATTTTGTTACATATTTTTGAAATAATATAGATAACTTATTCAAATTTTTATGTCAAGTTGCCTAACACTGATTTTTCTGAATTTTTTGCCACTTAAGGGCCTATTTTTTCCATGATGATCCTGCACATACCCGTAAATCTAGGATGAATGGAAGGAATGTTATTCAAAACAATGTTGTATGTAACAATTGCAATAGAACTAGACATAAGGCTAAGTTTTGTAGAAGTAGAAACACAACGAAGGATAATATAGTAAAGAGGAATGAACCGGTCTAAAAAAATGATCTGGCTGAAGTAAAGAAGGAAATGAAAAAGACTTGGAGAAAGAAGGAAGAGATAGAAGACAAGGGATAATTTATACCATCCTTTGATGTAGATGATTTCTTTGGAAACTAAGCCAAGAGGGCTTAGGCAGAGCTTTAATGCATATCCTTTTTCCCCAACTAGAAAAAAGGTGTTGAAGCTACAACATAAATATATCAGATGAATAACAACATACTTGATCTATTGGCAAAAATTATAGAAGAAGATATTGCAATGTAAAAGATTGCAAAGCTTTGGAAGGTGATTGCATATAAAGTTTTAGGGTTTCCAACTTTATCTTCACTAAAGCATTAATTACAAAATTAGGTCAAATTGAAGAGAACTTTAAAAGTAAATTTTTGAAGGAAAATTCATTTCACCAAAGGTATTAAAAGGAGAGAAGAACAATGGAAATATAATTGAAAGAGTTCAAGGTGAATTGAGTTGCTTAATACATCAAAACCCTAATTCAACATGCAAAGAAAAACACTATTTAGTGAATCGTGCATAAATTTGTGTTTGTAATCAATTTGAATATATTTTTCAATGGCCACACCAAAATTTATAGAAGTTATAGAGAAAATATAACCCAAATTTAGGAGATACCATGAAAATGCTATTGAAGATGACCCTCTAGGTGCATTTTAACACATTCCATATGGAATTGAAAAGGTGAAAATTGTTGTAGGGGTTCTCTTTCACCTTTAGGGTTTTGCACTTAAAAGGAGAGAAGCAATTTTCACACTCTTCACAGAAGAACAAACCATTGAGATTTTAATGCAAAGGAGATTTAAATCTTGCAAATGGACTATCCTAAAGGTTGAATGAAATATAATGATGGGTTCAACACCAAGTTTAGAATTGGAAAGACAATGTAATGCAAGTTGTAATACAAAACCCTAATTGAATGCAAACTAACTCTAAATGACCTGGAAAGATGAACAAAATGTAATAGAAAGTTATGAAATAGAAAGTGTGCACCTAGGAGATTGAAGAAGGTAGAATGAAGATCTATAATTCTGGAAAATCTATTGTCAATGCTAATTAAGACTCAATGACCAAGCTGGGAAAATTAGTCTCACTTCCTAGAAAATGTGTAGGTATAGGTCTCAGCCAAAAGGAGTATCCAAATCTATGAAAATATTTGTTAGGCCTATATAGTGGGACTCATTCACCACTTATGCTAAATTAGTCCACTTCTATTTTTTTAGAAGTTCAAGACATAATTCAATTCTGCTTGGTCTGCTCTGGGTATGTGCGGGATCATGATGGGCCAAAAAGTGGCAATATTATGGGTATTTGTAGGGTATGTGGCTGACGACTTTTTTTTTTACCCAAAATTGATGAAACGAAAAGGTTTTTTAGAGGAGATTCTCATTTGACCAAGTTAAGGTGGTCAGACATATGAATTTTAATATTTTTTAAAAGTTGTAATAAAAAATTCATAATTAATTATTTACTTGGAAAAAAATTACAAAAAAATATGCATCACATATAGACATGAGTCCTCTACTTATATATAAAATATTATAAAAAAATATTATCATTTTATTATGGTTAGGGTGGTCAGACAGACACCTACTTCTTATTTTTTCCCTCAAATTGAAGTACTACTCGCATTGAAATTTCAAATTTTCACCAAATAGATTTTATTTATTTATAAATAAACCTAGTAGTTTAGAAACTAAATTCAATTTTCTATAGATTCTATTGTTACATATTTTTGAAATAATATAGATAACTTATTCAAATTTTTATGTCAAGTTGCCTAACACTGATTTTTCTGAATTTTTTGCCACTTAAGGTCCTATTTTTTCCATGATGATCCTGCACATACCCCTCTGCTCTTTTTGAAAGGTTTCTAAATCTGAAACTACAAATTTCCACCTATAGACCTTCTTCAAGCTTCTCCAAGGCTTGATGACAACTTTAGGGATTTTACAAGTTTTCTCCAACTTTGCTTCTTGAAAAATATGTAACCTAGCTCTAAAAATCACATACAAGAAGGGGAAAAAATGTTGTGGGATTAGGGAATAATATTTTTCCTTGGTCAAACCCCTTGTTGGTAATTAAACCTTGAAATGAAAGAAAATATGAAAGGAGAATGATGAATAAACAAATATAATTGTTACAACTCACTAAACCCTAGCAATAAGGTTTTGTATTAAATATGCTTGAAATGGCTACAATGGATGTGGTTCTTGAGTCTTTCTTGAATGGAGTTGATATTTCTTGAAACACTTGCTTGAATCATAAACTCTACATCATAATTGTTAGCACAATAACAAACATGAAGAATGCAATCTTTGACATGATGATTGACACTTGAAGAATGCTCTTGAATGCTTGATAATTTTCCCTTGAAATTCCCTTGAATTCTCTTGTGAACTCTTAAATGCTACGTGTTGAATATGAGTGAAAGAACCTTGTATTTATACTCAATTATGCAAGAATTCCTGAAATTTCAACATTACAAGCTAACATCTAATATAGGAGAAGAAAACCCTACTAAAAATTTAAATTAAATTTGAATTTTTGTCACACAGGACTCATTTTCCCAAGGTGGCGAATGAGTCCCACCAGATATAATGTATGGGGCCAAAAATGAAAAGTGCTTAGAAATGTGTAAAAATTGGTTCAGGGCCAAAAGATCCAGGTGGGACCCATTCACCCAGGGTTGAAAATGATGCCCAAATGATAAATCTAGGGCACACAAGCCAGGAACACCTAAGTTATGATTGGTCAATGATTGGTACTAGGATTATCCTCGAAAAGATGTCGTAAATGAGGCTTTTAGATGCAAAATAGGGCCAATTAAAGCATAAGAAAGCCCAATTATTAATGAAAAGCCTAGAGAAATGTGAAAGTGTGTTACAAAACTTTACAAAACTCCAAATAAGGCAATGTTAAGGTTGATTAGGTTGAAAATTACGTTTATTATGCTTAGTTAATTGATAAAACCCTAGAAAATTGTGAAAGTGTGTTTCATCACTTCACAACACTTTAGCAAGGAACCATTAAATTCCATTAGTTCACAAGGGCCCAAGACCCCATGTGAATGTGTTATCCACATTACAACACTAAATCAAGGAAAAATTAAGCCAACATCCACAAGGAGGGCCCAAACAAGTGCGAAAATGCAAAGGGATACATTTTACTACACTACATTTAGCCCCACATTAGTGAGAGGATGACCACACATCAAACTCACACTAAATTAGAAAATCACATATCAAGAGGGGTTCAAATGTACAAATTCTAGCAAGATGAGACAATAATGATCAAGAGGGGTGATCAAGCCCTGAGGATCAAGATCTCATGAAAAACTAACATCAACACAAAGTAACACACATGAGAATTATATGAAGAATAGCGACAAGGTAGAAGCATAAATTTCCAAAGATGAAGAAGAGAAAAGGTGAAATAAAAGAATTGGATCAAGCTTCAACCATTTTTCCATCACGATGTGGATTAGATCTAGGCTATTTGTCTAAAAAATTCATACTCACTCTAAGGTGACGAAACTCTTGATTGTCCACCAAGTGAGAAATCTTATAAGGTGAAAAACATACACTCATGTTTGGTATTAAATCATAGACACACAAGTGGCTATGAGGAAATTCATGCCTCAGATTGGGCTTCCCACTCAAACCATACCAAAGTTATACCTCTTGATAAATTTAGTAAGGCACCACAAAAATGGTTTTCGAGCTTCATGAGGCAAGAAAAACTTTGTATGCTTGGAGCTCATGAACAGACAAGATGGCTCCACAAGCATGCAATTTGTGTTATGCAAGGTGCCCACATAACAAATGCAAAATTTAAAAATAGGAAATTTTCAAAAGAGTTGTGCTTAGTTAATCTGAGGTCTTTAACTTAGGGAACATTGTGCCTAATTTCTCCAAGAGAGGACCAATCAATGAATAGAAAATTAACAACTGAGGGGATGCAGTGTGTTGAATCAAGCCACTATAAGGAATATAATATTCCTGGAGAGAGATCATCCTCTTGAAGGACATCACACCGAATGTCATCTAAAAAGTGACAAATGCATCATATGAAGTAAAAATACTACAATGTTTTCAGAGAGCTTGGAACTGTCATCATCCCCCAAGTACACATAGAATTGGAAGAATGACACAAAGAGAGAAAAAAAAAAGAAAAACCTTTTGGGTCAACATGAAAGAGACATATGGTGTCTCAATTTCTTGTGTCATCCCCAAAAGGAAAACACAAAACAAATGAAAAAAATATTTAAAGAAAGAGAGAAGGAAAAAGAGGAAAATCCTTTTGGTTTACCATGGAAGAGACATAAATGTCTCAACACCTTGTGTCATTCTCATAAGGAAAAAAAAATACAAATGAAAAATATAGAGAAAAATATTTTGGGTCAACATGGAAGAGACATAGTGTGTCTCGATGCCTTGCATCATCCCAAAAAGGAAAGAAAACTAAATATGAAAAAGATAAAGAAAAAGAACAAAGGAGATTGATGACATTGAGAAGAATGAAGGTACAAAGAGAGAAATTTTGACAAAGAGGGAGAAAACACCAAACAAAACATCACAGGTGATCACATTTCACACATGTAATCACACCAAATAAAATTAAAAATAAATAATGCAAAAAATAGTAAGGAAAATGCATGTCAACCTATGAGCAAGGCATCCACCTCACAATCATTTTTTGTAAATATCGAAGGTGAGCAACTAGCCAAAGGGACAAGAGCAAGTGGTGAACTAGGAGAAACACTAGGTTCAACACTCATCATAGGAGATTTATCATTTAAGCTCATGGAATAAGAAAATAGTATGTTCAATTCAATATTCACCTCTTCACCAATTTTAGCAACCTCGTCATCATGCATTGCTTCAGCCAAGTTTGGATTTTGATTTTATTTTTTTAATACTTAGTACATAACTTGTGAGCAAGGGCATGACATTTATGCCTACTCTCTCTAGTAACTCTATTTATTTTTGTTTTCATTTCAAGTTACATTTGTGTAGGAGAGGTTTGATCAACCATATGTTTCTTTTTTTCCCTAAGGGGAGGAATGAAAGGAACAACAAGAGGTTGTTTAACCACTTTCTCTTTGACTTTGTAAACTTGTTTTATTCTAGGTGTGATGGGGTTGATTTCACTATCTCTTGATCTTTTGTAGGATGTAGTTGAAGTTTTATTTTTAGGTTGGTCTTAGTTACATTTGGGCCTTGTTTAGGTTAAATCATGGTTTCTAAAAGGATGGGAGGTTCAAAGGTGGATGGGGACATGTTTCAGAGAGATAGTTTAGATATTTTCTTTTCTTTGAATTTCTGGTAGGATATGACAAAGATTTTTTCTCGTGGCTTTATAGGTTCCATGGCCTCTATCTGAAAGGAATCTAAGGAAAAGTTTCCTTTAGATGAAGAAAGGTTGAAGCAACTATGGTGAATAGTGATTAATTCATTGTCAAGGGGAAAATTTAACCATTTATGCATGACCAAAGGGATAACTTTCAAGGAGTGAAGCCATGGGTGGCCTAACTTCACATGAAATTGTTTTGACTATGGGATGATGGAGAATGTGACTTCTAATGTTTTTGGTCCTATTTGTAATGGTAACATGATCGATCCTATCGTAAGGAAATAAAAACCATCATGTGTCTTGATCTGTGCTTTTGGTTTATGATATTCATCTTGATAGAGTTCATGAAAAAGATAAAATTACTTAGTGATCGCATTCTCTCCACTAGTGGGATTTATTAGTATCCTATTAGTGAGCTTTTCATAGATACGATGGCTATCTAGAGAAGACCATTAGGTGCACATTTAATTATATCCTTAGAGGAGAAAGCAATGTCAAGAGAACACTTATTCTGGCCCTTATAATGAATGACATCTATCACCCCTACCATTTTATCTATAGGATTGACATTATCATTGTTTTCATCATCTGTATCAATATTCATCACTTCATTCTTTATAGTTTTGTTTGATTTGACAAATGAAATATTATGTTTTGGCATGGGACTGGTGAAAATTTGCAAGTTTTGATTAGGAGTGGAAACAAACTTATTTCCTTGATTACTAACACCTCCAATGGAAAAATTTCCAAAATCAATGAGGTCTTGCACAACATGTGTAAGGTGCTTACAATGTTCTATGCCATGACCATTTTGTTGATGATAGTGGCAACAAGATTTTTTTTTAAAGCTTGGCAGCGAGGGATTATTAGGGTTGGGTGTTTTGATGGGAGGCAAGGCAAAGATTTGTTGTTCTAAATTTTTTTACATTGAGTTATGAAGGGTATTGGGCAAGGGAGTGAATTGTCTTTTTCAGATTTCCATAACTAAAGGGTATCATGGCTTTGACAACAACTACTTGGTTATTGACATTTTGAGGGTTTTTTTTAGGGGGGTTGAATTGAAGGAGCCCTTTTTTCTTTTCTAAAAGGTTGGGAATTATTTTGGTTTGTGGGCTTAGATCTCTTGATTTGGCTAGAAGTGGACTTTGTACCTTGACTGCTAACCAAAATTTGATAATTAGGAAGGGAAGTACACAGGTGCATGAAGGATGGTAATTTCATAATGATAAGCTTGTGTTGAGTATTTTTAAATTTTCTATGATCTTTTGAAGATGAGGGTCGGGAACCTTGACATCGATTTGGGAATAAAGCAATTGACAGCGCGAGATAAAATCAATTCTCTTTTCTTCCTCTTTTTGCTTTCATCTCATCAAATTGGGCAAGGTAATCTTGGGAGTCATATGCACTTGGCAATGGTTTAAAAATGAATGAACAAGCTCATTAAATGAAGGAATTGAGTTGTTTGGTCAAGAAGAGAACCATTCCAAGGTATTATCTTTCAAGGACCTAGGATTTTTTTTTGCAAAACGTTTATCATATAGGAGAAATTCATTACATAGGGTAGTATAGGCATTAAAATGGTTAGAAGGATCCCCATTCCCTCCATATTCGTCAAATCTAGGCACCTATACACCTTGTGGCATCTGTGTTTGCAATATCTCCAAGGACAATGGACTGCTTTTGACATAATATGTAGGTGAACCATTTTAATTTTTTTTATGGTGGAAATTTTATTTTGAAGGGATGAAAGAATTTGGAAAAGTTGTGTTATGATAGGGTCATTACTTGTGTTATGATATGGAAGTGAAAGTGATGATGGAGTGTGTTTGTAGGCCAAGTGAATGGAATGCTTATAGGTGGTAATGTAGGAGATATAACTTGCGATGCCACATAGGAACTAGGGATGCTAGTAGGAATGCCCAAGGAAGGAATCACATTGCAAACTTGTTCCATAGTTGTTGTGACTTGAGGATTAGTGTAGGTAGGTATTGAGGCTATTGTTGCGGGAGGAGGAATTGTGAGTTCCTTCTTGACTTGTAACATTTCTTGTGGGCAAAGGACAACTAGTAGTTGAGGGAAATTTTTTTCCAAAGAGTTGAAGTATGTTTTCACAAGGTCAAGGCGATCTTCACTTTCAAGCATGTGGTGAATGTTTTCTATGGTAGGAATTGTAATAGTGGAAACATTTTCTAGGCTTATTTTATTCTATAAGTTTACTAAATCCTCATGAATTTGAATTATGTTTTCTTGTAGGATACTATCATTCCTTTGTTCAATATGCATGATACTTGAAGGAAAAAGAGATTATAAGGGTGTTATACATGCCTAATGTACTAGTGTTAATACTAGGAGTGAAATATCTAGATAAACCAAGATCCATAACAATTGTGCTATTGCGAGATGACATGAGTCTCGAACTTCTTCTCACTACGGTATTAACAATAGGACACCAAATACTCATGAAAAGGCTACTAAATGTAGGGTGAATGCAAATGCAATGTAAGCTAATAAAAATAAAATTCTTACAACTAAAATTTAGGAAACTAAAATAGAAAAGAAGAAATAGAAAACAAAAAATCAGAAAATGAAGTTTAAATGCTGGAAAATGCAGTACAAAATGTGCACAAGGACTAATTCCCTTAGGGTGGTGAATGAGTCCCAATGATGATTTTTTAGAAAATTTAGAAAATTTCTTGAATTGAATTTTATGATTTTTATGTTTTCTAAGCTATGTATGAGATCAAAATGTAAAATTTTGTTAATTTTCAATGAAATTAAATACAATAATGAAAGCTAAATGAGCATTTCACTAATGCAAATTTGAAACTGTGGAATGCAAATTAACCAATGCAAAACCTAATGCAATGTTAATGCAAGCTAAATCTAGGATACAAATTCACCCCAAATTAGAATTATGATGCTCTAAATGTAGGTTCACCAAAATAAAATGGTGAAAATGGTTGTAGGGGTTCTCTTTCACCTTTAGGATTTTGGACCTAAATGGAAAGAATCAATTTTCACATTCTTCACTCAAGAACAAACCCTTGAGATTTCAATGCAAAGGAGATGGAGATATTGCAAATGTGTAAGGAAAGTAGAGGTGCAGAAGCAACTTTTCTAACATCAAAACCATAGGGAAGAATGCATACAATACTTTAAATTTTCTAATTACAATCCAAATAAGACACACATGAAAGATTTATAGAAACAAAGAAGATACTCAAAGACAATGAACAACAGATTTACGTGGGAAACCCTTTCGGGAAAAAACCCACCACACCAAGTTGAATCTCTTTGTATTACAGTAACAACAATTAAATACAATACAAAGATACAACTCTTTGGTATCAGTTCACAGTACCTTCATTCACTGTTCAATCTCTTACATAAATTCTCTCAACAATCTAATGATTTCAAAACTCAAAATCAATCTCTTAAATCTTATCACATTCTGATTTTTATCTTCTGTTCATCCTTCTCCACCACTGCCCCATCATAGAAAGTTTCCTCTTGTGCGTTTATTTTTCCCTACATGCAATTCAGCTCCAACATCACAACTGTTGCAGAAATCTAACTGCCATCCATTCGCTTCCTCTGATTGGTCCACGAGGCTCCACATAGGATGGTCAAAGGTGTTCAACTTTGTTGGCATATCGGTGAGACACTAACAGTGTCTCCCCAATGCCACAAATTCTTCATATTGATATCGGCGTAAGTCCCAACAGTCGATAAAATGATATTACAAATGCCATGAGTCATACTGAATCCATCGACATCCATTGTATTTCTATTGGTAAGAGTTTCTCCATCGACAAGATGTTTTACCGAGCTCACAAGTTGCATTGACTTCAATTTTCCTTTCGGCAAGACTATTGCTCTTCGGTGAGACCACATATCGATATCCTAAGTCACACCGAAGAGTCATACTTGTCGGCAAGACATTTCACTCTCGCCAAGACCTCCCACTGAGTCTTCATGTTGTTCTGAAGCAACCACCTGTTAGCGAGACTCATTGCTTTCACCAGGACTTCATACCGAGGTCCTAAGTCATACCGAGCACCTCAATCACCAGTCAACAAGACTTATGTCTTTCACTGAGACCTCACATCGAGCACCCATGTTGTACCGAGTCGGCAAGACATTTGAACTTTTTTAAGACCTCACTCCAAGCAACCATGTCTTACTGAAGACTATCAACGAGACTCTCTAAGTCGCCAAGACTTCATACTGATCACCTTGAGCTACTCTGATGACTTCAGTTGTATCCTCGTTGGCGAGACCTTCCATTGTCGCTGGGACTTCATACCAAAACCCTTTAGTATCACCGCGAAGGCCATATGCTATTGGTAAGACTCTCTTCGGTCATTGGGACTTCATACTGAGTGATCAACTCACCCCAAAGACACCAGCTACTGTGAGTCTTCCCGAAGCCCGATAAGAACATATTATCGGCCAGAGGTCTCCATTTGATAAAAGGTCAAAACAAATGCTTCTTTTCATAGCGATAGTTCATTCGGGAAGACACAAACCTTGTCTCAGCGACTCAGAACATTTCAAAGGATTCAAAACAGTTAGTCGGCCAAACATCAATAATGTCACACCGACTTTTCCTTCGAGGAGTTACATGTCAGGATGGATTGAGGAAAATATTCTAACAATCTCCCACTTGACGAAGACCTTACTGACAACTCCAAAGCATAATAAAACTACTAAAATTCATGGGCCAAGAGGCCCATCGAACTGGCACACCACCTGTATTTTTCTATGCTCACAGGCTTCGTCAATGCATATGCAACATTTTCTAGAGTATCCACTTTCTCCAAAGAGACCTTCCCATCCTCCACCATTTCTCGTACAAAGTGATATTGTACATCTATATGTTTCATCCTGGCATTGAAAGTAGGATTCTTTGCCAAGCATATAGCACTTTGACTGTCACAGTAAATAGTAATTTTTCTTGCATCAAAACCAATGTTAGAACACAAAAATTTTAACCAGATTACTTCTTTATAGGCATGTGTAGCTGCCATGTATTCTGCCTCTGGTGGAAAAAGCAACTACAGCCTGTCACTTGCTCATCCAACTCATTGCACCACCATTCATCATGAAAACATATCCACTGGTGGATCTTCTGCTATCAATGTCCCCTGCCCAATCAGAATCCACATAACCTCAAATGCTAAGAGTCTTTTGTGATTCAACCAAGTTACCATGGTAACACAAAGCATATTCTAAAGTTCCCTTTAGATATCTAAACACTCTCTTCATAGCATCACTATGTGTCCTTCTAGGATTAGCCATAAACCGACTAAGAACTCCCACTGCTTGGGAAATGTCTGGCCTTGTATAGACCATTGCATACATAAGGCTGCCAACCACACTAGCATAAGGTACACTAGTCATGTCCTCCATCTTAGTAGGATATTTTGGATAGTCTTTAACAGATAGCTTCGTTCGATGCAAAAATGGAACAACTAGCTACTTGCACTCAGTCATACAAAATCTCTCTAGAATAGTCATGATATACTTACTCTGACTAAGCCAAAGTTTTTTATTTTTCATGTCCCTAGTTATTTCCATTCCCAGAATATACCTTGATATACCAAGATTGTTCATTTTGAACTTTACAGACAACTTAGACTTAAGATCATAAATCATTAGCTTACTATTGCCTATAAACAACATATCATCAACATAAAGAGCAATAATAAGGACTTGATCACTTTTAGCTTTGTAATATACACAATGATCACATTTTGATCTTACAAATTCCAATGACAATAAAAGTGTCAAATTTCTTGTACCACATTCTAGGAGACTGTTTTAACCCACACAAATATTTCTTCAACTTGCTAACTAGTCTTTCCTTACCTTTTTCCACAAAGTGCTCCGGCTGGGACATAAAAATTTCCTATTCAAGATCACTATGAAGAAACGTTGTCTTCACATCCATCTGTTCAATTTCTAAGTCATACGTTGTTGCAAGTGACAAAAGAAATCTAATAGATGTCAGCTTAGCTACAGGAGAAAATATTTCTCCATAATCGATTCCCTCTACCTGGGAATAACATTTTGCAACCAACCTCGCTTTATATTTTTCTACACTACCATCCAAACCAATTTTCTTTTTAAATACCCATTTGTAGCCCACAACTTTTCTGCCTTTAGGCAATGGCACTAAACTGCAGGTATCATTCTTTTATAATGATGCCATCTCTTCATTCATGGCTTCCAACCAAGAGTTTGAATCAAACATTTTAAATGCCTCTTTCACAGTCCTAGGTTCATCAGTGCTTGAAATTAAAGCATAGGCACAAGTAGACTCTATTAAAGAAAACCCATACCTATTAGGTTGCTTTATTTCATGAGTTGACCTCCTCACAGGCTGAGGCTGAGGTGGTTCTTCATCTTCTTTAGAACTTTCAAAGCTACTTGAGCTTTCCTCAGTACTAGGTACATTTTGATTTTTCAATTCCTCTTTATCTGGTGTCAGAGGAATTTCTGCTACATCCTTTTAATTTATTGATTTCTTCTCTGACTATAGATCCAATGTAGAAGGCTTCAGCTCACGAAAGATAACGCTTTTGCTATACAAAACCTTCTCAATCTCAGGGTTCCAAAGCTTGTATCCTTTTATGCCAGCACTATAGCCAATAAAAATACACTTTACAACTTTGTTTTCCAACTTGGATCTACTTTCAAATGGCACATATGGATATGCCTCACAGCCAAAGACACAAATATGTCTCAAAGAGGGATTCTTTCCAAACCATGCTTCCAAAGGTGTCTTCTCAACAAGAGCAGAGTTACGAGAATGATTTAACAAGTAACATGTTGTAGAGACAACTTCAACCCAGAACTTCTCCTCCAAGCCAGTACTGCTCAACATACTTCGTGCTCTTTCCATTACTATCTTGTTGAACCTTTCAGCAACTCCATTTTGTTGTGGAATGTAAGGTGTAGTATTTTTTCTTTTAATCCCATGATCTATATAGTACCTTTCAAATTCATCTGAATAGAACTCACCGCCATTGTTAGTCCTTAAACATTTTATTTTCCTACCAGTCTAATTTTCAACAAGGTTTTTAAATTCGGGTATGTGCAGGATCATCAATGATGTCATGCATCCAACTTGTATAAGGTACCAATTCGAGCACCCCTCGCTAGCACCATAGAGCCTCTAGTCATCTTGCAGCCATTTCCAGAGAACGTGACATGCACTCCAATATCATCCATCTTACTTATAGAAAGTAAATTACGAGCCATACCTGGTATATGCATGACATCATTGATTCCCTTCACTCTTCCATTAGGGAATTGAATTTTGACTCTTCTATGAACAACAATTTCACAAGATGAATCACTTGCCAAGTACACCTTTCCACCATTGTATTCTTCATACTTTGTGAACCAATCTCTATGAGATGTCATGTGGAAAGATGCTCCAGAATCAATCAACCAGACATCATCTGATGCCCGTGTAGCCAAGGCTACAATGAAAGTATCTGCATCACTCTGAGAAGAATCATTGTCAGAAGAGGTCTTCTTCTTCTTATTTTTCTCCTCCTTGCAATCCTTTCAAACATGACCAGGTTGCCCATAATTCCAGCATTTCACCTTGGACTTCTTTCCAGGAGACTTTGATCTCCCTTTTGATTTCGATCGGGATTTCTTGTCCTTCTTCTTGCCTTTCTCCTTCGATCTACCTCTGACAACAAGAGCCTCCTTTTCCATCAAAGAAGATTTTTCTTCTCATCTCTTCCAATAACAAATAAGCAACAACATCTTCCATCTTGAAAGTGGATGTCGTACTCCCAATAGCCATCACTAGATGATCCCACAAATCTGGCAAAGAACATAGCAACAACATGCAGCGATCTTCATCTTCAATCTTCACACCAACATATGTTAATAGAGCAATCAACATGTTGAATGCATTCAAATGATCAGAAACATATCCTCCCTCCTGCATTCTCAAAGAGTACAACTTCCTCAAGAACAATTTGTTCACCAAGGACTTGCCTTGATAAATTGATGCCAGTCTTTTCCACAAGTAAGATGCAGTCTTTTCTTTAGGAAAGTTCAAAAGAATAGAGTCTGCCAAACAAAGCCTTATTAGCCCCTTGTAATTTCTATCTACAAGATCCCAATCCTCTTGCTTCATCCCTTGAGGCATCATTCTAGACACAACAAGCCACAAATCACGATCCACTAACATATCTTCCATTTTGAGTTTCCACAACTCAAAATTACTACCATTGAATTTCTCTATTTCCATCTTCCCAGATGTGCTAGCCATCTTAATTTGTAATTAAAATATCAAACTCCTACCAAACTCCCACTAAAAAAGAATTGACACAAAAAACCCAACCCACTCACAAGGATAACACAACTAGCCAGGCTCTGATACCACTTGTAAGGAAAGCAGAGGTGTGAAAGCAACTTTCCTAACGTCAAAACCATGGGGAAGAATGCATACAGTACTTCTAATTTTCTAATTATAGTCCAAATAAGACACACATAAAAGATTTACAGAAACAGAGAAGATACTCAAAGATAATGAACAACAGATTTACGTGGGAAACCCTTTCGGGAAAAAACCCACCACACCAAGTTGAATCTCTTTGTATTACAGTAACAACAATTAAATACAATGCAGAGATACAACTCTCTAGTATCAGTTCACCATAGCTTCATTCACTATTCAATCTCTTACATAAATGCTCTCAATAATCTGATGATTTCAAAACTCAGAATCGATCTCTTAAATCTTATCACATTCTGATTTTTATCTTTTGTTCATCCTTAGCCGCCATTGCCCCATCATAGAAAGTTTCCTCTTGTGTGTTGATTTTTCCCTGCATGCAGTTTAGCTCCAATGTCGTAACTATTGCAGAAATCTAACTTCCATCCATTCGCTTCCTCTGATTGGTCCACGAGGCTCCACATAGGATGGTCAAAGGCGTTCAACTTTGATGGCATATTGGTGAGACACTAACAATGTCTCCACGATTCCACAAAGTCTTCATATCGATATCGGCATAAGTCCCAATATTTGGCAAGACGATATAATGAATGCCATGAGTCATACTGAATCCATCGACATCCATTGCATTTCTATCGGCAAGAGTTTCTCTATCGACAAGATGTTTTACCAAGATCACAAGTTGCATCAACTTTAGTTTTCCTTTTGGCAAGACTATCACTCTTCAGTGAGACCACATATTGATATCCTAAGTCACACCAAAGAGTCATACTTGTCAGCAAGACATTTCACTCTTGCCAAGACCTCCCACTGAGTCTTCATGTTGTTCTGAAGCATCCACCAGTCAGCAAGGCTCATCGCTTTCGCCAAGACTTCATACAGAGGTCCTAAGTCATACCGAGCACCCCAATCACCAGTCAGCAAGACTTATGTCTTTCACCAAGACCTCACATCGAGCACCCATGTCTTACTGAGTCAGTAAGACATTTTACCTTCATCAAGACCTCACTCCCAGCAACCATGTCTTACTGAAGACTATCGGCAAGACTCTCTAAGTCACCAAGACTTCATACCGATCACCTTGAGCTACTCCGATGACTTCAGTTGTATCCCCATCAGTGAGACCTTCCATTGTTGTTGGGACTTCATATCAAAACCTTTAGTATCACCGCGAAGGCCATATACTATCAGTAAGACTCTTCGGTTGTAGGACTTCATATCGAGTGATCAAGTCACCCCGAAGACACCAGTTGATGTGAGTCTTCCCGAAGCCCGATAAGAACATACTGTCAGCCAGAGGTCTCTGTAAAATAAAAGGTCACAACTAATGCTTCTTGTCACAATGATAGTTCATTCGGCAAGACACTAACCTTGTCTCAGTGACTTGGAACATTTCAAAGGATTTAGAACAGTTAGTCTGCCAGACATCAATAATGTCAGACCGACTTTTCCTTCAAGGAGTTACTTGTCAGTATGGATTGAGGAAAATATTCCAACAAAATGGACTATCCTAAAGGTTGAATAAAATCTAATGAGGGCTTCACCACTAAGTTTAGAATTGAAAAATATAGTGCAATGCAAGTTGTAAGAAAAAACCATAATTGAATGCAAACTAACTCTAAATGACCTATAAAGGTGAAAAAAATGGAATAGAAAGTTATGACATAAAAAGTGTGCACTTGAGAGACTGGGGAAGGAAGAATGGAGATTTGGAATTCTACAAAGTTTTCTATTAATGTTGACTACGACTCATTTGCTAAGTTGGGCGAATCAATCCTGCTTCTGAGAAAATTTCTAAATATACGTTTCAGACAAAAGGGTATCCATATCTATGAAAATATATGTCAGGCCTATAGTGTGGGACTCATTCACCACTTATGGTGAATCACTCCACTTTTTGTTTTTTAGAAGCTTGGGACTTGATTCTATTTTTCTCAGTATTCTCTACTCTTTTTGATAGGTTTCTAGATCTAAAACTACAAATTTCCACCTGTAGAACTTCTCCAGGCTTCTCCAAGGTTTGATGACAACTTTACAAATTTTACAACTTTTCTCCAACTTTGCATCTTGAAAAATCTGCAGCCTAGACCTACAAATCGCATACAAGAAGAGGGAAATTTTTTGTGGGGTTAGTGAATAGGATTTTACCTTGGTCCAACCCCTTGTTGATAATTAAACCTTGAAATGAAAGCAAATATGAAAGAATAACGATAAATTAACAAATAGAAATGTTACAAATCACCAAACCCTAGAAATAAAGTGTTGTAAATATTCTTGAAATGGCTACAGTGGATGTGGTTCTTGACTATTGCTTGAGTCATAAACTCTACATCATAATTTTTCCCACAATAACAAACATGGAGAATGTAATCTTTGACATGATGATTGACTCTTGAAGAATGCTCTTGTGAATGCTCAAATTCTCTTGTGAACTCTTGAATGCTAGGTGTTGAATATGAGTGAAAGAACCTAATATTTATACTCAATTATGCAAGAATTACCAAAATTACAACACTACAAGCTTACATCAAATCTAGGAGAATAAAATACTACTAGAAATTTGAATTGAATTTTAATTTTGGTCACACGAGAGTCATTCTCCCAAGGTGGTGAATGAGTCCCACCAAACATATGTAATGTATGGGACCAAAAATGAAAAGTGCTTAGAAATGTGTACAAACTGGTTCGAGGCCAAAAGCTCTAGTTGGAACCCATTTGACCGAGGTAATGAATAATTCCCAAACTATAAATCTAGGCCACACAAGCTAGGAACACCTGAATTATGATTAGTCAATGATTGGTGTCGGGATTATCCTCAAAAAAGATGCCATAAATGAGGCTTGTGGATGCAAAATAGGGCCAATTAAAGAATAAGAACGCCCAATTATTGTAATGAAAATCCTAGAGAAATGTGAAAGTGTGTTACAATACTTTACAACACTCCAAATAAGGCAAGGTTAAGGTTGATTAGTCTTAGAAATATGTTTTTAATGCTTAGTTAATTGATAAAACCCTAGGAAAGTGTGAAATTGTGTTTCAAGACTTCACAACACTTTAGCAAGGCACCATTAAATTCCATTAGTTCAAAAGGGTCTAAGACCTAATGTGATTGTGTTATCCACATTACAACACTAAATCAAGAAAACACTAAGCCAAAATCTACAAGGAGGGCCCAAACAAGTTCAAAAATGCAAAGGGATACATTTTACTACACTACAAGAATCTTAGCAATAGAGGAAATTAGGGAATAAATTTATGGAAACATGGATTAGCACTCTCTTAGAAAGTTTAGGGATGCATGGGATAATGAATTGGTTGATGAAAACTTCACCTTGAAGCCAAAATACAAATCCCTAGCCAAGAAGAAACTGGATGTGTGGGAATTATTCCCTATCTTTTTCTATGACAAAAAGTGGATTAAAATGGAATTAAGATAATTCATGATCAGTTCAGTTGGACTGATATGCCACATATGATCACTAAGGAGGTGATAAGAGAGATCACTGGTTTATGCTCCACTTGACTACTTCATATCCTAAAATATGTCAAGAACAAGGATGTGATGGAGAAAACAAGTCCACCATTTGATCAAAGAGCTCTTACTATAAATCATATTTGAAACCCTATTGTTAGGTATGCTTCCATGTTCATTAGATACAAAATCTACTACACTAATAGAGATAACTTAGTTTTTGTTACTATAATTCAGGTGGCACACGATATTGTAGAGGATGGTGTTGATTATGACCTTTGTGAGTTGCTTTGGAAACAACTAATGGAAAACCTAAAGGAAATCAAGTAGAAGAAATATGTGTTTAAGTATGGTACACTGGTTATGTGCTTACTCTTTTATGTTTCAAAGGAAGTTTTAGTAATTGGAAAAATGAACTAGATAGTTGGAAGGAATGTGGCACATCAAATTGCTAACTACATGAGGGGTCTTGGAGACACAAATGCATAGGATGATGCACTTACTACTTTTTTTGTAGTATTTTAGAGAAGAATCCATGAAAGTTAGAGAATCCCTAATGAAATTGTGGAGAAATAAAAAAATGACATCACCTCTCTAGTTTCCACAAATCACTACATCATAAAGGTAGTGGAACCAAGAACCATTTGGGTTCTAGAATTGGGATATGAGGTAAAATAGGCATAGCTAATTGGTTGTGCAGATGTTGTACTAAATAGTCCTAAAGATATAATGAAGCATAGGTATGGGAAATTTGAAGAAAAATATATGGAGGTACACATGAAGCGAAAGTAACTGCAAATGAGTAAAAGTTTTGATGCAAGGGTAGAAATCTCTACCCAATAATGTCGCATTTCAAATGAAAATGTTAGATATGTTAGAGAGAGAGAGCAATAGAAGACATGGTTGTTGGTGAAGTATTTGGGAGTTCTAGAAGATTAGGTAGAGCAACTACCACTCCCCTATTGGTTCAAAATTCCTCATAGTATTTACTTGTTGTAGGAGATCAGAGAAAACCTATTGCTATCCCTCTAGTTGTGCATGTGACTAAGGTAAAGAAGAAGAAAAAACCACTACTATTGCACCTCCTATTTCCCTAGCTAAAACAATATTGAAACAAAAGGAAACTAAACAGAAAGACATTGTCGCTAATGTTGTTGATGAGGAAGAAGAACTCGAAGAAGGGCCACAACTAGTTTGCAAAAGAAAATGTGACGCTTCACAAGGAAAAGCTAGTGTAAAGAGGATACGAATTGACATAGTAGACTCGACTCTAAGAGATGAAGAAATGTAAAAGGAGAAAGAATTTGTGTCACCAAAAAATGTATAGTTGACATTTTTATGCTCACTTGAGTCTTTCTAATGGGCTTTGGCTTGAATTTTCCTAGGTATAATGTTGTAATGTGGTCAAAAAATTCAAATTATGGTGTATTGTGAAGATGTTGTGAAGTGCTATAAAACATTTCTACACTTTTCTAGACTCTATTAATTAAAATTCACCTAAAAATCACCTTTTTATCACTTATTAAGTCCTATTTTGAAGTGTTGTAAGGTCTTGTAACAAGATTTCAAGCTTTTCTAGGATTAATTTCACTAATTCAACCATTTCTCATGTTTAAATGACCCGTTTATACAATTTTCAATCATTTTCAAGTGTGTTGTTAAGGATATTCCTATTGGACAACATTTAATGCCCTGAAATTCCTAGAACCCGCTTAACTTGCTTAAGTGGGATTAAGTCGCCAATGTTGGCAAGAGACATTGAAAATGTTTTCAAGTGTTGTCATTGATGGAAAACCTAGTTAGTTATTTGATCCACATATCATCATTTGATCATACTGGCATAAAGTTTGAAGTCAATTAGTTAGAACAGAGCATCTGAAAGTTTTTATTCATCAATTCATATGCACTTTTTTTTCTATTATTTTGAGTTGTGCATCTCAAGCAAGGTAGTCTAGTGTATGATACGTGTTATCTATGAATCTTGGAGTGTTGTATCAATCCATGTGCAAGTTAGAAGATCTAGTTAATAAATTTTATGTTCATTAGTGCACGAAGGCCAACTAAGTGAATGCACCATGTTGCGGATATGCAAGGAGTAATTATTTAAGTGTTTCTATGTTTGAGCATTTTGATTTGGGTCCTAACTATTTTGTATCCAACTTTGGTGGATGCGCATGGAATATTATTCATGATTTGAGCCAATTGTTTGTAAATATCTTTCTATTTTATTGAAGTTGACTTGTAGTGATTAAATCTTTAGTCATGGATATATAATTGATTGAATGCATCATTTTGATGTATGTTCGACATGTATTAGTGTCTTTTATGAAAATTAGAAGGATTGTAAGGTGATTATGCATAGTTATGTATTGAATATTTGTGAAGCCAATTAAAGTAGAACAAAGTAGAAGAGAAAAATCAATCAAAAGGTTAAGAAATCGATTGATGAGCCTAACTAGAACTATAATCAAGCATATGTAGATGCTACTATCTCAGTTCAAATCTTTGGATGTAATCCAAACCTTTCTTAAGGTGGTGAGCCTTCCTAATTTTGAGTAGTGAGCTCTAGGTAGTGTCCCTAAATGCAAGTGCATTCCCATTTTGTAAAACATCTTTTTAAGTATACTAAGATAATATTGTAGATTGAACTCCACCATGGTTTTTCCCCTAATAGGGTTTCCACATAAAAATCCTCATGTTATGTTGTTGTGGTTATTTGTATTATTTTCATGCATCATTATTTTGGTTGAATGTTATAAGTACTTTAAGGATCAGATTAATAAAGCTAAAAATTGTATTCATCCCCCTTCTCAGTGTTCCTTGATTCCAAAAATTGGTAAATTAGAGCCTAGTTCCTTAGAAGAAGTTTAACAACTTGAGGAAGATCTTGGAAAGTGTTTCAATGGATTCAAGTTGTCTTCAACAATAAATTTTGGTGGCCCTAGATGATCTTGATCCTTTAAAATTTGAAGCCCGAGGATTACAAGAAAATCTATTGAATGCTGAGAGATTCATTAAGTCATTGAAATATAAAATTAATAATTCTAGAGAGAAGAGAAGGAAACTCTGTGATCAGATCAAGCATGAAGATAGTAAATGCATTGTAGATGAACAATTGAGTCAAACCTTGAAGGAAAAGATTGAAGAATGTGAATTTTTTTCTAGAGATAATGCACTTCTAAAACATGAAATGGAATCTATTACGATGAGAGTGACCAAGGAGATTGAAGAAAAAAATGGAATGAAGAGAAGCTTGCTCATTCCTTGAAAGAGAAATTTGAAGGATGTAGCCAAATTACTAGTGGATTCAATCATTTGGAGATTGAATTGGAAAAATCTAGAAACAATGAAGAAGAGCTTGAAAAGTAGATTGATGATCTTAGAGATAAACTTGCTAAGTATGCAAATGAATTCAAGGAGAAGTTCAAGATTAGCTCAACCAGGATTGATGAACTAATTAAAAGTTAGAGGATTGAAGGTGAAAAATGAGGTCTTGGATATAAGACAGGAGAAAGTGTTGGATTTGGACAAAGGAGATTTAGGCAAGGAAATCAAATGAAAAAATATAGAAGGTATCTGGTAAGATAACCTAATGCTCAAAGATTCAATGGTCGTTGTTTTGTTTGCAATAAATTGTCATGTGGCTTCTTAATGTACAAAGAGAATGAATCTAAGTGGTCCATAATTCTTAGGTGAGTACTATAATTGTAATATATATGGTCATAAGTCAAGTGAATGTAGAAATATGATGAACATTTTTTATAGAGATGTCAAATGTTATACATGCAATAGATTTGGGAATATTGCTAACTAGTGTAGATCAAGAGAAAATCAATGGAACAACTAGTCTCGATAAAGAAATGTGGTGTTCTACAATTGCAACAAATCTAGTCACAATGCTAGATATTATAGAAGAGGTTTGGTAAATCAAAGAAACATGCAGAAGGATGAAAAAGGAAAAGGAAAAGTCACTACAAATGAAATCATAAAGAAAATGAAGAAGAAATGGGTGAAGAAGAGTCCCTTTATTGTAGGAAATGAGCCAACACTAGAACCTACTTCTGGTAATTCTGTTGGGAATTAGTTTTAGGCCTTTGGCCTAGGGGGAGCTGCCAAGAAAATCCTTTAACCCCCTTCTGATAATTGACACTGAAATGTGGATGAGTGTGGGTGCTGTCACAATAGTGGTTTACAATTCCTGAGAGGAACGAATTTTAGCTGAAATTACATATTTTTAGAAAATATAATGATTTAAGCCTTTAAAAGTTCCATTTTAAGGATTCGAATTGAAGAGGGTTTGATCAAATCACCTTAGATCAAACCCCCTTGGATAGAACCTTGCTAGTTTTAAACCATACCTATAAATGCGTCTCCTTTACACCTGTCAAAATGCTGATAAAAAATCATTTTTGATTTAGCTTTTGGGGGATCAAATGAATTCATTTAAAATTTATTTCAAATGATTATGGTATTCCTCAGAACAAGCTATCCAATGAATATAATTTTAATATATTTTGGTTTTGTTATGTATTTTTTTTTAAGTTTTATCAAACATAGGTTTTTCATCAAAAATGAATTTCTTTGTTCTTCACATATGGAAAAATAGAAGATTATCAAAAAAAAAAATTTAAAAATATGAGTGCACTAGATATTGAAGTCCTTGATCCAACAAAAAAAATAAAATAAAATTTTGACATATACAAAAAAAGTTACGCGTTATACGGTCGTGCTATGTGTGAATTGTAATTTGTTTAACTTTGAAACTTGATTAAGGAAAAAATATTCAATAAAAAACTATCTAACCAAGTGGAAGAACTAGATATCAGAGTAACAAATCTAAATTTGAAAGAATTAGAATTTTATCCTTCATGGAAGAAAAGATATGCATTATACAGTGTGCGTCACTTTTTTAAAATGTTGTTTTCTGAAAAAAATCAATTTTCATGGGAGATGGAAAAAGAAGTGCAATTTGATTGCAAAAATTTTGAAAAAAATATTTTTAGAATCTACAAACAAAATTTGATGAGACTCTAGTTTGCACCATCTCCAAATTCCTCATGGTTTAGCCGCTATAGGTGCCTGAATGTGAAGATTTAGTTAAAAATAATAATTTGAGTGTCCAGTTTGGCCAAAAATTGTAAACCACTATTATGGGATCACCCGTGTAGTGATTGC
Organism: Sequoia sempervirens; assembly: GCA_007258455.2. Taxonomy (NCBI): domain Eukaryota; kingdom Viridiplantae; phylum Streptophyta; class Pinopsida; order Cupressales; family Cupressaceae; genus Sequoia; species Sequoia sempervirens. The sequence continues at coordinate 793,294,681 of VDFB02271358.1, forward strand.
ATTTATGATCTATAGATGTTAAAACACTTGGAGAGAGTATTATGTAGAAGAGTTATCTTTCATAGTGTATGGTAACATGGTATCTGGATAAGTTAGGGTAAAAGAATTTATTGCAATAAAAAGGTTAGGTTTGCGAATCATAAAAGGTCATTTCTATCTTTCATTTGTCACTTTGTACTTTGAGGAAAAGAAGTTTGGAGAACTCAAAAGTGAACTTTGGAAAAATTTAGTGAAGATTCAAGCGTGAAGGAGATTTAGTGATCAAACCCTAATTTGGTGAAAAGCTTTTATTAGGAAAACCTGTGAACTTGTGAATTTTTTAAAATGGCTACTCTATTGGTAGTTGATGTCAAGGATATACCTCATCCAAAATTCAAGTGGCATCCCTTCAAGTCTATTGAGATTGAGCCCTTAGGTGCATTTTCATCTATTTTGTATGATCTATTGCATATTGAAGACATTGATGAGCCCAAAATATGCTCATAGTTTGGATATTATGATGAACTTTTAATGCCTTTACTTTTGTTATTCATGGTTGTTTAAAACTCTTTTGAAACCTTTTATGGGGATATCCTATAGCAAAACATTTTCATATTCCTGCAGCTTATTGTGTTGACTTGACTATATTTATTACCCCGTTGACTCCCTAAATGACTAGTATATCACATATAGTTTTTGAATGATGAAATAGATTTAAATGTGTGATTAATGAATGGATATTATGTATGTGCCATACGCCTTTTCTTTCTCATCTGTTACCTTTTGTTTCGCAGGTTGTTGAAGAATGATCGAGTCAAGCGCAACCAATCTCGGCCTTGTAGTAAAGTCCATTTCCTGCACGACTTCGAGGAAGCTCTGGCAAAGACTCTTTGATCAAAATTGTTGGGAAATATTTTTAATGACAGTCAATCTGGAAACAGTGGGGCGCTAGATTCTCTCTGGATCGGGTTGAATGCATAAATTCATTTATGAAGTTTGTTCCTTGATTTTGGGATACACTTTACTTCCACGTCTTTCTTTGATAGGGTTAGTTAGTTAGTTGCTCTCCTGATTTTTAATAAAGTACTCCTCCTACGTGAGTGAGGAAGGAGATGATAGTTAGAGTAAGATAGAAGCATAGTGATAAGAAGATAGCAAATATCATGTAAGAGTCAATATGATAATGAAAATCAGAATCTGTTTGACAAGAGACAGAGTTTGTTGTTAGTTTATATACCAACAAAGCAATGTATACCATTATGTTTTTCATGAATAAAGTTTGATGAAGTTTTGAGTTCAGCACCTACATAATCAGTAGATGCTTGCTAAGGGGGCCCACTTAGTAAGTATCTGTAGTTAGTTAGTTAGATGTTCTTTTCTATTGATCTTCAATTAGCTTTCATCTTTGAAGATTTCATCAAAAACTCAGTCTTGTATTGCTCCTACAGCATAGGGAATCCATCCCTGTGCCTGTTCTTGTAGCATAATGCCAGTTCATAGTTTGTGTTTCAGTCGTAGCTGTTATGGTTTATGTTTTAATCAAATCAGAGTTGAGTTAAAGAACTTTGCATTACCTTTCTGTAGTGTAGATAGAATTCCTTCCAAGTATTTATTTCTGCTAAGTTTTGACCAAAACCAGTTCTTAGTGCATATATTGTGTTGCACCATTTAAAGTATATGTCCCCTAGTTTGACAAGAAAATGAACGTCCATAGAGAGATATTAGTCACCTGTTGGAATGTCCAATTCCCAGGAAAAGTTTTATTGTGATTTTCATATCTTTCTGTGGGTGCGACCATTTTTAGCTCCATTGCCAGGGATGGCGTTAAGCTAAGAATTTGTCAGAAGTCATTAGCATTAGTTTAGTTTGTTAGTCAAAAATTTTCAAAATCTTTCAAACCACCATTCATCGTATTGCATGCATAGAAGAAGAAGAGATGCACTGGGAAGGTTCCTCCCTGAAAACCTGTTTGTTGAACTACCATTTGACCCAGCTGACAACGAACCTAAAGAAAATCCATTCTCTCTGTTATTCCAACAACCAAACATGGAAAATAATTCACCTAATAATGCACCTCCTGCTTTTGAGTTTCCCATTGTTCCCCAATGAGATACTGACAATCTTAAGAATATACCTTCTTCACTACTTCCAAAATTTTATGGCCTAGTCACAGAGGACCCTGAAACTTTTCTGTTTGAGTTTGATGTCCTTTGTCGCAGTTATGACTACAACTCAGACACTCATAAACTAAAGTTATTTCCTTCCACCTTGAAGGAGGGAGCTCTTAGATGGTTCATGAGTCTGGGAAGAGGCATTGTTGATAGTTGGGTAGCCATGCAAACAAAATTCCTTGAGAAGTATAAGGAATATTGTAAGAGTGCCAGCAAAGGTGATGACTATTTTGAATTCAGCAGAAGGAGGATGAAAGTCTGGAAGATTATATTTCTAGATTTTTCTTTTCACTAAAGAGGAACTCAAACCATACTCTCAACGAGGACTCTCAAAAGCTACTCTTTCTAAGGGGAATCAGTGATGCCTCTATAGACGCCCTGGACCTGATTGGAGGAGGTGATATAACTCAACTACCTTGGGATGATATAAAGAAAATATGTCTTAACTACTCTCGAGCAATAGTTAAGAAAGGTCGAGGTCATCATGCTACAGTGGGGAAGTCTTCTTCTGGTGGAGTTTCTCAGATGGAGATAACAAATTTTCTATTTGACTTCAAGCAAGACATCATTAATAATATAGCTACACAACTGGACACTATGCAAGCTCGAAAGAAATATGAGGAAGCTAAGGCAGTTTTGGCTGAGTTTTGTCCATATTGTAGACAGAACAAGCGTGACTGCATATGCAAGATGGTGGCTAATTTGGAAGCTAAGCAACTACCTACTGTCTTCAAGCCAGTAGAAGGTGATGATGATCAAGTGTTCTTTGTTGCACAAAGGAGACCATGGGCCCAAAGACAAGGTATGCCTCGAGATCCTTTAACTTTTGGTAATCCTTATTCTAGCTATAATAACCAATGGTAACATGCATATGGACCACCACCACCCTAGAATCCACCTCAACCAAGTTGGCCTAATTATCAAACCCCGCAATGACAATCTCCTCAAGGAGGTTGGCAGTAGCCACAAGGAGAATGGACCCCACCTTCAGGTAATTGGCAGCAAAATCTTCAATGGAGAGGTCCTCAGCAATGGCAAAACCAGTCCCCTGGATTCCTACAGCTTCCGTAACCACAACCACAGGCCCTTATGCCACCTCCTACAACAACTGCCACAAATACTGGACCTCCAAAACAAATGCCTATGCCTGCCCAGCCATTTCCAAATCCTAATAATAAGCAACAGCAGCAGCCATAGCAGCCTACGTATCTTGCCGAAGCCAACCAATATCAAGCTTATGTATTAAATGTTAATGACATCCATTTGAGGTCTGGAACCACTTTACCTACTCCAAAACTGCCTCTAATTACTAAAATACCAGATTCTCCCCTTAAAAAATCTACTGCACCTATTGATCCTACTGCACATATGCCTATACCTGATACGGTTTCTAAGGAGCCTATTTTGCAAAGTCAAGAAAAACCACCTTTTCCTCAGAGGTTGCAAAGTACTGCATTTAAATCCATGGAAGAACCCACTTTTAACATTCTGGATCAGCTAAAAAATGTACAAATTCAAATCCCCTTATTTTAGGCTATTAAAGATGTTCCCATTTTTGAAAAATCTATTAAAGAGGCCTGTTTGAAGAAGCCTAGATGAAAGAAAAAGGATCCTCAAATAATTCATATCTTAGGGAAATTGGATGATATAATGTTGGGAAATGCAGTCATCCCAAAGTATATTGACCCTGGAAGTCCTATAGTGCAGATAAATATAAATGGCCAAATTGTAAAAAATGTTTTGATTGACTTAGGTGCTGCCATTAATGTCATGACAAATCATACTATGGACTCCTTGAACATTTCAAACATTAGGTCTACACCCACAGTTCTGCAGCTTGCAGATAGCTCCACAGTTAAACCTAATGGGATGCTGGAAGATGTAATTGTCACTCTTGAATCTTGGGAGTATCTAGTTGATTTCACAATATTATCAATTAAGGCAACTTTAGGAGGGTATCCAGTTATCCTTGGTAGACCATGGTTAGCAACTGTTGATGCTTTTATAGGATGTCGTTCTGGAGATATGACCATTTTTTATGGACAGTCCACAAAAAAATTGGCTCTGTATCTGCCTGCTAAACCTCAACCAGATTTGTCCCAACCTGTTTGGCTAGATTTGGGGGAAGAAATTGAAGAAGCCAATTCCTTGGCTCAATTAATGATGCTTCAAAATGATTCATTCTCACAACTTCAGAGTGATTATGCTTTGATTTTTCAAATTCTACAGTACAACTCTGATACGGGTAGTTCATCTGATCCAAGTGGTAGCCATCTACAATGTTTCCTACAGCAACCAAATTCTGAGAGTTCACTGCCTAAACTTCTAGCAATTTTTAATAACTTGCTTCCACAAGAGGTACAAACATCACCTATAGATTCTATGAGTAATCTCACTAAGCAAATAGAATTGTCTCCAGGTCACTGTTTGAATATCAATAGCAAGTTGTCACAATCTCAACAGGCTATTTTATTAAAAATGCTACAAGATCAGAATAAAGCTTTTGCATGGGAATATTGGGACATGCAAGGAATAGATCCTCAAGTTTGTACTCACAGGATATATATCAAAGAAGATTGTTTACCAGTTAGACAACCTCAAAGAAGAGTAAATCCATCACTTAGAGAAATAGTTAAAAGTGAGCTTCAAAAATTGCTTGATATTAGTTTTATTTATCCAATCTCTGACAGTAAATGGGTTTCTCCATTAGTTATTATCCCCAAGAAAGGTGTAAAATGGAGAGTGTGTGTAAATTACAGAGAGTTGAACAATGCCACTAAAAAATATCACTTTCCATTACCTTTTGTAGACCAACTATTGGACTCACTGTCTGGCAAAAGATATTTTTCCTTTTTGGATGGTTATAGTGGGTACAATCAGATAAAAATTGCCCCTGAAGATCAAGATAAGACCACTTTTACCTATCCATGGGGAACATTTGCTTATTCGGTCTTGCCTTTTGGTCTATGCAATGCGCCAGCAACATTTCAGAGAGCAATAATTAGTATCTTTGTTGATATATCTCATGACTGTATGGAGATTTATATGGATGATTTCACTACCTATGGAGTCACATTTGAAGAACTGGTGAATTTAGAAAAAGTATTGAAAAGGTGCAGAGAGCAAAATTTGTCTCTAAACAGTGAAAAGTATTTTCTAATGATGGAAGAAGGTATTGTTCTAGGTCATCATATTTCAAAGAATGGAATTCAGGTCGACCCTGCTAAAATTGAAGTTATTTTAAATTTACAAACTCTTGCAAAACAAAAAGATGTCAGAAGTTTCCTTGGCCATACAGGGTATTATAGAAAGTTTATAAAAGATTTTAGTAAAATTGTCAGTCCACTTTATGCCTTGTTAACTAAGGATTCTCAATTCGAGTGGACAAAGGCCTGTGAAAAATCTTTCCTACAACGAAAGGACTTGCTTACTCAAGTCCCTGTTCTTCAAGGTCTAAAATGGAATTTGCTTTTTCACATACATGTTGATGCCTCTGATTTTGGTATAAGAGTAGTTTTAAGTAAAAAAAATAAATTCAATTGAGCATGCTATCTACTTTATCAGCAAGAACATTCAAGGTCTTGAGCTCAACTATACTGTTACAGAAAAGGAATTGCTCGTAGTAGTGTATGCTTTGAATAAATTTAGGCATTATGTCATAGGTTATCAGATATTCATCCATACTGACCATGCAGCAATCAAGTATCTGATGAACAAACCTGCCATTTCTGGTAGATTGGCAAGATGGCTCCTGTTGTTACAAGAATTTGACATTACAATAATTGACAAACTAGGAAGAGCTAATGTTGTAGCTGACTTTTTATTAAGACTTCAATCAGCTGCACCTGTTGAACACGAGGTCATTGATGATAGGTTCCCAGATGAACACTTATTTTCCATTGATGCACATACACCATGGTATGAAGACATTGCCAATTATCTAGCAGCAAATAGAATACCAACCCACTTTTCTCCAAAAAAAAGAAATTGTTAATAGAGAAAAGTTTTAACTTTTCATAGATTGCAAATTGTCTATTTTATACTGGACCTGATCAAGTGATGCAAAGATGTGTAAGAGAAGATGAGACTTATGATATCTTGCATGCTTGCCATGATGAACCATGTGGGGGCCATTTTGCAGCAAAAAGAACATCAATAAAGATTCTTACAATAGGGTACTACTGGCCAACATTACACAAGGATGATGTGGCCTATACAAGGAAATATGACAGATTCCAACGTATGAGAAGACCAAACAAGTCAGATGAAATGCCACTATATCCACAAGTAACAGTCACCCCTTTTGATAAATGGGGAATGGATTTTGTGGGACCAATTGATCCACCATCAAATGGCAAGTCATACATTCTAGTTTGCATGGACTATGTAACAAAGTGGGTTGAGGTAAAAGCTATGACTCATGCTCAAGATAACAAGGTTGCTGAAATTTTGTATGAATAAATTTTCACTAAATTTGGAGTTCCCAGAGAGCTTGTCACTAATCAGGGAGCTCAATTCACATCAAATCTGATCACTGCACTAATGAATGACTATAAAATTAAACATAGGAAGTCCAGCCCCTATCACCCTCAAGCCAATTGTCAGACGAAGGTAACAAATAAGGAAATTAAGACGATCCTAACAAAGACAGTGCAACTCCATAGAAAAGATTAGAGCAATAGACTTCCTGAAGCAATTTGGGCCTACAGGACTACATGGAAGACAACAACTGGGTTTACACCTTTTGAGCTGCTTTATGGAAAAATAGCCATGTTGCCCATAGAATTTGAGCACAAAAACTTTGAGGACAGCTATTGAACTCAATATGGAAATATATGAAGCACAGAAGGACTGTCTCCTACAGCTAAATACTTTGGATGAAATGAAAAAAGCAGCCCTGCAGCACACAGAAGTAATCCAACAGCAAAGGAAGAAATGGCATGATCAACACATCAAAACTAGGAAATTTTTTGCTAGTGATTGGGCTCTGTTATATGATTCCAGATATCAAGAGAACCAAGGTAAGCTCACAACACGCTGGCTTGGCCCCTATGAAGTTGAGAATGTGTTTGACAATGGAGCTGTACAGCTGGTGACAATTGATCTAGTCTGTTTCAAATTGCTCGTTAATGGCCACCGACTCCGGTTGTACCATACAACAGTTTCAAAAGAAGAATTCATGCAGCAGTTCGTTTAGGTTCCTTCTGCTACTCTTCCTACAGCTGAAGGCTTTAGCCTTTCTCTTGCAGCTTCACTGTAATTTTGAAAAAAAATGCTCATAATAAAAGTTTTTTTTTTAAAAGGAAACCCCTTTTTCTCCATTCTCATTTATCGCCCCATCTCACTTCTTTATCTTCCATCCATCCATCCATTCCATCCATTCATCTCATTCGCCCATGTCACCCATTCACTTCATCCATCTGCATCACCCTTAATTAAGTTATCATTCCCAACTGTCAACGCATGCAGACGTCGTCTTCTTTCTTCACACGTACATGCAATTATCAAAGGTACACCATATCTTTTGTTATCGCATATTTGATTTATTTTATTCTATTTATTTATTGCTATGACAGTACCAGTCATTATTACCTGATCTCTGCCTATTTTTTAGTACATGTGAGGACACATGTCATACTTTAAGTAGGGGGCGGGGTAATCCACCTTTTGAAACCTGTCTTTTCACCGCTGCCATAACTGCGCAAATAATTTTTCTTTATTATTTTTCTGGTACTTTCTAAATATGATCGCATGTCCTTCTTTATTGCATATTTTCTTATAAATTATGATTAAAATTGCTTGTTCAAAAAGTTTATTTTTGGAAAAGAAAGAAATGTGACAGCACGACAGAAGAAAAACCAGAGCAGAAAGGGAAACAGAGAATTTGAATTTTCAGCAAGGAATTGAGTTCAGCTAAGGGAAAATTGTGAACATGGGTGGTCAGCTGGTGCGACATGAGCCTGTAGCTCATGAATTATTATTGCAAAATCCTCAAACGGTCCACGCATTCAACCTCTGTGGATGGTTAAACTATTTCTTGAGTTTAAATGGTTTTGATGAGGAGGCTACTGGAGAATTTTTGAGAACCCTTTCTGAAGGGAAAGCCACTGTATGGGGTCTAACAGTTGTTGCAACTGAAGATAGAATTGCTGAAGTAACCGGGCTTCCAACCGTTGGAGAAAATTTTTCTTCAGATGCTGCCGCTGCAAGGGCTGAGTTTTCAATGCCCACTGATGGACCTTTGGAAATCTCCAAGCAGGGATGCAAGCGGGTATCCTTGCCTCCTCCTTATTCAGAATACGTCACTTACATAATTAGGTATTTAACCTGTGAAGGCCGTTTCTCCTACCTGCATTCTTATCATTTCAAATTATTAAGTCATATGAGGCATGGGTTAGTTGTAAATGTTCTGAATTTCCTATTAAAATTTCTAGAACAAAGTGCCCACGGAACCCAACAAGGGAAAGATAATTATGTTTCTCACCATGGCCTTATCAAATTATTGATTGAATGCTCTTTGAGAGATTCTCACCTCTTTCCTGGCAACAATTCGTTGCCCAAAAGAGCTTGAAAATTCCACAACCCCCTAGGGTACTTACCCCACGGCCTCAAAAAAAGAAGAAATAAATTGCGTCTACTAGTAGAATAGGGCATGGGTCATCTACTCCTATAGCACTTGGTCCTGCAGCTCCCCCACTAGAATTCTCTACTCAGGTACAAACTAGGTCTGCTACTAGGAGAGAGAAGGGAAAAACAAAGGCAGGTGAGTCGTCTGGGGCAGAACAAACTCCAAAGTCTGACCCTCATTCTTAGAAAAGGCAATGCTCTTCTCCTACAACACCTTCCCCTGCAACCATCTCCCCTACAGCAACACCTGTTGCTAACACTAGTTCACCATCATCCTCTAGTAGGGCAGAACCCTCTAAGTAGACTAGAAAGAGGAAGGCTACCAGAACACCTCCTACAGCTGTACCAGTGCCAAGAAGAGTTTCCACAAGGAAACAATGTAAGACCTCCCCTGCTTCACCTCAACTAGAAAATGATGTTGTAATTTTAGAAGGGTTTGTAGGGTCTGAATTTGATGTTTCTCAGAATGTGTCCAAAAATGCTGCACAGAGTTCATTTGTTCCTAAAGAGGAACAAGTTGAGACAAAGGAAATGGAGCATAATGAGCAAGGGTTACCAAACTTGATTACTTGGCTACCACTGCTATGCAGTTTTTAGATAAAGCATAGTCTTCTCCACTGCAGCAACAAGAATTTATCTTGCAGCAAGAGCAGGAACTGACTGAACAATTGAATGTTCCTAGTGAAGCTACATTTCACCCTGCAACTTGTAAAGCCATTGTTGTTTATAAGAAGACGTTTTTGATTGAGTTTCTAGAATATGTCAAAGTTAACTGGGAAACAGTTACATTGCAAACCCTGACTTTTCGGCACATAGCCCAGACTGACATGCAACAAAGTCTATGGGAGGTAGAAAGAAAGAAACTGAAAAAGGAAATTGAAAGTCAAAAATAGAAAATTGTTGAGTTGAAAGCAAAAATGGATGAAATGTTAAAAGTAATTGGTTAGATTATGGAATGCAGACCACCACCCAGAGTTTATGCTTTATGCCTTAAGGAACAATTCTTATGGTTCCAACTAATGAGAATTTCCAAAAATCAAGATCCTATACTTCACACTGCTAAAGAATTTTACGAGACATACCAGGTAGCCCCTAATTGGTTAAGAAATTCTCTGTGTGAATTTTATTTACATGGCTTCTTAATTCCATCTGAAACAGAATGGAACCCTCTTCTGTAATTGGTGTTATCCATTTGAGATCATTTATGTCATGGGCAGCAAATGAAGCAAATTATGGAAGGCAATGGGAAATATATGAGGAAGCTGAGATAAATGAGCCTGTTCCATTACACTCTCAAAGTTCAAACCCCCATGCAATGTTGAAAAACTAGTTTGCTCTGACATATGGAATTAATAATATTACAGCTAGAGAGAAGATATTTGATCTCAGGAAACAGGTATATGATGAATTTCATGAACAGTCATATTCATTTTGGAGACTAGCATACACCAGAAGTGAGAAAAGGTGGGAAAGATTAACTATTGGACTAAGAAGATCTGAACCTCACAGTCCCCTAAATTTCACAGCAGCTCTTAAATGATCAAGCAGATATATACAATTGGGACTTCAAAAGAGATTTGAACTGTGGTTGCCATTGACATTCAGACCTCCTGTGCTAATGTGGCCCCTTTATCCTTATCAGGCTACCAATCTTAATGATGATTTAGAAGACCGTAGGTATGAAAGGTGCCAGGCTTTCAGAGGATTTTATTACAGGTTTGGAACTCCATTTCAGAGTCATGCAGCAACCACTGACTTCAGAGAAACCACCAAGAAAGTTAATACTGGAGGACCAGCATTAGGCTAAGTAGGGGGCAGTGATGAGCCCAAAATATGCTCATAGTTTGGATATTATGATAAAATTTTAATGCCTTTACTTTTATTATTCATGGTTGTTTAAAACTCTTTTGAAACCTTTTATGGGGATATCCTGTAGCAAAACATTTGCATATTCCTACAGCTTATTGTGTTGACTTGAATATATTTATTACCCCGTTGACTCCCTAAATGACTGGTATATAGCATACAGTTTTTGAATGATGAAATAGATTTAAATGTGTGATTAATGAATGGATATTGTGTATGTGCCATACGCCTTTTATTTTGCATATGTTACCTTTTGTTTTGTAGGTTGTTGAAGAATGATCGAGTCAAGTGCAGCCGATCTCGGCCTTGCAGTAAAGTCCATTTCCTGCACGACTTTGAGGAAGCTCCGACGAAGACTCTTTGACCGAAACCATTGGGAAAGATTTTTAATGATAGTCAATTTGGAAAGAATGGAGCACTAGATTCTCTTTGGATCAGGTTGAACTCATAAATTCATTTATGAAGTTTGTTCCTTGATTCTGGGATACACTTTACTTCCACGTCTTTCTTTGATAGAGTTAGTTAGTTAGTTGCTCTCCTGATTTTAAATAAAGTACTCCTCGTGCATGAGTGAGGAAGGAGATGATAGTTAGAGTAAGATAGAAGCATAGTGATAGGAAGATAGCAGATATCATGTAAGAGTCAATATGATAATGAAAAGTAGAATCTGTTTGACAAGAGACAGAGTTTTTTGTTAGTTTATATACCAACAAAGCAATGTATACCATTCTATTTTTCATGAATAAAGTTTGATGAAGTTCTGAGTTCAGCACCTGCGTAATCAGTAGATGCTTGCTAAGGGGGCCCACTTAGTAAGTATCTATAGCTAGTTAGTTAGCTATTCTTTTCTGTTGATCTTCAATTAGCTTTCATCTTTGAAGTTTTCATACAAACTCAGTCTTGTATTGCTCCTGCAGCATAGGGAATCCATCCCTATGCCTATTCCTGCAGCATAAGGCCAGTTCATAGTTTGTGTTTCAGTCGTAGCTGTTATGGTTTCTGTTTTAATCAAATCATAGTTGAGTTAAAGAACTTTACATTACCTTCTTGTAGTGTAGATAGAATTCCTTCCAAGTATTTATTTCTGCTAAGTTTTTACCAAAACTAGTTCTTAGTGCATATATTGTGCTACGCCATTTAAAGTATACATCCCCTGGTTTGACAAGTAAATGGACATCCATAGAGAGATATTAGTCACCTGTTGGAATGTCCAATTCCCAGGAAAGGTTTTATTGTGATTTTCATATCCTTTTGTGGGTGTGACCAGACATTAGGGCATACATTCATGCAAATATTGAGGAGTTAGGGAGCTCACAATTATTGAATTTGTATTCCAATCATATAGTTCGAGAGGATTTATGTGTTAAGCCCAAATTCAAAACCGTAGAGGAGAAGAAATTCAAGTAGATTGTAAAGTTCCTCGTGTTTAACGAGAGGAAGTTGGTCTGTTATATTTTGAGCCAAGTTCATGTTGAATGTATGTGGTTGAGTCAACCTTGTAAGATTACAAGAGAATCTATAAGTGTTGTTACAGGTTTAAATTCCATCAGTGGGTTGCCAATCTTGAAGTCCGTGAAGAATCAGATAGTTACTGATATTATTGGTTCATTATATGATAAAAGAGCTATGCCAATTGATGACATTATTGGTGTGGATATGAATTTTTCCTCTATGGTCATTGGTTACAAGATTTATCACTACATCTAGGATAATTTTCTATCCCATACAATGATTTATGCTATATATCAGATGGTGAAGGAGAGTGCAAAGTATCATTTATGTGGGTTTCTTCGAAGCTAGTTAATGTAGAGTCTTGGTAAGATAAAGAAAGATAAGAAGAATTCCTTTAAGTATGGTAATTTTTTGTTGTGTTAGTTCTTTTATTTCATGAATGAAGTTTCAAGAGTTGGGAAAGTGCATTGGCAAGGTGATAAGCATGTAGCTGTTTAGATTAGAGACATGTTATACAACATTGGTGATAGTAAGACAAGGAAAGATGTTATCTGGGGATATTTCAAGAACCTTCAAAATGAAATGCAAGAAAGATAAATAATTCCTACTTCTATTGTAGAGAAGTATAAGGACACAGTTTGCTTTATGTTTGATATTGATCAATTCTTGATGGAGGTTGTTGATCCTAGAATGGTTTGGATTATGCTGATGGGTTATGAAGTTGAGGAGAACATATTGGAACTAATACACAATGTTTTTGAGTAAGCCTTTATATTTGATAGAAGAGCGGTTTGAAACTTATGTAGAAAAAAGATATGCAAGTGCATGAGCAGTTGAAAAGACCAATGATAGTATGAAGAGTAAGGAAAGAAGTGGAAGAATTTTCACATGTAGCATGGGTATATTTGTAGAAGCTGTGGGAGAAGCCAGAAGGAAGAGAAAATAAGCTGAGGTAGAGCCTACTAGAACTGAATTATCTAGTCTGACAACATCCTTTGTCCCAACTAGATCAACAAGGAGCTCTACACCCCTATTCAGTATTGCAAAGAAGTCAAGTCATGTGAAATCTCAAGTTAAGGTATCCAGTAAGAGGAAGAAGGAAAAAATTACAAGAGTCTATGCAACTGCTTCACAAAATGAGGAAACATAATTTGATGAAGAAGTGAGAGAAATAAAGAATATAAAAGTCACCATAGACAAGCCCTCCGGTGAAGAAGAAAAAGAAAAGAAAAAGATGAAAATTGTCAAAATAGTTATGTCTATAAAGGAAGTTGAGAGAGGCATAATTAAGGATGGTAATCTTAAGCCACTATGTGAATGATATGATACATTAGATAGTGTTGGTCAAAGAGTTTTTGAAGAGGCTACAATAAAGTATTTTAACAATTTCAATATGACTCTCATTGAGATCATGTCTCAGTTGCCTAAAGAACTATATGAAATTTTGGAAATGAGGAGAGTACTTGTGCAAGAATTGAAGAGAAAATGAGAGAGTAAATTCTTACAGATTTATGTCCAATGATGTGTATTAAGGATATGAAGACAATCCTGAATAAAGCTAAGAAGGATTTCAAGAGAAAAACATGAGTAAACAAGCTTATGATTGGTCAGACTAAATTGACCTAGCAAAATAAATTGAAAGAATTCTAAAAAAAGTTTTATTAAAGAACAAAATCAATGTTGAAGATACTTTGAAATCTAGTTTGGTGGATGAAGAGGTAAAGGAAGATATAGTTGACGACACCTAGATTCCTCCTAATGTGCATGATACATAAATTTCTATGGAGACTAACACTCCTAAAAAAAATTTAGTTGAAGAAAAGGAGATGTCAAATGAAGAAGTTGAAGTTCCTAAAGGAAAGAAAGAATCAACAGTCGAGGAAACAATGATTGAAGAAAAGAAGGTTTAGATAAAGGAAGTTCTAGTGGAAGAAAGACACACTGCAAAGGCAGTGAAGAAATTTTGAGAAGAGCAACAAGAAGAGTTTGACCTTGAATTGAGTGAAGGTCCTATTAACTTGTCCACTTTTTCTCTGATTCAAAAATTGAAAGTTGCATCATTTACACAGGTGAAGGCTAGGGGAGAATTGTTGAAGTCTCACTTTGAGGACAATGAGCTTTTGAATCTTGTGTATGGTGTTTTGGAGGGAATCATGCCTAATCATGTCAAGGATCCATCTGGTTCTCCCTCTGGTGAGTTGAAGAATCTTATTAAATCTATAAGTACTCATTTTGAGTCACTTGGGAAGTCAGCTATGGTTAATGTTCAGAAGGATTTTGATGCTAAAAGGTTCAGTTGGTTGAAAGGGATGATAGTGAATGATAAATCTCTCTTAGCTACTTGTGTAAAGAATATTTAAAGTTCTCTATTTGAAGGTGGAAGGATCTACAAGTTATGTTCATCTTTTTCAAAATTTATTGAGGACAATGAGAAGAAGATTAAGGATCATGAGAAATAGTTAGCTAATATTTCAGATCGATTTGATCCTTTAACTATTTCTATTGGGAAGGAAGAAGGTCAGGTTATATCCATACTTGACAAGATAAAGAGCCTAAAGCATGATAATGATAGAATTGTTGAAAGAGCATGTGATCTTATAGGCCTAATTGGTCTAAAGATGGAAACAATGTTGAGTGCATTGAAGGAAGCATAAGATGCTATGGCGGTTAGTGATCTGGTGAACCTTGAGTTTGCAAAGATGCAACATTGTCTATTTTGTGGTCACATGATGACTTTAGAGAGTCTCAAGAATGGTTTGGAAACAAGTTTGAACTTGTTAAAAACCAATGTTGTAGATATTTTCAAGTTTGTATAAGGTGTAGAAATTTTTTTGTACATTTGCAATAATTTTGTTTAATTCTTGTATGAAAATTCCCCATCTTTTCCATTGATGTCAAATGGGGAGAGTAGTACAGTGAAAAATGTATATTCATCTCAAGGGGAGTTGAAATTTTGAGCTGTGATTGAAAATATTTTTGAAGGTTTGAAATTGGCAGTATATTTATGTTGGTATTGATCCGACACTTAGTCATTTTTCACTAAGTGTTACCATCAATGCCAAAGGGGGAGATTGTTGGCAAGATACACTGCAAATTTTTTTAGGTGTTTTCATTGATGGAAACCCTAGTCACTTATTTGATCATATGACATCATTTGATCATACCCATAGAAAGTTTTAAGTCAATTAGTTAGAACAAAGTATCCAACAGTTTTGTCTTCATCGATTCATATGCAAATTTTCTATTATTATTTTGAGTTGTGGATATTAGAGAAGGTAGTCTATTGTATGATCTATGTTATCTATGAATCTTGGAGCCTCCTATCAATCCATGTGCAAGTTAGAAGATTCGATTAATAATTTTATTGTTCATTAGTGCATGGAGACTGACTAAGTGAATGTAGCATGCTATAGATATTCGAGGAGTAATTATTTAAATGTTTTTGTGTTCAAAATTTTTGATTTGGGTCCTAACTATGTTGTGGCCAACTTTGGTGGATGTGCATTGAATATTATTCATGATTTGAGCTGACAGTTTGTAAATATTTTTCTATTTTATTGAAGGTGGCTTGTATTGATTAAATATGTAGTCACAGATATATATAAGTGATTGATTGTATCATTTTGGTGTATTTTCAAAGTGTATTAGTGTGTGTTACAAAAATCAGAAGGATTGTAAGGTGATTATGCACAGTTTCACTTGTGCATTGAGGATTTGTGAATGAATTAAAGCAAAACATTGAAGCAAAAGAGCATAATCAGTCAGAAGGTCAAGAGATCAATTAATGAACCTAACTAGAACTATAATGAGTATATGTAGATGCTACTATCTCAGTTTGAATATTTGGATGTAATCCAAACCTTTTATAAGGCAGTGAGCATTCCTAATTTTGAGTAGCGAGCTCTAGGCAATGTGCCTAAATGCAAGTGCATTCCATTTTGTAAAACATTTTTTTGAGTATACTTAGATAATATTGTGGATTAACCTCTACCGTGGTTTTCCCCTAACAGGGTTTCCACTTAAAAATCCTTGTGCTATGGTGTTGTGGTTACTTGTATTAAGTTCATGAATCTTTATTTTGGTTGAATGTTATCAATACTTTAAGGATCAGATTAATAAAGATAAAAATTGCAAAAACACTGATTCACCCCCTCTAAGTGTTCCTTTATTCAAACAGTCAATAGGGTCCCACTTAGTCCTTTTTGGAACAAAACTCAAGATAATCTTAAATTTCTAGTGGGATTTTGTCCTCTAACCCTTGAGGTAGACTTGTGATGTGTTACTTTCATGAAATTTTAGTAAAATCAAATCTAAATAAGGGTTTTTCACCTCATTTTACATCTCCTACAATCATGTATCTCCATATCACATATAATCTCTTGCACTCATTAAGTATTCAAGCAAATCAAGCATTATCAAGTCAAGCTATTGGAGTTCTTTATTGCACATATTAAGATTTGAGCATCAATGGTGTGATAAGTTTATGAAATTTGAATTTTCATGTTATGTATTTATCACTCTCTTTTCATCTCATTTCATTACCAAAGTGGGGTTTGACCAAGGAAAACTCCTATTCTCTAACCCTTAACCATTTTTTCCCTTTTGCATGTGACTTTTGTATGCATATTTGTCAAGCATTATGTCTTGAAAAGTGATCAAAAGGCGCACAAATTCAATTGAGTCAATATCACCTTATTTCAAGCTTAGAGAGACTTTCTACCCCATTTTTTTGTAGAATCAAGTACAAATTCTTGTTAGAAAGGGAAGTGCAAAATTCAGACTACAAGATTTCGTCTTGAATTTCTTGAAAGTTGCAAGAGGAATAATTTTCCACTAGGGGTGAATTAGTCCCAGTTTCGAGCCTAAAAAGATATTTTTACATTTCTGGATACCCATTTGGTAGATTCTCGTTCTGGTAAAGTTTCCTAAAATTGGGACTAAGTTGCATAGACTAGCCTACATGTCCCAGTCAACATTTCAGTCAAAATTTTCAAGATTCCAAAATATTCCAACATCAAACATCTTATTCCAAGTACACCTCTTCCATTCTATTCTATTATTTAACCATTTAGTTAAACTCTTAGGAATTTTTGCATATCACATTATGTTTTTCAACACTTTACATTTTCATAGTTTGGCATCATTAGATTACTTCAATTTCAAATAAGAGCATTATGAAATCTCAACTAGGAATAATACATCTCATTAACATAGACTTTGAGTGTAAACACTTGCATTTTAGTTCCCTATCCAATCCCCTTTCTCCTCTTAGGTGAAAAATCTGAGGAGCAAAGCATTGTGAGGGGTCAAACAAAAATCACCATATACATTGTGGTAAACCTAACTCTTCTAAACATTATTCCTTTCTAATTTTCATGAGAATACTCAGTTTCACTTGCACTGCATCTTGCATTTCTTAAAGTGCATCCTAGAGTTTTAAATTGCATTAGTGAAAAAGTTCATATTAACTTGCACTATTTCATCATTGTTGCATTGAAAAAAACAAAAAATCTGAATTTACATACTATAGTTGCATTTGTGCATCTGAAAGAAACAAAATTTCATTTAAAAATTCTTGAAAAAAATGCAAAAAAAATCATTAGTACGACTAAATCGCCACCTTGGGCGACTTAGTCCTTTTACACAACATGTTATGGTAATTTTTTGGTATTTTCTATAATTCTATTTTTTGTCTCTGTACTATGTTAGAATTTTTTGATTTACTGTTTCCTTCATTTCATTTTTCTTGCATCATTGCCTTTTCATTTGATAAGATTTGGAATTCTTTGAAATCCTAAGTAGACATTTCAAGTTGTGCCTTTGGCCATGATCCTAATGATCTTGAGCCTATTCATGCTCCTCTAACTCCTCATGATGTAGACATCATTGGAGAAGATGATGATAGCATGAATAATTTCTCCAATAAATGTCTTAATAACCTTGAATCCAATGCAGCCTTTTTCCCATCCACGAGGTCACAAATTATCCCTATTGTTGCACCCCCCGATACATTTTGTTATCTTCAACCTGCAACAATCAAAGGACAAAAGTGCCCCCAATCAGGTGGACCTAGTTCCTCTCAACAAGCAACTCCACAAAAATTTTATGAGAAAAAAGTTACAACCACACCAATCAACCTTGAAGAATCCTATGGCATGGGATTTACTATATTAAGCAAACAAGGTTGTGATACAACAACTAAACTTAACATTCACCAACTCTTTGAACAAAAACCATAAGAAAAAAAACAAAAGGATTAGGATATCAAGATCCTCGTCATAACAACAAGCCTCCTTTTGAATATTAGAGACTTCGAAATGACAATTATTTGATTCTCCTCCTAACTTGAAAATTATCCTTCCACATGAATGATGATTACCTAATTCTAATCACAAGGATACTACGATCCTCATAGGTCCTCTTCCTCATTCCATCCATGAAAAAGGAGAATCTAGCAAATGAAAATGACCCTACAATTTGAAAAAGCTCAAGTTTCCTAGTCATCCTCAACCTAAATGTGAAAGGATACTTCAATTTCTTTTAAGAAAAGGCATTATACTCTTACCACCTATGAATATGTTGGTTCTCCATCCTAAAGATTCTAACATACAATTTTACAAATAGCATCATGTTCTTGGACAACACACTGAAGAATGTCAAACATTGAATGACATATTGAACAAGTATCACTTCATTGATATTGAATGGTTTCCCATCATCCCTTAAGAACTAAACACCTTTTATCATGGTATAGTTGTAGAATTTTCCATTCTCACTATTGCATGATTCCTCCCATCAACTTTCTTGGCTCCTTTTGGCCTTCCATTCCTAGTGGGCAAGAAATTGTTTTCCTTATTATAGTAATTCATTTGTTGTTGTCTCTTACTTGTGTTATTTCCCTTCCACTTATACTAATCAAGATTGAGAATCCAATACCTTGGTTAATGGTTAATTTAATTTTCAATTGCTAGCGGTATTTTGTCCTCTAACCCTTGAGGTCGGCCTATGATGTTTTACTTTCAGGAAACTTTAGTAAAATCAAGTATAAATAAGGTTCTTTTGCCTCATTTTACATCTCCTACAATCATCTATCTCCAAATCACATATAATCTCTTGCACTCATTAAGTATTCAAGTAAATCATGCATTATAAAGTCAATCTATTGGAGTTGTTCATTGCACATCTCTAGATTTGAGCATCAATGGTGTGGTAAGTTTATGATATTTTCATTTGAATGATATCTATTTATCACTCTCATTTCTTCGCATTTAATTTTTTATATTTTGATTACCAAAGTGGGGTTTGACCAAGGCAAACCCCTATTCTCTAACCCTCAACCATTTTTCCCCTGTGCATGTGACTTTTGTATGCATATTTTTCAAGCATTAGGTTTTGAAAAGAGATGAAAAAGTGCACAAATTCAATCAAGTCAACATCACCTTATTTCAAGCTTGGAGAGACTTTCTACTCCATTTTATCCAAAATCAAGTAAGGACACCTGTCAAAAAAGGAAGTGCAGACTTGAGACTGCAAGATTTTTTTTTGAATTTCCCAAAATTTGTAGGAGGAATAAGTCACCACTAGGATAAAATTAGTCCCACTTCTGGACCTAAAAACTGATTTTGACATTTCTGGATACCCATTTCACAGATTCCCAATTTGACAGTTTCATAAAACTAGGACTAAGTTGCCCAGAATGGCCTAAGCGTCCCAGTCAACATTTTAGTCAATTTTTTATAATTCTAGAATCTTCCAACATCAAACTTTGAATTCCAAGTCCACCTCTTCCATTATGTTCTATTATTTCATCATTTAGTTACATTCTTATGCATTTCTGTATATCACATTATGTTTTCTAGCACTTTACATTTCCATAGTTTTTCATCATTAGATTAATTCAATTTCAAATTAGAGCATTAGGATATGTTAACTAGCAATAATAGATCTCATTAACATAGACTTTGAGTCTAAACCCTTGCATTTTGGTCCCCCATCCAATTCCCTTTCTCATTTTAGGTGAAAAATCCTAGGAGGAGCAAATCATTATGAGGGGTCAAACGAAAATCACCAATTACATTTTGGTCAAACTAAATCTTTTCAACATTATTCCTCTTTTATTTTAATAAGCATACTTAGTTTCACTTGCATTGCATCTTGCATTGGTTAAAGTGCATCCTATATTTTTCAATGGCATTAGTGAAAAAGTTAACATTAGCTCACATTATTTCATCATTTTTTGCATTCAAAAACATGAAAAATTTGCATTTACATACTATAGTTGCATTTGTGCATTTGAAAGACATAGAATTGCACTTAAATTTTTTGAAAAAAAATGCAAAAAACATCATCAATAGAACTAAATTGGCACCTTGGGTGACTTAGTGCTTTTGCATATTTTGCATTGCATCTTCTGGTAATTTCTGGGTAATTTATGTAATTCTATTTTCTATCTCTTTACTTTGTAAGACTTTTCTAGTTTAATATTTCTTGCATTTCAGTTCTCTTACATCATGGCCTTTTCATTTGATAAGAATTGAAATTCTTTGAAATCCTTAGTAGACATGTCCAGTTGTACCTTTGGCCGTGATCCTAACGATCTTGATCCTATTCATTCTCCTCCATATCCTCATGATTGTCCTCCTCATCATGTAGACATCATAGGAGAAGATGATGATAGCATGATTAATTTATCCAATGAATGTCTTAATAACCTTGAATCCAATGTAGCCTTTTACCCATCTATGAGGCCACAAACTCTGCCTATTATTACACCCCCTAATACATTTGGTTATCTTCACCCTACAACAATCAAAGGAAATAAGTTCCCTCCATCAAGTATACCTAGTTCCTCTCAACAAGGACATCCACAACCATTTTATGACAACAAAGGTACAAACACACCAATCAACCTTGAAGATACCTATGGCAAGGGCTTTACTATATTAAGCAAACAAGGTTGTGCTACAACAACTAAACTTAACATTCACCCACTCTTTGAACAAAAACCATAAGAAGAAAACACAACATGATTAGGATATCAAGATCCTCCTCATAACAACAAGCCTCCTTTTGAATATTAGAGACTTCGAGATGATGGTACAATGATGTTTTATTCTGCTCCTGACTTGAACATTGTCCTTCCATGTGAATGACCATTTCTTTATTTTGATGACAAGGATGCTAAGATCCCCACAGGTCCTCTTTCATATTACACCCTTGAAAAAAGAGAATCTAGCAAATGAAAATGACCCTATAAATTGAAAAATCTCAAGTTTCCCACTCATTGTCCACTTGAATGTGAAAGAAGACTTCAATTTCTTTTAAAAAAATGCCTTATAATCTTACCAGCTATGAATAGGTTGGTTATCCATCCTAAATATTCTAACTTACCATTTTTCAAATATCATCGTGTTCTTGGACACCGTATTGAGCAATGTCAAACATTGAATGACATATTCAACAAGTATCACTTCACTAATACTGAATTCTTTCCCATCATCCCTTAAGAACTAAACTCCCTTTATCAAGGCATAGTTGTAGAATCTTCCATTTTCACTATTGCATGACTCCTCCCATCACCTTTCTTGGCTTAGGGTATGTGCAAGATCATCATGGAAAAAATAGGCCCTTAAGTGGCAAAAAATTTAGAAATATCAAAGTTAGGAAACTTGACATAAAAATTTGAATAAGTTACCTGTATTATTTCAAAAATATGTAAAAATAGAATCTGTAGAAAATTGAATGTAGTTTCTAAACTACTAGCTTTCTTTAAAAAAAAAATCTATTTGGTGAAAATTTTAAATTTCAATGCAGTGGTACTTAAATTTCAAGGAAAAAAAGTAGGTGTCTGTTGACCACCCTAACCACAATAAAATGATAATATTTTTTTTATAATATTTTTGATATAATTAGAGGAATCATGCCCCGATGTGATGCATATTTTTTTGTAATTTTTTTCCAAGTAAATTATTAATTATGATTTTTTTATTACAACTTTTTAAAAAATATAAAAAATTGTATGTCTGACCACCTTAACTTGGTCCAAAATTCATGAAATTTAATTTTTCTTTTTTTAATCATATAATATGCAAAGCATAGAATGTGATGCATGTTTTAGATTTAAAAAATGTGATACTGCTTGAAAGCTATAGATGTTTATCAATCGGCCTATCAATGAGGACTTTATTCATAATTTGAATAGAAAATTAATAATAATTACTTATTAAATTCAAAGTAAAGAATAATTTATATTGTTGGAAATTTGAGAATCTCCTTTAAAAACCCTTTTCATTTAATCAATTTTGGGTAAAAAAATAGTCATTTGCCACATACCCATTATATTGCCACTTTTTGGCCCATCATGATCCTGCACATACCCCCCATTTTGGCCTTCCATTCCTTGTGGGAAAGAAATTGTTAGCCTTATCCTAGTAATGCATTTGTTCTTCTCTCTTAACTACATTATTTCCCTTCTACTTATAGGGTATGTGCAGGATCATGATGTGTCAAAAAGTGGGGATATGATGGGTATGTGGATGATTAATTTTTTTACCCATAATTGATGAAACGAAAAGGGTTTTTAAAGGAGATTCTCAGCTTTCTAAAAATATAAATTATGCTTTAATTTCAATTTAATAAATAATTATTATTCATTTTCTATTTGAATTATGACTAAAGTTCTAACTGATAGGTTGATTGAAAAACATCTATATCTTTCAAATGGTATCACATTTTTTGAATCCAAAACATGTGTCACATTCTGAACTTTGCATAATATAGGATTCAAAAAACAAAAAAATATTTTCATAAAGTTTTGACCAAGTTAAGGTGGTCAGACATATGAGTTTTTATAAATTTTAAAAGTTGTAATAAAAAAATCATAATTATTTATTTACTTGGAAAAAAATACAAAAAAATATGAATAAAATTGATACATGAGTCCTCTACTTATATATAATATCTTATAAAAAAAATATTATCATTTTATCATAGTTAGGGTGCTTAGATAGACACCTACTTCTTATTTTTTCCCTGAAATTTAAGTACTACTTGATTGAAATATCAAATTAATTTTCACAAAATAGATTTTAAAAAAATAAAAATAAACGTAGTAGTTTAGAAACTACATTCAATTTGATACAGATTCTTTTCTTACATATTTTTGAAATAATATAGCTAACTTATACAAAAAAATTTGTGAAGTTGCCTAACTCTTATTTTTCTGAAATTTTCACCACTTAAGGGCCTATTTTTTCTATGATGATCCTACACATACCCTATTATAATCAAGATTGAGAAGCCAATACCTCATTTTTTGTTGACTTACGCTTTCCTTACTATCTCCCTTTACATTTTTATTTGTTTTATGTGTGCATTGTGTTCCCTTGTATCATATGTTTGATGTTCTCTCTCTTTGTACACTTCTTCTATTTGTACCTCTATTCTTCTATATGTTGTAATTTTTCCTTTTTTTCTCTTTGTTACGTTTTCATTTTGGGGATGACCCAAAGCATTGAGATTCCCTATGTCTCTTCCATGTTGACCCAAAAGGTTATTTTTCCCTTTCCTTTTGGGGATGATGCAAGGTATTGAGACCACAATGTCTCCTTCATGTTGACCCAAAATATTTTTCCTTTTCATTGTCTTTTATTTGTCTTTTTCTTTTGGAGACGATGCAAAGCGTTGAGACCACAAAGTCTCTTCCATGTTAACCAAAAATGGATCTTTCTTTTTCATTTTTTCACTCTATTTGTGTCATTCTTCTAGTTCTATGTGCTTTGGGGAATGATGACAGTTCTGATCTCTTTCATAGAAAAATTGTAGCAACAAACATACTAACCCAAAATCCATAGATCCCTTATGTGTTTGGGTGTATTCCTTTCTTGGGGGAAACCCTCCTTTTATTTTATTTTATTTTAGTTTTCATTCACAAGAATTACCCTAACTTAGAAACATATGACTTGGCATAGGGGCTTTCCAAGTTGCCTCTCATGTCTTGTTTTCCTATTGCATATTTCCTTTGCTACTTTAGAGTAATTTCTCATAGAATGGTGTGTAAGAATTCCTTTAAAGTGGGGGGAATACATTCACATCATTTTATTCATGTTTCTTTTTTCTTAGTGTAACCTTGTCACATCATACGATGTGTTTGTCACTTTGTTGACGACATTGGGTGTGATGTCCTTCATAATTGTGGTCTATCTTAGCATACTACATTCCTCTGAGTTGCCTGATGCAACACACTACATCCCCTAAGCTGTGAATATTCTATTATTTGATTGGTCCTCTCTTGGAGAAATTAGACATGATGTTCCCTAAGTGATAAACCTTGCATGAACTTAACAAGAATCCTTTGAAAATCCTTTACATTTTACATATTACATTTTTTCATTTTTACCACCTTACATAGTGTAGCTTGCATTCTTGTGGTACATTTTCATTTGCTCATGAATTCTATTTATACGAAGCTTTGCTTGTCTCATGAAGCACAAACCACCATTTTCTTTTGTGGTGCCTTGTTAAAGTTATCAGGAGGTATAAATTTAATATGGTTGAGTGGGAAGCCCATTCTAAGGCATGAATTTACCCATAGCCACTTATATGTTTGTGAGTGTATACCAACTAGTGTATGTATCTTACCATTTTTGGTTATCTCACCTGGTGGACCACCATGATTTCTATCACCCCAGAGTGATTATGCATCCTCTTTTTCAAAACAATCAACCTACATATAATCCACAACGAGCTGGATAAATGATCGAAGATTTCATTCCTTTTCATCATCATGCATGTTCTCTTGTTCTTATGTTTGGTTTGTCATGCAATCTTTATTTTGGGGGCTTTATCATCCCTCATGGTTATTTTTGTTTCATCTTACCAACGTAAGTACATTAGGATCCCTCTTGATGTGCATGTTGGGATACTTTAACTAGAGTTTGAAACAAGTTCATCGTCTCACTAAAGTGGGGGCTTAATGTGCTACCAAAAAATGTATCTTTGACACTTTTATGGTCACTTGAGTCTTTCTAATGGGCTTTGGCTTGATTTATCCTAGGTATAATGTTGTAATGTGGTAAAAAAATTCATATTAGGGCTTAAGAATTCAAATTATGGTGTCTTGTGAAGGTGTTGTGAAGTGTTGTAAAATATTTCAACACTTTTTTATACTCTATTCATTACAATTCACCTAAAATCCACCTTTCAATCACTTTTTAAGTCTTATTTTTAAGTGTTGTAAAGTCTTGTAACAAGATTTCATGCTTTTCTAGGCTTAATTTCACTAATTCAACCCTTTCTCCTATCTAAATGACCCCTTTATACAAATTCCAATTGTTTTCAATTGTGATGTTAAGGATATTCCTATTAGACAACATTTAATGCCCTAAAATTCCTGACACCCACTTGATTTACTCAAGTGGGACTAAGTCGCCAATAGGGGAAACTTAGTTCTTTTTGGCAAAAAAATAAAAATAATTTTAAATTGCTAGTGGGATTTTTTCCTCTAACCCTTGAGGTCGGCCTATGATGTGTAACTTTCAAGAAAAATTAGTTAAATCAAGTATAAATAAGGGATTTTCATCTCATTTTACATCTCCTACAATCATTTATCTCCAAATCACATATAATCTCTTGCACTCATTAAGTATTCAAGAAAATCAAGCATTATAAAGTCAAGTTATTGGAGTTCTTCATTGCACATCTTTAGATTTGAGCATCAATGGTGTGGTAAGTGTGTCGTTGAAAATTGTACCCTTTTCTTGACATGGGATTAATTCATGATAAATGGACTTAATTAGGCCTTAATCTAGTGTTGTGAAGAATTTTATGTGTCCACACTAGGTCTTGGACCCTTGCATATCAAATAACATGCTTTTTAATGACATCTTGAAAAGGTATTGTAAAGTCTTGTAAAGGACTTTCACGCTTTTCTATATTTAATAGACCTATTTCTTCCTAAATTCAACATTCTAATAACATTATTTCGTCAATCTAGAAGGTTCTTAACTTAAACTTAATTATAAACTAGTGTTGTAATGTTATTTACACATTCACATTGGTTCTTGAGCATTCCTAGGCTATGTGGACCTAATTTTAGTGTCGTAAGGTGTATTAAATTACACTTTCACATTGATTTATGTGTCCCAAGCCCTATTCAACATTAACATCATCACTAAATGTCTTATTTTACGCATATTGTGCATCCCAAGGCTTTAATTAATTAAATACCCAATAAGATGGAAATTTAAACCTTATTTCCTAATTCCTTGGCTTCTTAGGCATTGAAATGGCCCCTGTGGGACCCATTAATGATGTGTGGTGAATGAGTCCTATCTGGCCCCCATTTTGACCCTTGAGCGGGAAAAAGTGAAATTTAAAGTTTATTTTCACTTTATGTCAGCCTCTGGTGTAGTATAATTTGGTACCAAGACACACTTGTTTATAAATAAGAATTTTTATGCTCATTCTTACATCTCCCACATATAAAAAAAATCTTAGCTCTCATCTATCCATCCATTATCTCATCTCTTATCATTATTCATTCATCAAGTCAAGCAAGATATTCAAGTCAGCATTCTAAAGCGTTCAAGGGCTATTTTTTCATGTATTTTTGTAGAGATCCAAGATCAATCATCATTGCAAGGTAATGTACTCAATATTTGCATGTCTTATTCACTTATTTCATTATTTTGGTTTAATTACCTAAATGGGGTTTGGCTAAGGTAAACCCCCATGCCCTAACAATCAACAATCTCTCCTCTTGTCTTGTTTGTATGTAGATTTAGGTCCTTTAGAAGCTTGAGAATCATTGAATATTGCATTTCAAAGTCATCCAAGTCTACTTCCCTTCATTCAAGTCAAATCATCAAGGAAACGTCACTTTTAGACCTATAGGAGGCAAAAGTACAGACCTAACTCCAAAAAATATTCCTCTAATTTTCTAGATTTCTATAAGTGGATTGATTCACCACCCTTAGTGAATGAGTCCCACCTGTAGGCTTGAAATTTGATTTTCTGATATTTCAACTCTCAATAGTTAGAAACAAGTTTTCAGATGATTTTAGCATAAGCATGACTGATTTGCCATGCTTGGTGAATGAGTCCTAGTGGGCTTTAATATAAGTTTCAAAGACATTCCAAAACCTTCCAATGACTTCATTTTCCTTCCAGGTACACTCTATTCAATCTAATGATTTATTTTTTCATTTGCCTAAGTTTCTAGTTCATTCTTGCAATCAACACTGTGTTTTCCAGCACCTTTGCATTAGATCAATCTACATTATTTAGCCTAAATTTTCATTAAGTTTCTAGCATTAAAACACATTCACACACTACATATTTTATTTTCATTCTTCCATCCTTTAGTCTTGAATGTTAATGTTATGCATTTTGGCCCATTTTCCTCTCCTTCTAGGTGAAAAACGCTAGAAGGAGCTAGAGATTTTGGGAACCCAAAATCTTCATTATAGTAAGTTTATGACATTTTCATTGGAATATTATCTATTTATCACTCTCTTTTCTTCTCATTTCATTATTTATGGTTTGATTATCAAAGTGGGGTTTGACCAAGGCAAACCTCTATTCTCTAACCCTCAACCATTTTCCCCCATTTACATGTGACTTTTGTATGCAAATTTTTCAAGAATTAGGTGTTGAAAAGTGATGAAAAAGTGAAAAAATTCAATCAAGTCAACATCACCTTATTTCAAGCTTGGAGAGACTTTCTACTCCATTTTATGTAGAATCAAGTACGAACACCTCTCAGAAAATGAAGTGCAGACCTGAGACTACAAGATTTCGTCCCGAATTTCCTAAAATATGTAGGGGGACTAAGTCACTAGTAGGGGTGAATTAGTCCTACTTCAAGGCTTGAAAACTGATTTTGACATTTCTAGATACCCATTTGGTAGATTCTCATTCCACCAAAGTTTCTTAAAACTGGGACTAAGTTGCCTAGAATGGCCTAAGTGTCCTGGTCAACCTTTCAATAAATTCTTAAGGATTCCAAAATCTTCCAACATCAAAATTCTGATTCCAGGTGCACCTCTTCCATTTTGTTCTATTATTTCATCATTTAGTAACATTCTTAGAAATTTATGCATATCACATTGTGTTTTCCAACACTTTACATTTTCATAGTTTTGCAGCATTAGATTACTTCAATTTCAAATCAGAGCATTAGGACATCTTAACTAGGAATGACACATCTCATTAACATATAATTTGAGTGTAAGCCCTTGCATTTTGGTTTCCCACCCAATCCCCTTTCTCCTTTTATGTGAAAAATCCTAGGACAAGCAAAGCATTGTGAAGGCTCAAACCAAAATCACTATTTACATTTTGGTCAACCTGACTCTTTTGAACGTTATTACTTTCTTATTTTCAAGAGCATACTCAGTTTCACTTGTACTACATCTTGCATTGGTTAAAGTGCATCCTAGAGTTTTCAATTACATTAGTGAAAAAGTTCATATTGGCTTGCACTCTTGCATCATTTTTGCATTAAAAAACACAAAAATTATGCATTTACATACTGTTGTTACTTTTTTGCATCTAAAAGACATAGAATTGCATTTAATTTTTTTGAAAAAAAATGTAAAAAAAATCATCAGTAGGACTAAATCACCACCCTTGGCGACTTAGTGCTTTTGCATATTTTTCAATGCATCTTCTAGTAATGTCTGGGTATTTTCTAAAATTCTATTTTTTGTCTTTGAACTCTATCAAAGTTTTCTAATTTACTATTTCTTGCATTTCATTTCTCTTGCATTATGGCCTTTTCATTTGATAAGATTTGGAATTCTTTGAAATCCTTAGTAGACATGTCCAGTTGTACCTTTGGCCATGATCTTAATGATCTTGATCCTATTCATGCTCCTCCAATTCCTCATGATTGTCCTCCTCATGATGTAGACATCATTGGAGAAGATGACGATAGTTTGAATAATTTCTCCAATAAATTTCTTAATAACCTTGAATCCAATGCAACCTTTTACCCATCCATGAGGTCACAAACTCTCCCTACTATTGCACCCCCTGATACATTTGGTTATGTTCACCTTGCAACAATAAAAGGACCTAAGTTCCCTCCATCAGGTGGACCTGGTTCCTCTCAACAAGCATCTCCTTAACCATTTTATGACAACAATGTTACAAACACACCAATCAACCTTGAAGAAACCTATGGCAAGAGATTTACTATATTAAGAAAAAAAGGTTGTGATCTAGCAACTAAGCATAACATTCACCAACTCTTTGAACAAAAATCACAAGAAGAAAGAACAATAGGATTAGGATATCAAGATCATCCTCATAACAACAAGCCTCCTTTTGAATATTGGATACTTTGAGATGACAATACAGTGTTCTTTGATTTTTCTTCTGACTTGAACATTCTCCTTCCACATGAATGACCATTACCTGATTTTGGTAACAAGGATGATAGGATCCCCATAGGTCTTCTTCCTCCTTCCATCAATGAAAAAGGAGAATCAAGCAAACGAAAATGACCCTACAAATTGAAATAGCTCAAGTCTCCTACTCATCCTCCACCTAAATGTGAAAGGAGACTTCAATTTCTTTTAAACAAAGGCCTTATACTCTTAATAACTATGAATAGGTTGGTTATCCAGCCTAAATATTCTAACATACAATTTTGTAAATATTATCCTGTTCTTGGACATCGCACTAAAGAATGTCAGACATTGAATGACATATTGAACAATTTTTACTTCACTGATACTGAATTCTTTCCCGGCATCCCTTAAGAACAAAAAACCTTTTTATCATGGGATAGTTTTAGAATTTTCCATTCTCACTATTTCATGATTCCTCCCATCACCTTTCTTGGCTCATTCTAGTCTTCCATTCCCTGTGGGAAAGAAATTGTTAGCCTTATCTTAGTAATTAACTTGTTCTTGTCTTTTAACTGCGTTATTTCCCTTCTACTTATACTAATCAAGCTTGAGAAGCCAATACCTGAGTTAATGGTTGACTTATATTTTCCTTACTAGCTCCCATTACATTTTCATTTGTTTCGTGTGCATATCGTGTTCCCCTATATTGTGTGTTTGATGTTCTCTCTCTTTCTAAACTTCTTCTATTTGTACCTATATTCTTTTATATGTCATAATTTATCCTTTTCTCTTTTTATTTTTTGTTTAAATTTTGGGGATGACCCAAAGCATTGAGATGCCCTATATCTCTGCCATGTTGACCCAAAAGGTCCTCTTTTCCTTTCCTTTTCTCCTATCTTTCCCTTGCAAGGTATTGAGACCACAACATCTCCTTCATGTTGACCCAAAAGATTTTACCTTTTCATTGTCTTTTCTTTGTCTTTTCCTTTTTGGGACAATGCAAAGCTTTGAGACCACAACGTCTCTTCCATGTTAACCCAAAATGGATCTTCCTTTTTCATTTTTTTTCACTCCCTTTGTGTCATTCTTCCACTTCTATGTGCTTTGGTGAATGATTATAGTTTTGAGCTCTTTCATAAAAAAAAAAATTGTAGCAATGAACATACTAACCCCAAATCCATAGATCCCTTAGGTGTTTGGGTGTATTCCTTTCTTGGGGGAAACCCTCCTTTTCTTTTCTTTTATTTTCTTTTCCATTCACATGAAGTAGCCTAACTTAGAAACATATGACTTGGCATAGGGGCTTTCGAAGTTGGCTCTCATGTCTTTTTTTCCTTTTGTATTTTTCCCTTGATACTTTAAAGTAATTTTTCATAGAACAATGTGTAGAATTTCCTTTAAAGTGGGGGGCATACATTGGGATCATTTCATTTGTGTTTCTTGGGTCTTAGTGTAGCCTTGTCACTTCATACAATGTGTTTGTCACTTTTTGGATGACATTGGGCGTGATGTCCTTGATAAGTGTGGTCTATCTTAGCATATATTAAATTCCTCTTAGTGGCCTGATGTGACTCACTACATCCCCTAACTTGTGAATATTCTAGTATTTGATTGGTCGTCTCTTGGAGACATTCGACACAATTTTTCGTAGGTGATAAACCTTATATGAACTTAGATAGAATCCTTTGAACATATTTTAGATTTTACATTTTACTTTTTTGCATTTTTACCACCTTGCAGAGTGTAGCTTGCATTCATATGGTACATTTGCATTTCTTCATGAATTCTACGCATACGAAGTTTTTCTTGTCTCATGAAGCATGAACTGACATTTTCTTTTGTGGTGGATTGTTAAAGTTATCACGAGGTATAAATTTAATATGGTTGAGTGGGAAGCCCATTCTAAGGCATGAATTTACCCATAGTCACCTATATGTTTGTGAGTGCATACTGTATACACTCAAAATTGGTCTGGAAAATATTAATTAAATATTGATTACTTAATTAATGGAATCTTTATTCTTCTACTATATAAATAAAATGAAAATTTATTTTCATAGTTCATATTTTCTTAATTCCTCTATTCTAATTCACCCTATTCATAATTTAATTAAAATAAGAAAATATAAATAATTCATTTTATTTTAATTGATTCCTTCTCATTTAATTCAAATTTTTAAATTTTAATTTCATCACATTTCTATGTACTCTGCTAACTACCTTCCACCTCACCCTCCAACTCACCATGTGTCACATGAAAATAATTATCTTTATTTTCTAAAATGAATATTTTTTCTCAACAAATTTAACCACCTTCAAGACACATGGCTTCTTCATCCAAATGATTACTTCCTACACTTGGCAAGATGGTTTTACTAAAGAGGAACAATTTCCTTGTTTTCTCCATCCTTTTGATTCTTCACCATTGATTTCTCTAGATAAAATCTTAATCATTCATGGCCGCCAACTCACCTAGTGCCTTGGAAAATTCTATAAATTGAGGCCCAATTACAAATTTTTCAAGAAGGAGCATTTACATAATATTACTCTGTAGGAATTCATACATGTTTTAAGAGCTTAGTTTGCATTTTCAATTTAGCATTTAGAATAGATTATCAATTTAGATTAGAATCATGGCTCCTTTAGATGTTTCTTAGCTTTTTTCAATTTAGCATTTAGAATCATTCACACATTCCTTTGATTAGTTTAATTATGTTTTGCATTATTTTCATATCATTTGTATACAACAATCCATTTCATCATGTCATTTTATCATTTCATCCACCTAAATCATTCGATCATGTAGATGTAGACTTAGATTCTACATTATGGAGAAATAGGCTACTCATTTCATAGATGACATCTCGGTGATTTGTGTAGGAATAAGATCTGAGAGCATAAATTAATAAGACATTTGAGATTAGAGGAAGATGAGAAGTTTCTAGGGAATTTGGTTATTGAATTATGTTTGATTTAGTTAGATTTCCTTACTATAATACTTTCCATCTAAGTGTTTTGTTTTGATATAATTCACACATATTTTCTAACACATAAATTGGCACCCACTATGGGGCCTAGCCCCTATTATTTTGATATTTGCTTGAAAGTTTCTTTTATAGGCTCAGATGAGTAGTTTTCTGGTGCAACCGCATAATTCTCTAGAATTTATGAAAGATTCTTTAGCACTTACATCGACTGTTCTAGTGCTTTGAAGGATTTATCTGGTGCATCTAATCCATTTTGTGCCATTTTAGGGAGTTTTTGTGGCACTTTGGCCCTTTTCTTTGACACTTTAAATTAATTGTGTGGTGCTTCTATCTTCTTGGTGCTTTTGCTTTCTATCATGGTGCTTTCAATTTGTTCTATAAATTTTTCTGAAAATAAAAAACTAATATTTTTTTTCTATTTTCCAGATTGCATAAAACATTGTCAAAGACCTTGCTAAAACTTTAGAATGCTTTCCAAGGAAAGTCTATGATAAACCACTGATGAATTTGATGCAAGGGCTAGATTTTATGTCTTTCTTTTTTGCTTAAATCAGGAACATAGATTAATTAACAAGGAATGAACACCATGTTTTCTACCTTTTTTGGAATGGTAGGCATATTCTCTCTCATTAATTAGGTTACCAAAAAGCTAGACCCATTCCTTTTCATTTATCTATGGTGTGTTTTTAATACTAGGCATATGCTCTCTCCTTAAGTGGGTGATAAAAAAGCCAGACCCATTCTTTGTTAATCCGTGAGTGTGAATAGGGTATACATTGAGGGTTCTCTCTTTATTCATGCAGAATAAAGAGGATTGAATTGTTGGTATACTCTCTCACTTTTTTTTATCCTAGCGGGCCTGCCTTGGGGACAAAGTACTCACCCAAGGGAACAAATAAACCATTAACACTCTAAATCCAAGAGTATTTCTAGCAAGGATATAAATGTGGATATTGGAACAAAAGATAATATCACGTAGTTAGTTCTAATGAGACAGGTAGAAATGGTCTCTTGCCTTGAGGGATCAACCCCTATGAATGAAAAGTCCTTACTAGAACCCTTTTTGTAGAATTGGCCAAATATTTTATCTATTCTCTTGGTATAACAATGGTCATTGTGAAGGCATCCACATTCTTGCAGTCTTTAGTATAGATGATTAGTTTGCCATGGGAGTTTCATGGAGGCTGGAAGATTGGTTGACCTAAGAAGAGAGTGAAATCTAAGGGGGAGCCCATGTAGCCAAGCTTTTGAATTCATCTAATAAAGATAAGTGTGGTTGGGGTAAAACCCGCATGGAATCCAAGAGAATATCGTCTATCACAGCCCTAGGGAATGTACATGCTTGATTGTGCTTTTTGAAGTATTTTTTAAAAAAAAACTTAAAACAAACTTTACACATAGAAAAACTACATAAACTATGATTCAGAATACATCATCTGGAACAAACTGTCCTTTCACCAAAAAAAAAAATCAAGTAAATTGGGAAAAAGTTGTTGCATCCCCCAATTTAGCACTTCTGCTACTTTATGTGGCACTTTCCCCAAATTTTCTAGTGCATCCGCCTTTTTTTACGACACTTTCACCTTATTTTCTAGCACATTTGAGTTTTTTTGTGGCACATTGACCCAAAATTCTATGGCACATTGGCCAGATTCTATGGCGCACCCTAGCTATTATGTGGCATGTCCTATCCATTTTGTGGTGTATCCTAGCCATTTTGTGGCACCTCTGAGCTTTTTTGTAGCACTTCTTCCTTTTAATGCTTCTGACCACTGTAACCGTGCTTCCACCAAAATCCAAAAGTAGAGAATTGAATATAATCCCCATCTATCATTTTGAAACTAGAATTCAAGCATTTTTCTAGTCCAGAGTCATTTTTAGCCTTGATAAGAGTCCAAAAATGGTTTTTATCCAATGAATTCATGAAAGATTAAAATTTGAAAACCAAAACCCATAGCTCTTAGTCCAAAGGATCACCAAAATCATCTTGCAACACTTTATGACTTTAGGGATAGATTGATCTTCAATTTTTACAGAAAAGGTTCAAAGAATAACCCTGGTTTGTATTCGTTTTATTATTTACAAAATCCAAGACTCTTCCAAAGGTTCAAACATCTTGTCTAGGAAGTAAATTTCTCACCATTTCACAATTGGAACCAAAATTTAAAAATCTCCTCAAGTTTGGAATTATCCCTTAGAGTCCAAAAGGTTTTTAAAATTGACTTATCTAAGTGAAACACTTTACCTAAATTTTGTTCAAACATCTAAAAGTTCCCATCATCATCAACATCCCAAATTTGATCACCAAGTTGAGTTTCCCATCAAGGTTTTTATCTTTATCTTGAAACAATACACTTTGTATCAAATTTCATCACCTTGGTTACATCAATATAATTTATCATTCTATTCAATCTAGGTATTTCCTTGGAACTCTCAAAAAATAGTGAAAATTTAGAAAAACTTAGTCACTTGTATGCCCATTTTAGCAAGGTCCCAAAAGAAAAAACATAAGGGAAAATAAATTGAACCTCCAAATACTATGGCTAAATCAAAAGAAAATATTTTTCATAAGATTTCTTAAAATGAAACAGAGGAGGTAACAAAAGAAGAAAGTGAATCAAGACCAAAAATTCCATAAATTACTAGAAAGAATCTTTGAAAAGGATGGGGAAAAATAATTTTTGATGTTAGCCAACCAAGGGGTTAAGTTACCAAGTGACTTCTATGTTAACAAATTGAAAAGTATCCCAAAGAAAACTAAAACTGAAATGCCTACTACAGATCAAATGGCTACCTTAACACTTCAGATGAAAAACCTTCAACAACAACTCCAAGATATGTAAGGACTGGCTCCAAAAAGATACTTGTTACAAGATATTTGTCCTTATCCCTTTGATAGAAAGTTCAACATGATACCATTTTCTCAAAACTGTGAATTCCCAAAATATGACAAATACAATGGGAAATTAGACCCTATAGACCATGTGCGAGAATTTTGAACAATGAGTCTTGAATTTTCTCATGAGGACACATACTTAATTAGACTATTTCCTCATAGTCTAGGAGGTTATTGCATGGAATGGTTCTTGAAGTTAGAACCAGACATAAAATCCTTCCAGGAACTTGTCAACAGATTCATTGCACAATATTCGTATAGCATTGCACATGAGATAACCATGAAGGATCTTTGTAATACCAAACAGAAACAAGGAGAATCTTTTCTTGTGTTCTTCCAAAGGTGGAGAAGGTTATTCGCTCGTTATGCTTGTCCCATACCCAAACAACAAAAGATGGAATTTTTTATCGATAACCTTAACAACGAAATGAGCTATAAATTTCAATTACAATGTCCCCCCAACTCTGAGAAAATGGTAGAAAACGGGGTCAAAATTGAAGAAGCCTTAGTCAAAAGAGGGGTATTGAAAGTTCATAATGAAGTATCAAACAATGCTAGACCATCTAACCATCATAACAATGAAAAACCCAAATTTTGGACAAGGAACAAAAATGCCAACGATAGTGTTGTCGAAACACATAATCCCAAACCAATCTTTAACCTATCGGGAACCACAACCAAGGTGGATCAAAATATCAATCAAGGCACTAGTCAAAATGTCAACCCACCCAATAATCAAAGTGACCAAAATCAAGGTTACATCTCATCAAAACCTCCACCACATCAAACACAATCAAACCAGAAAAAAATAACTCCTTTGGTTCAATCACATGGATCTGCATTGAGTTAACTTCTTGAAAATAACCTCATAACACTACCTAATACTCGAGGCTTTGAACCAAAAGTAAAATTATCATGGTGGAGTGATTCCTATTACTACAAATTTCATCAGTGCAAAAGTCACCAAATGAATAGCTACATGTGATTGAAACATAAAATACAAGACTTGATTGATAGTAGAATCATAGGAATAGAGGGACTCCAAAAAAATGCAGATCATGAAGTGTTCAAAAATCCCTTACCAAACTATGAAAAGGGGAATCCTCTACAATGAATAACAAGGAAAATAACATAAACTATTTCCATGATACTATCATAAATCATATCTTGGTAGCAAAAAATCAAATGAATACCATTGAAACCCATGATTGTTAAAACATTATTGAGAATGATAATTTGATCTATGGCATTCCAATCGAACAAGAACCAAATGTTGTTATCCTTGAAAATCAAATCAATGACACCAAACCAGACATGAATGAAAATGATACTCAAATCAATTTCATCAAAATCAATCAGAAACAAGATAGTGTACTA
Source organism: Sequoia sempervirens (assembly GCA_007258455.2). NCBI lineage: Eukaryota > Viridiplantae > Streptophyta > Pinopsida > Cupressales > Cupressaceae > Sequoia > Sequoia sempervirens. The sequence continues at coordinate 793,331,390 of VDFB02271358.1, forward strand.
CTAAATGTGACAACAAGAGAACATGCCAAATATGTCTTAAAAGGAAGTTCATCTAAAAGGCTCGTAGTCTTGTCCAATGAATACAACATAGTGGACTAGGTACAAAATATCCATGCACAAATATCAATATTGGAATTGCTCAAAATTTCACCTTCCCACAAAGATATTTTGGAAAAAGCCCTAGTGAAAAACAACAATGCCAATGGATTTGGAAGTTTGCAAATGTGAATCCATGGTGGGAAATTTAACCACACTATATTTCCTATCCTTTTCTGAAATGATGATGCATCCATTTCTCATCCTCACAATGTTTCTCTTCATATCAAATTCCTATTCCATAAACATCATGTCAAATGCATTCTAATAGATGGAGGAGCTGGCTTGAATATATGTACCTTAAATCTTGTCTGTGCCTTGGGATTTTCTAAGAATGCAATTGATTCAAAGAAAAATATTACAATAAAAGAATATGATGATGAGGAAAGATATTCACAGGGGTTAATCATCCTACCTATTCAAGTGGGACCAATCCATAAGGATGTAAGCTACCAAGTCTTAGATAAGGATCTGACCTATAACATACTATTGGGTCAACCATGGATTCATGAGATGCAAGCAGTCCTTTCATCATACCACCAGTGTCTAAAATTTCCTTGTGGTGGTCAGGAAATTACCATTTTGATTGATTCAAATAGTCCCCAGTATTGTAATACACTAAATTTTTTCCAAGATATCTTTGTGCCTAATAATAGATAAGCTCCCACTCCCACTACTTCCAATGAGTAGAGCTAGTCAAGTTCCTTGTCCAAACCATTGGTCATTTCCAAAATTCAAGAAAGTCAATCCAGTTCCATGTCTAGATAGTCTGAGAAGGAAGAAGAAGTTGCTCCATCCACCCCCTAAAATCCTAAAGCCCAATTGAATTCCTTGTCAAAACAATTCGATGAAAAGGTCCAAATCAAAGACAAAGGTGTTGGTGAATACTTCTTTGAAAGTTCCCTATGTCTTTCAAACTTTTCTTCTCCAAACATATATGGACAACCCTCCACATCAACATAGAAGACCCCACGACCAATTACCAAATTTGATAGAGGGTTCATAAAAGAAAGCACTAGGTTTGGTGAAGTTGAAGACAATGATATTCTAAACTAGCTTTATAAAGATGAGGAAGAATCTCAAGCAACAACTGCAAATGTACAAACAACTCAATATGGAAATTTTTTCACTATCTTAGAGAAGATGGGATATGAAAGGAAAGTTCTTGTGGGTAAAAGGAAAGAAGGAATTGTAGAGCCAATTCAACCCATTTTAATCAATCCAAAAGATATGACTGGTCTGGGCTATAAAGAGGACAAAAAAGAAAAGATGGCTAAAGGAATCCTACAGTTGCAAGCTAGCGAAGAGCATGAGACCGATTCCAATGAATATGAGTGGGATTCACTATCAAAAGAGTCTTGTCATGACAAGGACACTAATTTAGTACACAAATATGCACCCCTACTCAAAGAAGAATAAGGGTTACGTTCTAGACCATTTGAATTTGGATTGCAAAACCTTGATGATTCTAGTGAAGACGATTCAACTAAGAGTGAAACAAATAATTCATAAGAGAGTTACCTTCTAGACCTTGATTTTGCTATTGGAAAAATTGAAGACACTGCTGTCAAGACCCTTACCATTTCTAACCTTAATTTTTCCAGTGACTACTTACCCTTAGTAAATCCTAAGCTTATAGATTGGGACTTAATTGAGCCATTTGACTTTCCTACATTTTCAAATGATGACGCCATCATCAATTTCCTCTTCGCCAATGAACCTAAAAAAAATTCCACCAATGAACATTGTAACAAGGCTTCCATACAAGGGAGTATCAAATCTTCCAACTAAAAAATGAATAATATAGGAAATAGATCTGATATTGAAAACCATTCAATGGTAGTCATATTTGGGAAAATTAAAAACAAATAGTGAATCCAATGGAAAAAATCTCTCTACGACATCAAAGGATGGAAGATTTGATACTCTCCCAGAACATTTTCAGGAAAGATCAAAATTCTTGATTGAACCCACATAGTCTGTCCGCATCGGCAATGATGAGACAGTGAAGAATATATGTAGACACGTAAAATATACATGTGTCTAATCCTGACTCACTAATTTCATATCATCTATTTCTCATCATATTTACTAGATAAATTAAATAAATCAAGTTTATTTGATTAATCTCCTAAGTCATTTCTTTAATTAAATAAATTAGTTTTATTTAATTAATCTCCTTAAGTTCATTTAATTAAATAAATCCAAATATTTAATTAAAATCTCTAATGTTATTTATCTTCTCATTTAATTTAAATAAATCTAAATATTTAAGCACCTGATCATCATCTAAGTTAATCTAATCCTGATTAATCTAATCTAATCACCCATCACATCCTCTAGCTTTTCCCACTTGCACAAATAAATCAATTTATTGATTTATTAATTCCTCATTTTTTTTCAACATGGCATCTTTAAGGAATATTCTCCAAATTTGAATCTCCCCCCAAGTTGACATGTACATCCAACAAGGCATTTATGAGCTCTTACATGTCCCTTTGTAAAGTTCAAACTCAACATTTAACTCTCAAACTCAAATTTGAAATCTCCCCCTCTTTGGCACATTGACCAAAATGTGCTCATTCATCAACCTCTCACATGTTGACAAGTGTCTCCTTCCTATTGGTTGGTTTTTAGTCCCGCATCCTCAATATTTGGCATTCTTCTATCCTTCTTGGCTATAAATAGGGAGCTTATCTATTGTATCAAGCCTCCACAACTTGATCTACAATCTCATGTAAAGTCACTCTCTTCAATTGAGAACTAATTTTTTCCACTTCACTCTATCTTCAAGGCATTGCATCATTTGAGTTTTAGCAAGGATTGGGAAAGGGTCACTTTGCACAAGTGACACCAATCCAGTATGGGATAGGTATTAAATATGTATTCCATGCTTTTAATTAGCTTATTTTTCTATCTTGTTCATAGTATCAAGCATGTTGAATTATTCCATAGGGATATCACTCTATTTGTTTGTTTCAAATTCATCTCATGACAAATGTGGTAGAATAATTTAGACTTCTAGATTTTGTGGTGTACATTATGGTGCTAGAAGGAGGGCAGATATATAGTTTATCTTTTTGTTTTCACTTGATTGAATTTTTACAGGATTATTATATCTTGTTGTATGTATAATGATATTGTTGCAAATTTACTATAATGATGGGATCAACACTTCTACATGCCAAAATCACGTTATTTCAGATAGTAAAAGTAATGGTATGCATTTTTTTTATCTGAGATAATTTTATTTTAATGGTAGTATTTGATGTCGAGGTCAACCTTGTATAGGAATCTAGAAAATTGCACACCCACGCTCTATTCTTTGCTTACAGCTTTCACTTTGAACTGTTTTCCATAAAATTAATCTTGGAACTGACAGCGCCGCAATTTGTGAGCATATTCATGTTGCTAAGCAAGAATTTTTTTTCTAGACATGATTCAAAATGTTCGCGTGGTTTGACTCCCCCTCCATTGACCCAGTTTTACCTTGATTCTTGCTCACACTTGTCCCATGCCTTTGCAAGCCCTTTCAAACTCTTTCCTCTTACCCCAACCTACTTGCTATTATCAACCTTGGCCAGGTATAACTGATCACCAGTGGCAGAAAATTCCCAGTTGTCGTGTTTCTCTAGTGCCTGTTGAGCTAAGATTTCCATAGCACACATTTGGGAGGCCATGGCAGTTTTGCCTTTGGACTCCTCATCACCGTGAGCTATTCGTGATAAGTATTTCCTGTATAGTATACTAGTCACATCACACAATTCCATGATGAGTATTGCATAGGGTCTGCATTCCATGCCAATCAACCACTTCTTTCATCTCTTTTTTGAGCTATGTCGTGACTTCATACTTATAATGAACATTTAATCTAATTGCATGGTTTGTCTTATCATCTTGTGTTGCTAATAGCATTTGATTGAATTTTTCCTCCATCTATCTTTAAAGAAGCTTCTTCTTTGCATAGGCTCTGCAATCTTTACATTCTAATTATGGAAATCAAATTTATGCCTATGACCCTCATTTGCTTAAATTTTTTTAAAATCTTTCCATTGTGTTCCTCTATATTTCAGTGCAGTATTTGGGCGTAGTGCTATAGTTGTTTCAAATCAATTGTTTTCAATGATCATTTCCCTAAAATAAAACTCTAAACACCATATTAAGGGGAAAAAGTGACAGTTCGGTCCAGGAAATGGAAGAAGGAAGTGCATCTGATTCCCTATTAGGGTATGTGTAGGATGATGATGGGCCGAAAAGTGGCAATATTAGGGGTATTTGTAGGGTATGTGGCTGACGACATTTTTTTAACCCAAAATTGATGAAATGAAAAGGGTTTTTAGAGGAGATTCTCAGCTTTCCACCAATATAAATTATTATTTAATTTGAATTTAATAAATAATAATTATTTATTTTCTATTAGAATTATGACTAAAGTTCTGATCGATAGGCTGATTGAAAAACATCTATAACTTTCAAACAGTATCACATTTTTTTAATCTAAAACATGTGTCATATTTTATGCTTCACATACTATAGGATTAAAAAAAGAAAAATTAAATTTCATGAATTTTTGACGAAGTTAAGGTGGTCCGACATACGAGTTTTTTATATTTTTTAAAAGTTGAAAGAAAAAATTCATATTTAATTATTTACTTGGAAAAATTACAAAAAAATATGCATCACATCCAGACATGAGTCATCTACTTATATATAAAATATTATAAAAAAATATTATCATTTTATTATAGTTAGGGTGGTTAGACAGGCACCTACTTAATTTTTTCCCTGAATTTTAAGTACTACTGCATTGAGATTTCAAATTTTCACCAAATAGATTTTATTTATTTTTAAATAAACCTAGTAGGTTAGAAACTACATTCAATTTTCTACAGATTCTATTCTTACATATTTTTGAAATAATATAGATAATTTATTCAAATTTTTATGTCAAGTTGCCTAACACTGATTTTTCTAAATATTTTGCCACTTAAGGGCCTGTTTTTTCCATGATGATCCTGCGCATACCCATGACAGTCAGTTGTTTGATCGGTTTTATCTTCCCTTTTAGCATATCGATGCACCAATTTTGAGGCATTTGTCACTCTTAAACACATGCATTTTTTTATGTTGCTTTCTATGATAGTTTTGTATACACCTTACAATGCTTATTTTTTCTCAGTTGGATTTTTCTAACCTTGGAAGTTGATTTGAAATTTACAAGTTACTTTATTTGTGCCTTGAAATTGAAGTTTTCTCATATGTTTTTATTGATTTGAACTATGCTTTGGCATCTGACATAAACAACGAGGATTTTAGTTGAAAATAGTTTTAAAATCTATATCGGGTACAATAAGACATTTGCATGCCAGGAAAGGGCATTTTTATAAATCATGTCCTCTCTTTTGATACTAGGTGTCTCGTGTTTGAGTTATTCTAATATTTGCTTCTACGTGTTAATGCTAAGTGATGTGATACGAAAAATATTGATCTTTAATGTGATTTCCAAAAAATGGTTGGGCTGATGCTCAGCCTTATGTCACTTAATTTGGTCGATTTCGAGGTGTTGCTCAAAGTCCAGATAGCCGCAGGATCACAAGAAAGTAGGTATGGATTAGTTTAGAGAACTCAAATATTTATATTTGATCTGAGGATAAACAAAAAATAATTTAAAGCTTTAAAATCCAACTTTATGAGAGATATCGACGAAAAATATCGCCTCCTTTTCTTCTCTTTTTCTAGTAATCAGGGAAAATCTAGTTGAACTTTAGATAGATTAGTGTCTAAGGAAATGAAATATTTATGCCTTTCTAAGATTTAATAGATTTTGGGTTAACTAAGAAGTAGCAGAAGAATTGGAGACAAAGATTTGACTTATTTCTCTTTCTTGCATTTGGTGGGTTCCTAAAAGAAATGGATCAATTCAATTGGTAGAAAATAGTGGTGTTCATTGAAGGGCCAAAAATCATGATTGCACCAACTAGTGATGATTGACTGACATGACCAAAATTTGTTGGCAATTTCAAAATAAAGATTATGCATACCATAGAATTGAGAGCTGTCTTTATTTGTATTTAATGTCAACTGCTACATTAAATGAGAAGCGACACCTTTAGCTTAACATTAACATTTGTAAATCATTTTGATGCTCCAATCCCAATGTTCTAGTCCTAATCAGTTATGTAGTCTTTTTGCTCATTTAATTTTATTGGAGAATTACCAGTGTTTCACTATAGATGCAAGGCAAGTCAAAATCTAGATACAAATATTTTTTTGGTTAATGTCTGATTTGTAATTTCTTGTGGGCCTAGACAATGGAATTCATCTGCAACTTTCAGCTTTGCACATTTCCTCATGTTTCTATTGGAATAACGTATAGCTTCCTTTCAAAATGAAGTCCACGAGAAACCAAAATAGTTTATGTTTAATCTCAGTTTTATGTGAAATATAAGGGAAAATTTAATTCTCTCTAGTTGTTAACGTGGCTGATGGTTTTAATTCATTGTAGATGGATGTTCTCATATTTTCATTTGATTGTTATCTAAGTTTTACTTGAAATGTTTCTTTCTCTCAAATTAAACTTTCTTTAAATATTGGAGCTTAGATAAGTAATGTTCACCTATTATATCAGATGATTAATTTGTCTACAAATTTCAAACAAATTTTGAAAGTGAGCAGAGAACTAGAACACCAAATATACCACCTTCAAATTTTTACCAATGGAACTAAAAATACTTTTATCTATGTTTAATTATTGAATGAACTCAAGGATCTCTCTACTTGCTAATGATCTTGAGAGCTTCTTGTTTCTTGGTGTAGGCTTGTCTTATGAATTTTGATAGATTTGGAGTCATGGTTATTGAATGCTATTAAGCAGAGATTTGGAATAGTTGAAGGTTGACATCGAAATCAAGCACTTGAGTCAAGCAAAGACAAAGCGAGGTTGGAGTCAAAGAATTAAACATCAAAATTTACAAAAGCATTTTTAAATGCTCATTGTGATAATCTAGAGCTTCCATTTTATGTTTTAGTTTTCTATTCTAGTTCAACTCACTTCTCTTTGGAATTTAAAATGAAAATTACAAAAGCTTTCAATTTTTGTGACAAGGAACTTAAAATGAACTTTAGGAAAAACTTACTAAAGTTGGTTTTCAAAGTTAACAATTGACAAAGGAAAATTATCACATTTCCTTTGGTTTTTTAAAACAAACTCATCATTGCTCTAGGATTTAAAATGAACATGTGTCTTTTATGCTTTGTATTTTTTTTTGCAAAATAATCTCATCTAAAAAGGCATATGCATTTCTCTCACACTACATGGCGATCCTAAGAATCAAAAGTCTTTTGATGACATTAATTTGTATAAAAGATTGCCTCCACACATCGTTTTTGGGAACTAAAATTGAACAAAGCTTGCCAGTGTGAGTTAGGTATATTGCGTGTGTTCTCCCTTTGTTTCTAAACGAAGGTCGATCAAACTAAAGATATGCTTGCTCACTATTTTTTACCTTTAGAGGGGCCTACCTAAGAGACACATCCGAATGGAGAACTCAAAGGTGACTCCAACCAGTTTTTCATTCAGGTCAGTATATAAATGGATAAGAATAAACTGTCAAGTCCTCATGGTATATAGGCCTTAGTTGTACAGTTTCATTCAGAATGGGGTACTATAGTAAAAAGTATAAGTGCCCCTAGTAGGATTGATTAAAGCCTTTAGTGGCTTGTTGGATGCTCGCAACATGCCATGTCCCCTATGTCTTTTCATTAAGAACCTTGTTTGTAATATCCAACTAGTCCATCTAACGAGTTTATCAAAGTGGTGCATTGGAACGTAGATTCCAAGAAGTTACTTTCCATGTCTGATCTTGGTTAAAATATAGAGGTTAAGACTTCATTCTTAACATACCTTTATATTTTTCCTTGTTTGCATGTAAAATCATCTCTTCTACTACTAAGGGCATGAGGCAAGCCCACTAAGAAAAATGTACCAATTGAGCTAGGATGTTATATTGCTTGTGAGTCAGTTTGAAAACACAGTGCTTGTAACCAAAACATTGAAACCAACATTCAAAAAATCATCAGAATTTCAAACCCTTTGGGAGGAAAAAATACCTTTGAAAATTCCACGTGTTACTACTTGTCCCTAGGGGTTCTTATCCCTAGAAGGCTTCTAAACACTAGGACCTATATCTTGATTTGTTCATTCCAAAGTCATCAATAGGAAACTATGTTCTTGAAACCTTGTTTTTCACATAATGGACCTTGTGGAATAGAAAGGAATTGAGACATAGACATTCAGTTTGAAAACTAAGAAAGAAGTGTGTTTGTGGTAAAAAGAAGTCATTAAACAAGATTAACTCAAATTGAACCCCACACATGTGGTTGTTTATCTTTTTATCATCTTTCGAGCAGACATTGGTCTTTTGTTTGAACTATTCTTAGAGAAAAGCATGTTCTTCAATATCTTACTCTAGTAAAAAAAATTCTATCTAAGTCTCTTAGAATCAAAATAAAAACTTTTATCCACCTCCCAAACATCAAAATCAAAATCAACTCACAAACAATTATTAGAAATCTTGAAAAAATCCCCCATGCTAAACTTTGGGAAAATCACTTGAACCAAATCAAAATCATTTTGTTTAATTAGATGTGTGTAGATGAATCCTTCTCCATATATTTAGTCAAATTTTTATTCTATCTAAACAAGTCTATCCCTTTATAAACATCTAACATCTTGTGGTTTATGAGTTTACTATCCAAAATCTAAAATCAAATCAAAGCAAAATCATCTTGTTTGGTTAGGTGTGTCTAGATGAATCCTTCTTTACACATTTAGTCAAATTAGCATATTGTGGATAAATTTACTCTAGGAAAATATCCAACCTCTTAGAGTTTATGATTTCACTATACAAATAAATTAAAATGAATCCTAAATCAAATCAAACATCAATCCAAGTCCTATAGTTTAGTATCGGGTATGTGCAGGATCATGATGGGCTAAAAAGTGGTAATATGATGAGTATATGGCCGACGATTTGTTTTTTACCCAAAATTGATGAAACGAAAAGGGTTTTTAAAGGAGATTCTCAAATTTCCACCAATATAAATTATATTTTACTTTGAATTTAATAAATAATTATTATTCATTTTCTATTTGAATTATGACTAAAGTCTTGATTGATAAGTTGATTGAAAAAATTTTATAGCTTTCAAATGGTATCACATTTTTTTAATCCAAAAAATGTGTCACATTCTATGCTTCACATATTATAGGATTAAAAAAAATGAATTTCATGAAGTTTTGAACAAGTTAAGGTGGTCAAACATACGAGTTTTTTATATTTTTGGAATGTTGTAATAAAAAAATCATAATTAATTATTTACTTGGAAAAAAACTTACAAAAAATATGCATTGAAATTTCAAATTTTCACCAATATATATATATATATATATTAAATAAACCTAGTATTTTAGAAACTAAATTCAATTTTCTACAAATTCTATTCTTACATTTTTTAGAAATAATATAGATAACTTATTCAATTTTTTATGTCAAGTTGCCTAACTCTAATTTTTCTGAATTTTATTGCCACTTAAGGGCCTTTTTTTTTCCATGATGATCCTGCACATACCCTATCCTCTTCAAAATTTCCTAAGAGTTCCAATATTTCACCAATCATCCATATTTCATATATCATCACCATCCTTTTGATCCTTAAGAATTTATACTTTCATTTTTGTACCTAGAGTTTAGATCAATCCAAAGAATTAGAGGTTCACCTCCCACATTCTTGACAATTGATCCTTATTTTACAGTCCAAACTAGACCTCAACACAAGAAGAACATGGAATATAAACTTGCTCCATACATCATGAGCAATCTAAATCAACTAAACTTTCAAAGCCTTACAATGCCGATTGATTATAAAAACTCACACTTATACAATCCATAGATGGGATCATGTTACCTTCTACAAGTGTCAATGTTACAAATGTGAGTATTCCCAGATCGAAGTTTGGAGCACCTTTCTCGATGGTAGATTTAAATTCAATGCCAAACCTAAAATTATATCAACCAAACAATCAATGCATGTTTCTTCAACAAAACAACATTATCCCACCAAATCCATACATGTCAAATGAGAATGTACCAAGTACAAATTTACAAAATATGAACATTTTGAGTCCAAACTTGGTAAAATTTGGGATGGATATGTTTGTAAATATTATGAATGTTTTTCAAAGTCCAAACAAGATGTTAATGACTCTGTGTATTAATCCAAGTCAAGGTAACATGATGAAAAATCAAAGTTACCTAAATCAAGGCAGTATGATTCCCAACATCAACATTGTTCAATTTCAACCTATCATTCCAAATCTAAACATCATCCCAAATCTAAAAATTATCCAAAATCAATCAATCCAAGGAAATCCATCAAGCACCAATCAAATCATTGCATCAAATCATCCAAATATACCATTGATGTTGCAACAACAAGTAGTATCTAACCAAGCAATGACATCAATCCCAACACTGCAAAATGTGTTCTCCCAAGGACCCAATACTTCAATCACACAAACCACTATGATCAATTAAAAATTATCTCAACCACCCATCACTACATCCAACACAATTCCAAATCCACCACCACTACCACCAAAACCAAATGCAGCAAGAAAATATAAAATTGTGCTATTAGCTCACCAGGCCTACCAAAAGGCCATCCAACAATATCTAGCCACACAACAAGAAACACAAGCTCAACAAGTGAAACAAGCCTCTCAAGCTGCCCAAGCTTCTCAAGCTACCCAACAAACACAAGCACAAACAAAAAAAAATGATAACTATTGGGGACAATGATCAAGATTCGACCAATGACCATGTTCAAAATGTCTCTAGATCACCTAACGAGTTAGAGAGCATATCTCAAGAATTCATTCCAAAGCATGATCAACATATTTCACCAAAGTCTTCAATTCAACATTCAATCCAAGTCCACTAAAAATTAAAGAGGATATTGAGCTAATTACCATGCCTAATGAGGACATCCAAGAACCTTTTATAAGAAATCCATCCTTTCAAACTGACCCATGTCAAGAACTTGATCCAAAGCATGTCAAAAGCAATTCCAAAATTAATCAAGATCAATAATTTGTATCTCCAACATAATACAATGATCTAATGGAAAGTCTCCTATCTATACAAAATGTCACAAATGATGATCATATCCACATAGTACATGGTTATGTGCAGGATCATCATGGAAAAAACAAGCCCTTAAGTGGCAAAAAATTTAGAAAAATCAAAGTTAGGAAACTTGACGTAAAAATTTGAATAAGTTATCTTTATTATTTCAAAAATATGTAAGAATAGAATCTATAGAAAATTGAATGTAATTTCTAAACTACTAGGTTTGTTTAAAAAAATAAAAAGTCTATTTGGTGAAAATTTGAAATTTCAATGCAATAGTACTTCAATTTCAGGGAAAAAATAAGAAGTAGGTGTCTGTCTAAGCACCCTAACTAGAATAAAATGATAATATTTTTTAATAATATTTTAGATATAAGTAGATGACTCATTTCCCGATGTGATGCATATTTTTTTGTAATTTTTTTCAAGTAAATAATTAATTATGAATTTTTTATTACAACTTTTTAAAAATATAAAAACTTGTATTGCTAACCACCTTAACTTGGTAAAAAATTTACAAAATTCAATTTTTCTTTTTTTAATCCTATAGTATGTGAAGCATAGAATGTGATGCATGTTTTGGATTCAAAAAATGTGATATCATTTGAAAGATATAGATTTTTTTCAATCAGCCTATCAATCAGTACTTTAGTCGTAATTCGAATAGAAAATGAATAATAATTACTTATTAAATTAAAAGTAAGGAATAATTTATATTGGTGGAAAGCTGAGAATATCCTTTAAAAACCCTTTTCATTTCATCAATTTTGGGTAAAAAAAAGTCTTCAGCCACATACCCATCATATTGCCACTTTTTGGCCCATCATGATCCTACACATACCCACATACTCCATCTACCCATGAGATACTTTTTGCAGATGGACACGTCGATGATCTTCATTCAGAACAGGATTCCTTTACTCTTGATATTATTACAAAAAAGGAGTAGGTTATTGATTCCTGCGGTCAAACAGATTTGTCAACATCAGGATCAGATATATCCAAAATCCAAACTAAAGAAATCATAGATGAAGATATCCAACATTATCCACTCAAGGAAGTAGGTAAGATAGAACAAGATATTTCAGAGTCAGCAGAGCATCCAACTGAAATAACATCATCTACAATGATCATTTATCAGAGAATCCATTTTAAACGAGAGATCTCATAATAGGCAGAATCAAAGCATGAAAGTAGTACTTCCACAATACTGGGGGCGACTATGTCTCAAGCAAACATCAACATAGGGAGCATGAAGAATCCTTATGATAAAACTAATGCCAATACTACAACCAACCACGTCATGAATCTTCATCCACCCATCACCCCATCCATGAATATTAACCAATGTGAAAAGAAAAAATTGAATCAAAGTATGAAGAATGTTATCAAAGAAAAAGAAGCTAGAAATCATAATGGACAAATCAAATAAAAATGGATACCAAAAAATACAAAGAAAGATCATCCCTATCAAACTCCATCAGTCAAAGAAATTGTGGGGAAAAATAAAAAAGGGAAAAGTATCCATCAAAGATGTCCGCAAAAGCTAAAGCAATATTTTCAAGTGACATACAAAGTGTATCAAGCAGTCAGTCCTATTTCCATGCACGCTTACATATCCACTCATCATTGCTCATATTCCAAAGTTTGGAGAGTCAAAGATTCCAAACTATCAACCAATCCATCTCCTATCCCTAAACACACTCCATCTATGCCTCCATGCATAATATCCAATTCTCACATTGACCATGCATTGGTAGCCACCCTTCATCATAAGGATTTAAAATGTACTTTATCTCGATGTGTGCACAAAGACAGAGTTAACCTCGATATCAATAAAGGAGATCAAGAATCCCAAAAGTTGCATTCAAGTGCACGTATCTTAGCAAAGAAACTTCTTAAAGCAGGATATCAATGGCACATTATGATAGGGGCATCTACATTAGCAACACCTTGTGGGTCAGTATGAGCTTTAAATATTTCATAGAAAAATACAAAAAATTAAAAAAATATGAAAATCCAAAAAAATTAGAAAAAGGATTGATAACAATAAAGAAAAAAGTCATCCTCCAGTGAAAACCACTATGGTGGTGCTTTGGGAAAGACCATGATGAAAACCTAGCAAATAGGTGTCATGTGTGGAATTGAGCATCTACGTGTGCCAGTTCAGGTGAAAGTGTCTCATCCCAATCCATAATAAATCCAATATTCCATCCATCTTATCCATAATAAATCCATTCATCCATGAACCATTTATCCAATCTATTTTCATCCATCTGCATCCATCATTCAAGTTATCTTGATCTTGATGAAATTTTGGGGGACACTTTACACTTGCTTATGGTAAACATCTTGACATTGGTCATTTTCATTCATCCTATCCTATCCAATGTTATCTAAGCCATGAAACATTATCCAAATGAGCATTCTTTATCTGAACACTATATCTTATCGCAAGATAATCCTTGGAATCCTTTGCATGCTTTCCATATCTATCGATCCAATACACCTATCCGAGTATCCACACATGGCATTCCATACATTACCAGAAATTGGGGGAAAATATTTACATCTTGCTTCAGGAATAAATCTTGATCTATATCCTCCAACTTATATGGTGATCCGAACATTGGAAAATGTAAAATTAAATTGGTCAAAGCATTTGTGATCTAGAGTCTGAAACACTAGCCCATGGCATATTTTGGCAAGAAGACATTCCTTATCAGTCTTCATCTTTCATCGAACATCAATCCAAACAATCGATATCAGTCACATCTAATTTTCACATCAATGTCACATTGAATCATTCAAACAACTCTTGTTCCAAATCAAGCTCTATCAATCATGATCAATCAAATCCAATCCAAAAATCATCATCTCAAGATATCCTTATGTTGCTTAACACTATCTTTTAATTTTTGTGCATCCTCAACAATGTTATTATCATCAATCTTGATCAATCAAATCCAATTAATCCCTCATCATCTTGGGATATTCATCCTAATCCTTGTGTTGCATAACACTATCCTTGCATTATTGTGCATCCTCAACAATGTTATCATCATCAATCCATCAATTTGACCAGTCAACCTTAGCTTGGTCTTCAACAAGATCCCAAATAGAGCACTAATATCATCACACATATCCTTATCCAAATAGTGAAAATCATGCAAAAATCCAAAAACACTAAAAAAAAGAAAATGTCAAAAATAGGGAATTTGAACTACGTCATCTTTGAGCTTAAACATAGGAAAGGCTAATCTTTGATCAGCCCTCAAGACATCAAAATCCAAAAAACTTCAAAAAACATCAAAATCCAAAAATATTCAAAAAACACAAAATCCAAAAACAATCATAAAATCTCATAAAACCCCCGAAAAAATTTAAAAAAATCAAAAATAGAAACATTCGTAAAATATTGAAAATACCAAAAATAGCCTCAAAAAATTCCAAAAACATCAAAAACATCCAAATATTTGAAAAAATTCATCCATCCCATTTTGCTTTCACCCACAATAATCAATCATCCATAATAAATTGATCGTCACCTTCATCCTTTGGCAACATAAACATAAACAACCACAAAAATTGGCAAAAGGAAACTTCAAACATAAAATAAAAATCAAAACAACAAAATTTTAAAAACCAAACCTTCATTGAATTCACAAACATGTCAATCGACCTTGCATAAACAACCTTTCGAACAAACCTATCAACTTGCCACCATCCACTAGCATGTCCTAGGATGTATCCTTCTTACAATGGGCATTATCTTTTGGCAAAACACTTTGGATAAATGAAATGGTTTACTGCCATCCACTAACATATCCTAGGATGTATCCTTTGTACGATGGGAATTATTTTTTGGCAATAGTTTCGGTTCTTATCCTAAAACAAAACACATCCCTTTGGCTCAAGGTATGAAAAACATTGGCTTGTTTGCGTACTTGATATTTTCTTTTGATTTATCTTATTCCAAGGACCTCTCGATGATATCTGAACGAAGGATTTAGAGAGATAGGAATGGGGAAACCATCATTATCCTTTTGTCTGCTATGTTTTTTAAACATTCTTGTAATATAACTTGGTGAATACATGCTTTGTTAGGTATGACCTAGCAATGTTTCCATATGTCAAGTGTGAACAAGAATACTCCTATTTTTTTTCAAGTCAAATTCCATCACACTAGGTGCAACACCATCCTGGTTCTTTATACCTTAATGCATCGTACCTATGCGTGTTATCAAACATAAGGTAATTAGGCCTTTTAAAATACCAATTCTTGATAAGCGAATCATCATCATCATCTCTAATAAAGTCTCATCAAATCATGGACTTGCTAGATCCTCTTGTCATCATCTCATTTCTTCTTTCTTCTCTCCATGTTAACATAACATCACCAATGTATCCATCTTGCGTCCATCTTGCATCCACAAACCATTAGCATACACAAATATCATAATCGTAGCATATCACATCATCCATCTCATCCATCTCATATGCATTGCATAATCATTTTAAGTGGTTTAGGATAATATAGATTGGTTAATCTAAGCATCTTAAAACCATCTCATTTGCATCATCATCATAACCATCCATATGTCCATCTTGAACCTCTTTATCATGAGATCGACCCTCAAATTGAATCTTTTCGCTCGATCTCTTGAGGGGGAAATGTACCAATGTACTTTCTGCTAGAGCATCTAAAAAAAAGATAGATTTTTTTTGAATTTTTTGATCACAAAAAGTTTATTCTTTGAACCAACGTACCAAGTGGGTATGTGCAGGATCATGATGGACCAAAAAGTGGCAATATGATCGGTATGTGGCTAAAGACTTTTTTTTACCCAAAATTGACAGAAACTAAGAGGGTTTTAAAGGATATTTCAACTTCCACCAATATAGCAGTCATGCTTTACTTTGAATTTGCATAATTATTATTCATTTTCATACAAATTATGACTAAAGTCCTAATCGGAGTGAATGATTGAAAATATCTAGCTTTCAATGGTATTTCAAGATTTTAAATCCAAAATATGTGTCACATCTCTATATTTCATATACTATAGGATTAAAAAAATTGAATTTCATGAAGTTTTGACTAAGATAAGGTGGTCAAACATACGAAGTGACATTATTTAAAAGTTAATGAAAATCATAATTAATTATTTACTTTGGAAAAATTATAAAAATATGTAACGCATTGGGAATGAGTCCTCTCACCTATATCTAAAATCTTATAAAAAAATAATTCTCATTTTATTGTGGTTAGGTGTTTACACAAACACCATTTTTTTCCCCGAATTTAAGTACTAACATTGAAATTTCAAATTTTCACAAAATAGATTTTTTCTTTTGAAACCTTAGTAGTTTAGAAACTACATTTAATTTTCTACAAATTTATTCTTACATATTTTTGAAATATATATGTCTTATTCAAATTTTAAACTAAGTTTCCTAACTCTAATTTTTCTAATTTTTATGACTTATGGGCCTATTTTTCCATAATGATCCCAAGATAAGCATATTTGTGTAGATGCCAAACTGAAAATGGTTAGTATTTTAAAACCAAGCTAATAATCAAGAATCCATATGAAATAATAAATAATGTTTCTAAATGAAAACAAATCACAAGATAAACTAAAGCATATAAAACATAAAATAAATCATATTTCATATTGAATTGGTGCTATTGTTGAAAATAGTCATTTCCCAATCCTTGATAGCTAAGATAAATGATCCAAACAGATGAGTGATGGGAAAATAAAACTTAGTTTGAGGAGTGATTGCAAGAGATTGTGGAGATGAAAATGATAGAATGTATGACAACAAAAACCGGCCTCGCCTTTGCAGAGTGACCTATAAGAGATGTTTTGATCAAGAATGTAGTTTCCATTTGTAGATTTTCTGATGAGATTGGCCAAATGGATGAATGGGACTAGTAGACCAATGAAAGATGCCACTTGTCAACTTCAATGTTGAGGATGAAGATTTGGGAATGTGCCCAAGAGGGGGAAATTTCAAATTCAAATTGTGAAATAAATGTTGAGTTTGACTTGTGCAAGGGACATGTAAGAGCCATGTAAGAGCTCATAAATGACTTGTTGGATGTACATGTCCACTTGTTTTTGAATTCAAACTTGAGGGAATATTCCTCAAAGATGCCATGTTGAGTGAAAATGCTGATTTTAATAAATCAATAAATGTATTTATGTGTGCAAGTGGGAATATCTAGAGGATGTGATGGGTAGTTAGGTTAGGATAATTAAGATTAGATTAGCTTAATGATGATTAGGATGATTTTGACCTTTTGACTTGAATATTTGGATTTATTTAAATCAAAGAGGGATGGAATATGCATTTTGATTTTAATTAAAGAAAGTTTGATTTATTTAATTAAAGGATGATGTGAGTCTTTGATTTATTTAAATGAATAACCTTAGGACTAAAGACCTGATTTACCTAGTGAATAGATTTGCTGCATTTGATTTATTTCATGAGCGAATGAATATGATCTAAGTGGATAATGCTAATTTCACATGTCTACATTTTGCCCCTCTTTGAAGCAATGTACTTGTTGCGTTGGTTCAAAGAATAATCTTACCGTGATCAAAATTCTTTTTTTTTTTTT